>CM042860.1:7870728-8115728 GCA_023658055.1 Thaleichthys pacificus
CGGGGCCAGAAACGTGCCGCAAAAGCTTTATTTTCATTAATGTGATAGAATCACTCAGGGACACAGGGAACGCCATGTGGCCGAGAAGATGTATGAGAGTTTACCTTCATGAGGGTGACCAGTGAGCGCGGGGATTGGGGTATCAGCTGATTGACGACGCCCCGTTCGACTCTGCCCATGATTGTTCGCCATTCGATGAAACCATTAAAGAATCGCGTCCAATATGAGGCAGGAATCGGATGAGAGACCAACCATTTCCCAAAACTTCCATAGATGGGTGTGCACAACACCGTGTCTAGGAATGGTCTGGAATTGGTTAGAATTATTCCGTAAGTGAGTCATGATAGACGAACATTGAACGAAAGACTGTAGTCTATTTTTGGGCATCCCTATTTTTTTTGTGGGGGGGGGGGGGGGTGAAACTTTATATGCCGTTATTTTCTTTTGAGGCAAGAATTGGACACTAAACCCGCAGAGCACTTCAAACAATCATAGGTCAGCCTTGAAACAATTAGGAAACCAGACTGTTTGTTGTTCAAATGTGTTTGAATTGAAAAAAGAACATACCTTTTCCGCTACCTTGTTCCAAAAGCGATTAGGCTGGAGAAATCAAAGCTTTTATATATTTTCCTTCGCCACGATGCACATTTTCCCACCCAGAAGAGAAAGTAAACGTACTAAAGGGGAATAAGCCTTTCAATAGAACCAGACGGGTGCGAACGAGCGCGAGGGGTATAGACAGGGACACAAACGTGGAGGAAACTGAGAGGAGAGAGGGAGTAGCGACAGAGAAAAGAAGGGGAAGGAAGACGAAGTAGAAAAGAAGAAAGGAAGGATCAAAGGGAAGGCAGACGGGCAGGAAGAACCAAGGAAACGGCTACTTGACCGGTCTCACATGGACATACGTAGAGCTGCGAAATAGAACCCCGTGTCCTAGATTAAGCGGAGAGGAAAACGCACCCGGAGATAGCTAGGCCATCCCGCTCCTCCAGCGATAAATCGAAAATCAGCACCAAAAAGAAAAAGAAAATCGGCAGGATAATAGCTCGGAGGATAAGAAACAAACGATAGGATGGTAAAAGAAAAAGGAGAAAGAAAAAACCCCTGAAGACTATGCCACCATCGCCACATACAAGCCCCCAAATCACCGAGGCTTGACATGATTCAACTTCTCCGTCGCATCAGGTGGGTCAAATCAGATTGTTGCTGATCTTGAATTACGCGTGCGCCCCCGCCAAAACCAACGCCCAACATATCCATCCAGACGATAGCCCCCCAGCCCACGAACACAGCCCCCAAACAACGCTTAATATGTAAAGCCCCCCCACTGCCCGCTTGTGAAAGCAATTGTGGGTGCAAGATGGTGCGGATATATTGCACCTATTCCACTTCACTCGATCCGAGTATGTAATCCCTCAGTGAGGTTCGCATTTCAGAAAGGCAAGGCTAGGAGTACTTAAAGCAGGCTAATCACTTGACCTTATTAATTTTGCGAGCGTTGTTTCCGAACGGAGGAGCGAGCGGAACAAAGTAAAGAAAAAAAATAAGAAGACGAAAAAAAAGATAAACGCAAGGACAAATAGTAACAAGGCGACTAGGGAGAGAAGGCTGACTGAGCGTAGGCGATGCAGCCTCATCCTTCCAAAAAATCCCAAGCGGATAAGGCTCGAATGCTGTGTGCGCAGGAGCCCTCGAGATAGGCACAATGAATGTCAAAAAAGGCAAGAGGGCCGGCGTGAGGACTGAGAGATTCACTTGAAGCCGCGCAACTAGTACGTCGGCGAGGGGGAAACCCATCCTTTCCTTTCCCGTCGATGTGGTCTTATCTTTTCCAATCCCTTCCTCCCTCCCTCCGCCGTGCCACGAGCGGGATCCCAAAGGGCGAACGGTTGGGTCATGCCCACAAGCCTGTGCTTGGCGACTGGTGATTAACAAGAAAGTGACCCACGCGTAAGAAGAGCGAATTCAACCAAAACGAGTCGCTAAATACGCTTGTCCGGAAAGAAAAAAAGGAAAAAGAAAAAAAAAGAAAAAAAAAAAGACAAGCTGTAAGACAAAAGACAGCTGCCTGTACTGGACTGTCAAAGTCAGAAGGCGGCGGGTATCAGACGTACTAACAAAGCGTTATAAAAAAAGCGGGAGGCGATTTAAGACAGAAGAAGGAGAGCCGTGTTCAGCCGTGACTGATCTCAAAAACTGGGGGATGGAGAGAGCGGCATGACTGTGACTATTAAATCACGAAAATCGACAAATCCAGAATAAGCCCCACGTCGCCAAGGAAGATTAGGAAGGATCGGGGACGGCGACTAATTGGTGAGACCTCAATGGACCTAATTAAATAGCAATACGAACTCATACAATAAATACTATCAAATATCCCTCCCTCGTAGGAAGCCTATCAGGACAGGAAACAGGAGGGTGCATTCTATCCCCCGCCGACCACCAACAATCCACCCATTCAGATCTTATCGTCCACACCCCCAATCCCCCCCCACCAACAGCACCACCCCCCCAACAAAATCAAATTCCTATACACACCCCCTCTACTCCCCAATCTTCTACCACCGAATCCCTGCACTTAATCCCCACACTCCTATCCACCCCAACCAATCTAATTCCACCCACCTAGATATCTATCCCCAGACACATCTAACTATCCCCCCCCCGCACCTAATCCCGCACGACCCCCACACCTCCCCGCCCCACCGCCATCCCCCCCACTTCTATCCGCCAATCAGATTCTATCCCCCCCCCACACACGCCTCTATCCCCCCCCCACAACCAAACCACCACACCTTCTAAGTCAGCTCCCCCCCCCCGACCCCCCAACCCCTCAATCCTTCCCCACATCCCGTGACCCCCATCCCCCCCCCTACATTCTCTCATCTAAAAATTCTAATCCCCACACACACACCCCCACCCCCAGCCCCCCCCCCAGACACCACCCGCCCCTGGCCGCCGGGCGCCAACCGAGACCCTAAGGCACCCTCCCTGCCCCACTCCCTCCCTCCACACACCACCCATCTTCACAACCCCACCACCAATAGTTATTGAGCTCTGTGCTTACAGGGGAGCAACTTGTTGCGGAATGCAAAAGTGGCACGAAAGTACACAACAGCCAGAAAAAGGTAAAAGAAGGAAATGACGAAACGGTTCGGGGGGAGAACTCACGGCGAGAGAGAAAGCCGTACAATAGCAAACTTAGCCCGAAAATGAGTGAGACACCGCCGCGACGTCGCACAAAACAAACAGAAAAAAACCAAAGCCAAGAAACCCTCCGCCGAAACGTCTGGCGGAGCGGGGCGAGCTTTTTAAGCCGTCGACTTTTTGGAGTGCTGCGAACGCTCGTCGTGCGGCGCACGTCAACAACGGGATATCATGAGATTTGGCGGCTCGTTTTCTTATTTTCCTTTTATTTTACGGGTGGTGGTGGAGGGGGGGGGGGGGGGGTAGTGCTACGGGCACTTCACTTTCCTGTGTAAATCAAAAAGCACACCGTGTGCGATGACATGCCAGATGTGGGAAATAATTAGCTTTCATTGTTCGGTCATAATCACAACAGAATCATAACTCGGACACAAAGGAACTAATCAGGAGTAAGGAATCGAGGTTTGTTGAAAGGAGCCGTCAGTCAGTTGACCTCGGCTGCCTGCTGCCGGCTGACACAAAGCAAGAGAACAATGGCGACCGTGGCAGCAACAACATTCCACCACTAACACCAAAAAGTATGACACGAGACCTTGAAATGAGACGCAGGAATACGTTCCGGAGGTTTTCTGAGATACACTCTGCCAGACATTCAAGCGATGCTTGATGTTTCTCTGCTAGGGTAAGAAGGGCTCCAGGGAGCCAGGTGAGGAGGGGTGTTTTAAGAGCACAGGTCTGTGACCCGGGGGTCTCTCGCACCATCACAGAGCCCCAGAGAGATGGGCAAGAGAAGAAGAGGAAGAGGAAGGGAGGAGTGGGGAGGGGGCAAGAGAAGAAGAGGAGGAGGTGGGGAGGGGGCAAGGAGTAGGGGCACCGAGAGAAGAGTAGTAGGTGGGAGGGGGCAAGAGAAGAAGAGGAGGATGGTGGTACGAGGGGGGAAGAGAAGAAGAGGAGTAGGTGGGGGAGGGGGGAAGAGAAGGAAGAGGAGGTTGTTCAGGGTACTCATTGGGGTTTTGATAACAGACGAAACCAAGAAGGGAATGGAAACAGTCGCCATTTTGATGAGTCAACAGCATGACGACACATGGACGACTAGGACTGGAAAAGATCACGCCGATGAACATGTGTACGCAGATAATCTTGGTCATGACAGGACGGACAGGATGAACAGAACAACAAAGAGGAATACAATAAATGCCCGTGGCCAGTACAGGCCACTCTGACTCCAGGAACAATATCCCCCCCCCCCCCCCCCCCCCCCCCCCCCACACCAAATTCATCATATAAAGTACTGCGGTTTCTGAGGGCTTATACAGCGAAAGGATTGAACCCAGACATTATAGTGCTGATATGATTTATCCCCCCTGCTTCTGTCTGCACGGCTCCTAGATCTCTCTGGGAGTAGAACATGGGGGAGGTGGTAGTGAGAGGAGCCAATAGCGAGGCTCGGTTTGAGCTGGGTCTGCATAGCGTCCGCTTCGACCGTGCTGTTTAATTATAAGGCCTCGGTCTTCTACGGCCGTGTAAATCAACGGGATCAATGTCTTTCGGGGGGGGTCTCGCTTGATTCTTAATCAAGGTCCCTGTGATTTACAAATGAGTTGTTTTGAGTTCGGAGCTGTAATGAACTGAACTTCGGTTGCTGCGTTGGCCGGCTTGCAGACGCGGGCTCGCTCCGTCATGACGTGTTGTCGATACCCAGGGCTGTGGCTGTTGGCGTTCTGCATTTTTGCACACTTACCTGGTGCGTCAACGCAGGATCGATAATGAATGCCTCAACATTCGAATAGATTCCTCCAGGCTTCGCTCGACTCGACTCAACTCCGGCAAACTAACAAATCCTGCAGTCACGAGTGTTGCATGTGTGTAGGTGTGTGTAGGTGTTGTGTGTGGCGTCTGTGTGTCTTTCCCATGCCTCCACAAGCAATAAACTCCAGCCTTCAGCTCATAAAGCTGAGATAATGCATGCTAGCAGCGAACAGAGTATAGATTTCCTTTTACAGCCCAGCAAGGCATCTTCAGATGCGGGCGGTATCCTACAAGCCACATAAACCCTGTCATGTCATGCCTCTTATTATAAGCGTTCACGACAGTTTATGCACGCTAATGACATGTGTCTATCATAGCTGGCTGGCTTCACGCGATGTTCATCAGGCTTTGATAGACAGGGTTTGGAACTAGTCATTGCAGATTTATGATGGGCGTGCCAGTGTACAGGTATATTGTCTAGTGATATATTGCTGTCTTTGTGTAGAAGGATGGCGGCTGTGGGATAATGAGCAGTGGAAAAGTACTAGGAACGTTGAGGGCAACTTTGAAAAGGGAATATGTTGGAAATGGATGCTGTGAATGTCCTCAGTTCCCTGGAAACCCGGCCTACAGAGGTCAAAAGGTCACAGAAGTAGGACGGGTGAAGGGCTGGAAAACTAGGCCCCGCTTCTCCCCCTGAAAACGTCTCTTCCTCAGAAGAGCGTGTACGTTGTCCACTCCAGGGAAATGTCTGTCCAGGTAGTGGAGAGATGAGTGTTTTTCTATTATGTATTTTGTTTTGGGGGGTGTTAACCTAATCTAATTCCGGAGGATTAGGGGAGATTTTTTGAGTTTTAGACACACTTGGATGATCTGGGACCTCCCTAGAGTCACTTTAGTACTGTCTGGTTACACGTACACACACACACCTAGGCTCACACACACACACACACACACACAAGGCAAGCACACACAAAATGCCCCTCTAAACACTGTCGCAACAGGTGGGTCTCGCAGCAGTGTATTCAAGTTCTAAATACAAAGCTTATCACACTTGAGTTACATTTCAACAATATGTTTGAATCTGTCCTGTTTTGACAGCTCTGTACTCCACAGCCACTGTCTACTTTATAAATACCGAGTCACGGGGAGGGAGGGAGGGGCCTGCTCGGCCTGGGAAACTGCAGTTTGTTTCCAAGGTAACAAGCACCAGGCAGTAATGACATAATCATAAGAAATTAAACAGCTTATCGCACAACCCCATCCGATCCCAGGGGTGGAGGGAAGAACGGACGTGTGTGTGTTGGTGTGTGTGTGTGTGTTGGTGTGTGTGTGTGTGTGTGTTGGTGTGTGTGTGTGTTGGTGTGTGTGTTGGTGTGTGTGTGTGTTGGTGTGTGTGTGTTGGTGTGTGTGTGTGTGTGTTGGTGTGTGTGTGTGTGTGTGTGTGTGTGTGTGGTGTGTGTGTGTGTGTGTGTGTGTGGGGCTAATAAGATCTTCTTCCGCATTTACGTCATCACTCCACAAGTAAAAAGGACAAGGGCCCCAAGTAAAGGCGTAAATACATTTAAGCTCCTCTGTCTGGGTTTGGTAGAGAAGGTCAGTGGTAAGGCTGCCTTTCATCTACTACCCGTGAGCGCCCCGACAGCCAGGCACAACAGTGATTCAGAAGAAGGTTTTCCACTCGCTGGGATACGATGACTCAGGGAGCTTAAGAAACTCCATTGATCCACAGATAAAAATGTTCCTGAAAACTTTTCGGGTGAGACCCTGGGGAGAGAGAGTAACAGAGAGCAGGCGGGTTCTCGATGGAACTGTTGCGCTCGCCGTGTTCCGGAACACGTGTTTTACGGTTTTCGAGAGTCCTCACCTCTTTCTCTTTCGCTTTCCGCAGAATCGCCGAATCACTGGAGATGTCTCCGCCACTCTAACCAGTCAACCTGAGATTGTTTAGTTTGCCGAATAAGCGAAACATTTCAGGTGTGGGTGTAGATCTCACGCAGTGACACCGCCTTCCGAGAACCAATAAAAAGTGCCATTAACCTTATCAGCCGCCGAATCCAAAGGACAGGCATGAAAGTCGATAAGAACAAGGAGATAACGGAGGGTTTGTTCAGGCTAATAAGCAAGATTAGCAGGACATCACTCTTTGATTTGCGCGCTGTCTTTGGAATTGCATGTTCATGTGTGTCGATACTAGGTGACATGCCTGAGTGTAATTGGAGGGCGTTTCCATGTGTTGCTTCGCTGATTACGGGTCGTACCTCTGATGACGTAGGTGACCCAGAGGTTCCCCGGGACTGGTAAAATGCTATTCTCTCCTGTGGCCGCTCTATTAGTGTTTTACTGCGCGTGCTGCTCAGTGTTCTCTGAGCATCTGTGTGCGGCGTCAGTTACACGTTGTGTGTGTGTGATCGAGCGGAGCCTGGCAACCCTACGAGTCTTTTGTAACCTCTATATATGGCTCTATGGTCTCGCGGACGCTGCGGCGGGAGTGCCCGATATGACTTGGTCTTGAGCAAAACAACGAAGGTTTAGTGCTTTAGCGCGGTTTATGATAAGGATCTCGCTGGCCGTAATTGTGACGATTTTGCTTCGGAAGTTCATTGCGTATGGCGCCTGGATATACCCGTCTTGAACAACATTCATGAGATAGGGGTTGTCGCAGGGCGGGGGGGGGTGGTGTGGGGGGAGAAAAAAGTCATTGACGCCAGGTACCCGGTAGAAGCGCCACAGGCGTTCTCGGGCTGGTCTCATGCGGGCAGCCATGGCGTCAATGTCTGCACTGCGTAGCATGTCGTTAGGGTAGACAAGGTGTACATCAGCGGTGAAGGTTGCGCATAGCATCACTTGTGGCTCGGGCGATCATCATAATGCTACAGAGTTAAATACTTGTGGTCTCGCCGGGGCAATCGAGATGTGATAGCGACGAGTGGGTGGGTAGCAACATAAGGTGCGTCCCGGGCCGGGTGGCTCATAACTGTAGGTCCGGTCTACTGCCGCGAGAGGGCTAGGCTCGGGAGGGTAGGCTCGGGCTCATAGGTGCATGGGGATGTGCTTACAATAGTGCTGGTGTGAGTACGGCGCTTTGTGGGTGTGGTTCGGGCGCTTGTGTATTGTCTACGTCGCGCCGCTCGGAGCCGGCACTGGTGAGATTGCGCAGGTGAGGCGAGGAGCGCACGGCTTAATGGAGGGACGGTGCTGCACGTGAGCCTGAGCACTGCACTAGAGTGACGAGGCTACGATATGTGCGGCCGTCGATCGCACACGTGGTAGGTGCAGGCACAGATATACATAGACATAAGGGCGGCCCAAGGCCGCCAGGGATGCAGACGCCACGCGGCGTTTGCACAAGCGGCTATTCGGTGGAACTCGCACACTGGGCGCAGCACTGCGTGGCTAGGTGTGACGGATATTGTCACGTAGCTCAAGATTGGACACTGTATCAGGAGGAGCTAGGTATGCACACACAT
The DNA here is from genome assembly GCA_023658055.1 of Thaleichthys pacificus. NCBI lineage: Eukaryota > Metazoa > Chordata > Actinopteri > Osmeriformes > Osmeridae > Thaleichthys > Thaleichthys pacificus. The sequence goes on from CM042860.1 coordinate 7,879,095, forward strand.
AGAGGGCGTGGGACTAGACACGGACTCTAGAGCGCAGATACAATGGCATATAGAGATTTCTGCGGAATGGCTAGGGGCGTCGTGGCTCACTGCCTCTGAGTCGGATGTGTCGCTACGTGGTGGAAGGATGGATGTGTGTGGGCGTGGGCCGGTGCAGCTTGCAGTGTGATGTAGTCGCGGGTGGTGTGGCTGGTCCGTCATATAGGGCTCTGAGTCCGCAGGCAATCTGTGTGCGTCGCTAGTGAAAGAAGACCTCAGAAGACTTGTTGGGTGTGCACAAAGTAGCCAGCTGGTTGTGACCAACGCCGGCGGGGAGAGATCCGAGATGGGTTGCTCTATGATATGGAAGATCTCAAGGAGCACACATTGCTTCAGCAAACTACCAACATTATTATGCGAAGAAGGTTAAGCGTGTGCTACTGTTGCGCACGCTCCGAACTAGAAATGCCTAGAAACAACATAGAGAGTGAGAAACAGACAGTAGTGTGGTCATCCAGTGACGAACTAAGCAGACAATTATAGCATCACGCTGGCCCTCCTAGCGGTGGGCTCGGCGATCTAGCGGGGGCACTAGGATCAGAACTGAAATGGTGAAGCCCCCTTAGACTAAGAGATATAGGTATAATATCTTGGAGCATGTAACACTGTCAGAGCTAAACAAGCAAAAGCACTGACACTTCCCAAGAGATAAGATAAGGTACCATCTGAGGTGAGAGGGTGATTGAGCGGGGGTAAGAGAGAGGGGTCGGACTCAGGTGATAGACAGAATTGTATACGTAGGCACCCGTCGAGGGATTTCGAGCAGACGCGGAACAGGTGAGGCGAGCAAAGGATGACGTGGTGGATGGAAGAGAGCAGGTATCCGAGGTGGGTGGCAGGCCAGGAAGAGGAAAACTGGGGACGGGAGTTCGGGACCATGGATAATAGTGAATATTGACCAAGACACCGTGTGTTGCTATGTCAAAAGACAAGGTGACGACACGTTCTGGGATGTGGTCGTAGGTGTGGACAAAGGAGTGGCTGGTTGCGAGATAGAAGTAATGCCGTCTCGCTCTTTCAAGGTTGAGCCCTCGGTCACTCAGTGATTACGCTTATATCAGACTAGCATATAGAGCGAAGGTCAGTCCGGAATGAGTTGCGGAAGACGTCCCGGGGCTACGACGACGGGGAAAGACAGCCAAGGTATAAGGAAAGAGCGTGAGAGATAGTCCATGGCAACACTTCAACCAGACGAGTCCGGCACTTATCACCGACTCGGAAACTAACGACACACAACCCGTTGGGCGGAAACTCACCGTGTGGTGGCTGACTCTCTTGTTGTGGAATAGCGCCAACACGGCGGTAAAGACGGTCGAGAGAGGTCTCTAGAGTGTGGTGCCCGGGGGCGAGTAATCAGCCATAAGTAGAGATACCAGATCCTATCAGGATCACAACAAAGTCAGTGCACGACGGCTAGGTCGGATGCGATGTGAATATGGTGGTAACGGCAGCATAGTGTGCCGTTTTGGGGTGAGTCATCGTATGCTTGGCTCTAACGGGCGGCTGTCTTGTGTGGTCAGAGGGTAATGAGTAGTGGAATATGAGTGAGACTACAATAACCACGTGTCATCCTGGGGTATGAAGATAGTGATTTCGGCTGGAGTGATCGGTGTACCACGCGGTAGACTCATTGAAGATCCCTATCTGCTGGTTAGGGCGGGGCCAGCGCGAGACAAGCCGGATGGGGTAATAGAACCTATGATTAAGTGGCCGCGAACGTTAAAGATGGAAAGGGCATAGCGAACGTTGGGCGTGAACAGAAATCAACGCAACTAACCGGCATTGAGCACGTGTGTTTGAGTCCTGCGGTGTTCCATGGACCAGGGGAAGCCGGAAAGCGCGAACAGAAGTGCCCAACGTCGCTCCCACTCATAGAATCGCCTCGTTTCCAAGGAGGGGGCACAAACTGTTGCCGTCCAGCCCACTGAGATGCTTCGCGCGGATGGCACCGAGTCCACTACAGGAGCAGCAGAGGGCTACTAGCAAGCGGTGTAATTGAGCTACATCATACGATCACTACCGAAAGATGTGGTTCTTTCTTTCTGTTACATGGAGTATGGGCGGACATGAAGCTGACTGGGGGAAAAGCGAGTGGAAAAATCTAGGATAAAGGGCGCGGCAGGCAACAGGTGCGCTTTTATATTCAGTGATCGCATTTCCTCGTGTGTCAACCGCACGTAAGTCAGCTTATCGACACGACTTTCATGGCCGGACGGGTTCTGTAGGGGGGGATCCCCGGACCAGCTTGATAGGAACGGGTAAGCATCCAATCGGCTGGTCCGCTCCACCGGAGGTGGTGACTTCCTGAAGGCCACGCTTCTCTCCTTTCGTGATGTTCCTCAGAGCCCAACAAAGGCTTTGAAGGAGGGAGTGTGTGTGTGTGTGTGTGTGTGTGTGTGTGTGTGTGTGTGTGTGTGTGGTGTGTGTTGTGGGGGGGGGGGGGTGGCTCGTGTTCACACCCTCCACGGCACCTTTGTGTCAGCCTCGGACGCCGGCCGCACTCAGCAGCGCTCGAGGCTAGCTCCGCGAGTTGCGCTTCTCGCTCGTCATCGCAGGGATGTTTGGCCTTCGGGCCGACGGAGGAGGAAAGGAAATTCAAAGGATACATAAAATGAAGGGAACCATTCGTATTCTCTCATATATCGAATGCTCTCGGAAGAAGGGGACATTGCGGTTTGGTTGGTCGACAGACTCGACGCGCCTCTGGTCCACAGGAGGTTATGTAACCCCGCGTATCACTGACGGAGGAGACAAGCCTTCAGGTGGGGGGAAAGGGAAGCCGGGCCAGGAGGCTCGGGTTACTGTTTGGGTTGGCTTCATCATGGCTGGAGGGAGCCCTCCGATTGGCTACAGGTCTCTCGTGGCAAGGAGACAATCTTCAGCCTTGCTAGATCAATACCAAAGCTAATTGAAGATACACCAGTACCAGTGGTTCTCTTAGATGTCCGATAACTTTCAATCAGGAGAAATTCCGGGCATTTTTTCTCTCCCCGTGTCATTCAGCAGACTTGACCTAGTAGGTTTACATGGCCAGATGTCAAGTGAAGCGTACAGTGGGTCTCTTTGGTTTGGGATTACATTGCTGTATGAGAATAAAATGTCCCATTGATTCCACAACCGCAGACGCAGAGTGACACCAGACAGTCACTAGCCACAGCCGAGCCCATTCAATCGATCGAAAGAAAGGGGGGCTAGTCTCACAAGAGTAGCGCACATGCGTGCGACAGTGTGTGCCTCTGTGTGTGCGTGTGTGTGTGTGTGTGCGTGTGTGTGTGTATGTGTGTGTGTGTGTGTGTGTGTATGTGTGTGTATGCGTGTGTGTGTGTGTTTGGAGCTGGGGGAGCCTCTCCAACACCAACATGGCGGCCGACATGAAACTGAAAGGTGCAGAAAAGGTTAAGTGTGGGTAATGGGTGCTGTGCATCCTGCCCTGCCTGTTCCCCGTTGCCAAGGAAATCGAGGGGAAATTAGCATCATTTCACGATGATCCGGTTATTTCTTTGCTCGGCGCGTGAGCGGAGGTGAGCTTCGATAAAACCATAAAAGGAGAGGTGAAGGTTCGTCGGTTGGAGTCTGCTCTTGTCGCCTGGCTTCTTCCATCCTCCATTTTGTTTCGTATAAATCCGCTGTGTAGGCTGTGCTGCAGGTTCGACTTTTGGCTCTGCTAAGCGTGTAAACACGTTGTGTTTGTGTGACAGACGATGGGGCTCAAGCAGGAAACCAAACGGTGCGAAGTAGGTGAGAAACGTCTGGTTGGTTTGGTTGGTCGGTGTGGGTTGGCATCCACACCTCACACCAGAGAAATGAGGCCAGCAGTGTGACAATGACCTTTTTACTGCTTTTACAGAGCAGGGCTTCCACACACGCACGCACCGCACGGCACGCACGCCACGCACCGCGACGCAACACCCACACACACACACACACACACACAGTTGTCGAACTTCCAAACACCAGGGGGAATCTAATCCAAAAAGCAGCTCACAGTGCAGGACAGAACACCATACACACTTACCCTCTCCCTGAACCATGCTGGAACAGTTCAACTGTGCTACCCCACTCCACTCCAGAGGCAAGGCCTAGCCCTGGTGGCATCCTTTCCCCCTCCCCCCTCCCCCCTCCCCCAGCCCCCTCCCCCAGCCCCCAGCCCCATTATGTGCAATAGCTCTCCCCTGTGGACCTCAAAACAACATTCCTCCGCCTGCCTCTCAGCAGACACACGGGGCTGGGACAGGCTTCCTGTTAGGCTAGCGCTGCGGGCAAGCGCCGGGAGAGCTCCGCACAGCTGGTCTTCATTTAGACAGCTGGAGAACTGGCGCAGGAGAGGGAGGGTGAGAGAGAGAGAGACCAAGAGAGAGAGAGAGAGAGTCTAAGGAGGATATGCATCGTAATGGCGGCTGCCTGTTAGGAGCCTGTTGCGCTGCTATCACTGGAAACCTGAATGTTGGCTTTTGGTGGAGGTCCAGGTTTCTTTACAATGGCTGCATGATGACATGCCCAAAAAATAAGTTAGCTAAGTGCAGATACCACTGTGATGCATTTGCAGTTCAAAGGGTTCTCAATGCAGTGAAGAATGCAGGTGCTAATGACCAAAAGCTAGCACGGTAGGAGTAAAGTCGTACGGAAAGTAGCATGAAATGAGCGATATTTTAAATGCAATACTGTGAATGTTGCTAGGGGGCGAAGCTAGGCTCCACTCTGGGTAGAGCACTACGGTTTGGCCAGCCATGACTTGGGGGAATTGATAGGGTGCAGTCTTAAATGGGATTGAGAAGATTACACTAAACCGTAAACACTGCTGCTAAGCTCTCTTGGGGCCAAGGAAAAAAAGACACCACAGAGGGTTAGAGGAACCCTTGCATGACAAAAATGATGTGTACATAAAAGCCAGATCAAGAGGTTTTACATATTGTAGGATATCAAACCAGCCAAGTAGTCAGTTCTACGGTTACGCTTCAAATGACAAGCTTTAGCAACAAATGATACCTTCAGCGGTTGGTATTGCCACAGAAATATAAACACGTTATTCAATATCATTTGAATTTCAACGAGCAAGGCAAACCATACCTCACCCTTTCATGCATTTATTCATGCGATCATTTATCAAATCTTTGAAGCATATCCTATCAATTATTCAAGGCCGTGCCTTTCGAAAATCAATCACATGACGTCTTCCTTTTTACGCCGCACTTGCTGCCGGGCCTAACCCACCTGAGATCACTCAGCCCAGGTCACCAACACAGCAAGGATTACACGCCCACCAAAACAAACGCACCCCGAGGCCACTATCAGTCAACGGGTACTTCTGGTTGGTTCCAGCAGCGCTTGATGTGGCTAGTAGCAGTAACCTGCATCACCTCGGTAACCAGCCTGGGGGGGGGGCGTATAAATGATGTGTCTTTCCAATTACCGCCCGTGTCTTTGGCTTGTCCAATTAGAGTTCAGGAACGGTGGTCGCCAGGGGAAAGGATGATACCGCTCGGATGATACCGCTCGGCAAAGCAGCTAAAGGCCAGATTCATCTGAAGTCATAGGGCAGCCTTATTGGTAGGATATATACTGTATGTCATTCAGTATCATTCAAGTAAGAGAGACAGAGAGAGTCAGGGAGAGAGAGAGAGAGAAAGAGAGAGATAGTGAGTGAAACAGTCAGAGAGAGAGAGAGAGAGAGAGAGAGAGAGAGAGAGAGAGAGATCAGGTTCCTATCTCAAGCCCATAAGGAATGATACTGAAATACCTAACTGACACCATACCCCAACGTTCGTATCTCACTCGATCTCAACAACAAAGAAGAAGAGTCTAAGCCGCCTTGCAGATGGTGCCTCCAGTCAAAAACTCTATCAAGCAAATGGAACTTGAAAGCAAGACTTCGGAAGACGCAAGGCAGTAAACGTCTTCAGCACCATTGTACAGCTCCCCCAATTTCAAACGCTACGCAGGGATGGCGGAACGGTTGCACGGTGGTTCAGTTCAATTGTGCTCAAGAGCCGAATATAATGAATTTCACCAAAGAAAACCAATTCGTATGCAAATGGTCAAGGGGAGAAGCTCTCATCAGAAAAATGAATACAGAGACTGTGACCCGACGAGGGGAACCTTTTCATTGGCTGAATGAAAGGAATGGAGCATCATGGGAGAACTCATAGAACAAGAGATTATGAGTAGGCGTCTCACAAAGGAAACTCATAAAGTTAATCTTCCTCTGTGTGTGGGTGTGTTTGTGTGTGTGTGTGGGGGTGTGGGGGGGGGGGGAGGTAATAAAGGGGTGAAGAATGGAAGTGGATGGAGAAAGAGGAAGAAATGTTTGAAAGTGGGAATCAAACCCAAAGACACCCATCACAATCTGACGATCATCCAACCGCTTACTCATCAGTTCACGTTCAAACAATCTCGCGAGTTTCAACAACACACTTTGGTAACTGAGAAAAGGTGATTCAATACAAGTCCAATACGCCATGAACACTTATATTAAGCCAGGGGAGATTCGGTTCATTGAGGACATTCAAGGGACACTCTTCCCATAAAGTTGGCTTTTATTCTTTTATTCTCTCTCTATCTGACCATTATTTCCTTGGCTGCAGTGATAGCTATGGGTGCTATCTCAAAGAACACTCCGTCTAGTCAGGCTGCATTGTGGTCCTGCCCGGGAACCCAGGATCATCCATCACGCATTACGTCCCCCCTATTCCCTGGGTGCGCCCAAACCCTTGGCAGAAACGGACCCATCAAAAGAAATGGGCACCCCATTCCGCCGAATAATAGCCTTTTATTGACCGCATCCCAGACCCTTTCATCACCGCAAACACACTGGGGACCCCAACTTGACAACGCCGCCCCCCCCCCCACCCCCTGTCACCTCTCCGCCCACGCAGAAAGAGCCGCAGCCTCGCAGGTGTGTCGAGGGATTGATCTCTGGACGGCGAGCGCTGCTCAAAGTAAGGGTTAGAGGACGGGGGGGGGGGGGGGGGGGCTGGGTGGGAGATCCCCACGGCTACTGTCCCCTTGACGACCCTGCTCATTTCTCCGTGGCTGACCCTTCGGTTGGGCCGAGAGGATGACTGATGGTCGCGGAGAGCGGAGTTGGACAGCGTGGCGTGCTGAGGAGAGGGTGGGTGACCGAAGAGAAAGAGTGGGGGGAGAGAGTGGGCAGAGAGAAATGTCACTGCTCTGTGTGTGTGTGTGAGTGTGTGTGTGTGAGTGTGCACGTGTGTATGTGTGTGCTGGCCCAGTCTATTGACCTTGATCAGTGTGTGGTCTCTGATATTTAAGAGCATTCCTCAGTGACTGGCCCAGTCAAACCGATAAACCACAGCAGGGCAGCATGACAAAGGAGAGAGAGAGAGACATAGAGAGACAGAGAGAGAGGGAGAGAGACAAAGATAGACGGACAGAGAGGGAGAGAGACAGAGAGACAGGGAGACAGGGAGAGAGACATAGAGAGACAGGGAGAGAGACAGAGAGACAGGGAGCGATAGGATTTGATAGGTTGAAGAAGATCACAACCTGTACTAATGTACCTTTCCTGCACTCAAGTGAACAATCTAAACCTACCTGGCATAACATGACAGAAGTACTCAGAACATAGGTTACACCTATGATAAGCTAACATATATTATAATAAACCTCCTAAATATACAAAATAATAAACAATACAGTATACTAAACCTATAATACACATAATATCCTATACTAACCTTATAACCTATAGTAACCTACAGACAAGTAGGGTGCATTTAGTGCAATTTTGCTGATTGTGCAACCGGTAGCTGAAGTGACAGTGTGTAAAGTGACTAGTGTGAGTGTCGACAGTGTATATGTCCATATCAATGTTCATTCAGAAGCCTGATGGCCCTTGGAAACAAACTGTAGTCCAGTCAGCCTGTGCGAGACCGAATGGGTGGTTCATCTGGTGCTAAGAAACCACTCAGAATTCTATGGAACAGCAAACTCTCTGTGTATATTTCTTTCTCCACCCCCCCCCCCCCCCCCCCCCACCTCCTCCACACACACACAAACACACACACACCGGCCCTCGGCCCCACGGGAGAGGCTGTCTCGGCAGGTCCCGCTGGCCTGCCTCTGGAGATGTGTGCAGTGTTTGAATCCTACTGAGATTGCATCATCCACCCGGGAGAGCTGCGAACCAGACAACAACAGGCAGACAGCTACTCTCTGCTACTCTCCTGTTCCAACACACACACCCACACACACCCACACACACACCCACACACACACCCACACACACACAGGGAGAACAACTCCCCCACACGCTCACACATCCTGACGCGTACACGACGGCATCGACACACACACACAAACACACACACAGTCAGACACACACAGAGTCAGACTGACACACACGCGCCGCACGCTCGCTCGCTTAAACCCATAAACCCACACCACACACACACTCACAGCCGGCTAGCGAAGCTACAGCCAAACGGACGAGTTGCTGTTGTGTTCTCCCTTTCATCATGTTGTCTCTCGTTCTTCCATGCGAGACTATTACTCGTCTCTAAAGAAGAGGGCCGTGGTCTCATGTGCCTCCACTGTGGCGTCACCGAGGGTGGCAAGGACACAGGGACTCAGGGGGCGAAATGAGGGGAAAGTCATGCAGGAAATACATGACGTGCATTACATACCAAGTCATACCGTGCGTGGCGGAGGAGAGAGGAGGAGATTGAGATGGGAGAGAGGAGGAGGAGGTACGGCTCCTCGCTTTGATGGGACGACCGTGGGGTCAAGGCATCAAAACCAGAGGTCTGGCAAAGCGGACAACCTCGTGACAGAGAGAGAGAGAGAGAGAGAGCGAGAGAGACAGAGAGACAGAGAGACAGAGAGAGAGAGAGAGAGAGAGAGAGAGAGAGAGAGAGAGAGAGAGAGAGAGAGAAAGAGAAGAGAGAGAGAGAGAGAGAGAGTCAAGAGAGAGAGAGAGAGAGAGTCAAAGAGAGACAGAGAGAGAGAGAGAGACAGATAGAGAGAGAGAGACAGATAGAGAGAGAGAGACAGATAGAGAGAGATAGAGAGAGAGAGAGAGAGAGAGAGAGAGAGAGAGAGAGAGAGAGAGAGAGAGAGAGAGAACAGACACAAGCAACACAGAGTCATCCACACAGAGGCATGCAATGCACACGCACGCCAAACAAACGTCTCCCTCACTTGCTTGCACACCAGCGAAGCACCAGGTTGTCGTTCCTGGATTATGCTGGCAGTGGAGTGCGTGGATACAGGTAACAATGTGAATACCTGTGTGCGTTAGCGGGTCTCGCTCTCATTTGAATATCCCGAGGGCCTTCTCAGCTCGGCACAGCAAGAGGTGGCGGCAACAATGACAGAATGTGACTAATAGATTTGCTTATAATAGCAGTGCTATGCAAAAATGCGATGTCCTAAGGACCCGACGTGACACATTTTGATGGATTCCACGTAAACAAACCCTGCCTATTTGGAACCCAAAAATATAGGTTATCAATTATGTACGATTCAATGTACGGCACAAAGGAACTCCTGTTTCCTGACAGACTCCCTCACCAAAACCTCATCAGGCCTCGAGACCAAACTTAAAAGGCCAACATCCGTCTACAACCTACACAAAAAAAAACATCCCTCATCTGAATGGGATTACTTGTCTTAAATAAAAGAACAAGTCATCAAGGACTGGCTGCGGAGGGCAGATGGTGGGATGTTGGATGAACTCCACACGCCACGTCAGTCTCTCACGGAGCAGCTATGTAAAACACAGCTCGGTTTCGCTTCCTGGAATACAGGACAACAATAGGCCTGTGTTCCAAAATGTGTGACCTCACTTCCTGTGACATGGGACTACTGACCTAAGTGGAGGACCTGGGGGGGATAGAGGCAGTGGGTGGGCTCACGTGAATGGCCTGGCTGCATTCATTTCAAAATCCGATGAAACACGTGAAACCATGGACTCGTTCTGATGACGTAATGGTCTACATTATCCGTCGGTTCAGAGGGATTCAGACGTGCCAATGTTACTGATACCGACATGCGCACTGAACACCGTGTGTGTGTGGGTGTGTGTGTGTGGAGGGGGGGGGGGGGGAGTTTGCAGAATGTGTGGTTGCACGTGCGTGTGCGACTTCTCTTGCTATTAATACACATGCCACCAGCAGGTCCATATGCCTCCAGGCCTCTGCGGCCCCACACTGCGAGGCTGGAGGCAGGACAGGAGGCTGTGACGGGGGGGGGGAGATGAAGGGATGGGCGGAGGAAAAGTGCAGGGGGGGAAAAGAAGCGCTCAAAGGGGAAGGAATGGTGAGAGGACGGACATGTTGGCCCGGCTCCCTATGGCTGTGGAAAGAGCCTGGGGGAAGGGATGAAGGGGACCAGAGAGAGAGCCAGGAGGAGAGGGAGGGTTAGGAGGGCCCGAGGATGGGCCCCGGAGGGGAGGGGTTCCAGGAAAATCATGTCACTTCAGATCTCCTTGCAGTCGCTGCTCCCACACGTCCACCTGCATCGGGGAGAAGCGAGACGTGTGTGTGTGTGTGTGTGTGTGTGTGTGTGCGCGTGTCTGGACTGCGTGTGTGTGTGTATGTGTGTCCGACTCCTTGGAGATTGGCCAGGTTTGCTTACGTTAGTCGCTGTCCCCCTTCCCCCTCCCCCACACCTCTCCACCCACCCCCCACCCCTCTCCCCCCACCCCCTCTCCACCCACCCCCCCCTCCCTCTCCCCCCCTCCCCTCTCCCCCTCCCCCCCTCCCCTCTCCTCCCCCCACACACTGGGAGTGGGTTTCACACAGAGACTCCTGCATGACCGCCCTGGAACAACTCACTGTACACACTGGGCAGGCGCGGCAAGCCAACTCGTAAGTCGGGCCCGCAGAACTATGTGGGCAAAAAACCACAGAGCGCATCGCCAACTGCCGGTAAACTTGCAAGAATTGCGACGACGAGCGCGGCAAAGTGAAAGCGACCACATCCTTTGTGCGACCGTCTTGGAATGCTGCACGCTGTCGCTAGCTGAGGGTGTGCAAAATAGGCCAGCGTGTGCAGAGCATCTCTTGCACGTCCGTTGACGCCATCGATTTGGAAAATGAGCCGAGAGGTTCCGGACCAATACCCATTTGAGAGTTGGTCCTGGGAGATGACATCTTATTTAAGCCGCTGTACCGGATACATAAACAAACAATCTGTCTTTGTGTGTGGAGGCAGCCCATTAAAAAGGCTTAAGATGTCGAATATTCTTTGCGGCGGTAGAGGTTGCATTTAAAAGGGAATTCACAGTTTCATTCCCCAAGGGGAAGCAAGGAAGTAACTATCATTCACAGGTCTGCCCAAGGTTCTCTCCTTGGGATGACTGCATACTGACTAATATCAACAAGATCAGTAGAGGCAATGCAAGAAGCCCTAACAGCCTTTCTGTCACAGGGTCAGACAAATACATTTCTAAAGGAGACACGTTTTGGAGTATTTGTGTGTGTGTGTGTGTGTCGGAAGGTATGAGGAACGACTGGCAGCTATGGGCGTGGCTGATGTCCGCCCGTGATAGACGGTGATAGACAGACGGTTCATCCAATCACCCGACAGGCATTTTCCCCAGACAGTTTTGTGTACAAAAACATCTGGCGACATCAGGTCGTGGGGGGGGGTGGGGGGTGGAGAAGGCGTGTCACCCTAACTGGGCCAAATTGGGGAGGGGTCACACCCGACCAGTGGAGAGCTTCTCAACTCAGACAGCCCCCTGCTCGGAAACCCCCCCCCAGGGAAGCGAAAAACCCCACACTCATGAAAAAGAAACGAAACAATCGTCCATCATATCCTCTAATCGCCTGTCGGGCTGAGGGACGTTTGTTTTCCTCCTCTGGGCTTCCGCTGGACCAAAGCGAAACTGATCGTGAGTGAAGAAAAGACTGAGCATCATTAAACCGTCGAGTCAGCTGACCCTGTAAGAAACAAAGGTCAGTGGGTCCAATCGCAGTGGGTAGTTTGCGGCGACTGTGGTGCAGGATATGTGCACGACGCAGCCTTAATAAGCGAGAATGCTAGATCTACTACTATAAGTAAACTATAAGATAAACAGACCTCGTATGTTGCAAGACTTTGTTTTTTTTGAATGTCCAGTATTAGAATGTTTTCGTTGTGTCTTTGGGTGCACATTTGCGCAACAGATGACTCGAGCAGGTCGCACATGCATGAGCACAGGCTGGGAATCTTCCAGAATTGTGAAATGAGCATTAAAAGAGGAGCCAGTTTCCTTATTCAAACACAAGAAGCAAACCAATTATCACCTTATCTCCCCCCCCCCCTCTCTCTCTCTCTCTCTCTCTCTTTCTCTGACCCTCTTTCTCTATCTTTCTCTCACACACTCTCTGTCAACAGTCGCTACAGATTTTCATTCTCTCTCTCTCTGTCTAACTGGCTACATATTTTCATTCTCTGTCTACAGTAGCTACATATTTTCATTATCTATCTCTCTCTTCAGTATCTCTATATATTCTCTGTCACACCATCTGAAGTCACACACACACGCACACACACACACACTTACACCACTCACTATACTGTTATTTCACACTGTTACGAAGCCATTAAAGTGATTGAGAGCGACTCGGGCTGTGAGCAGCAAGCCCAGCGAGTTGTGTCAGCTTACGTCAGAAGCGCCGAACTCTTGGAAAGATGCTGCGAGCAGTGAAGCGTGTAAACAGTGCGTGTCCACACTATCCAACGCACACACACACACAAACCCAAACACTCATTCATCTCATACTAAGTAACACACGCACTAAAGCACACGCACACAAACACACGCGTCACCACGATGTCATGGCTGAGACACCGCGTGAGGGAGGAGGTGGGTGCTTGTGTGTGCGAAGGAGCAGTGACCCTGGGGGAAGTGGGGGGGGGGGGGGGGAGGGGGGGGAGGGGGGCTGGCTGGGTGGGTGGCTAAAATTAGCGCTCACTGAGAAAGTGACAGATGACTTCATGCTGGCTGTCACCTCTCCCCGCCACAGAAACCAGGTCGCCTGACGAGCCTCGAATCGCAAGAAGAAGAAAAAAAAGAGAAGAAGAAAAAAAATAAAAGGATCCACCGCCTCCCCTCTCCTCAAAGAAAATAGCCCTCGTTGGAAAGCCAAACGTTGGACAACGAACAGCCCCCGCTTGTCCTCACGTCATTCTCCATTAACAAATTCCGGCCGGCCTCCCATGGCGACGGTGGTGACATCACCCGGTGTCAGGCCTGGATTTGGAAGGATCCGCACGACAGAAACCGAGGGTGATGCTCCAATGTGTCGAATAGGCTTCTCTCTCTCCTCCATGCAACAGATCTTAGCAGCACGGACACATTACACCCACCAGTTAAGATGTCACCCTTTATTGCCTGGTTTTCGAATAACCGCCATTCGGTTTTACACTCCCATCTTTATTTCTCCTCTGGGAACGCTGTCCCCCGTAACGACAGGCGCGCAGGTGTGACAAGGAAACTCGTCTTTCGGTAAATACTGCGTACCAGGAACCACCTGTCCCTCCCATGGGCCCTCCGCTCCCTGACCCCTACCGCGTATTTATCATCTTCGAATCAATATTACCCAGCACCACCCAGCGCAAAGTTCAGAGGGAGCTCCATAAAACGCGCCGAAACGCACTAGACACCTCGGGGATAGGCCCCGCGGGGCATGTTCCTATCTCGCGTGAGACGGTCGAAACTAAAGGATGAGAACGACCGTTGCTCGTCGCCCCGACGAGCGCAGCGGGGTAGGGGCACGGCCCTCTCGTCCACGGGGGAGGGTCTCAGTCAGCGCCAGTCGAGCTGGAGCTGCAGCGGGGTCCATAAACAGACGGGGTCATAACGCGGATCGGACGGCTAAGTGGAGCTGACAGACAGGCTAGGAGGGAGGGAGGGAGGGAGGGAAGGAGGGGAGAGAGAGAGAGAGAGGGAGAGAGAGAGAGAGAGAGAGAGAGAGAGAGAGAGAGAGGGAGGGAAAGTGGAAGGAAAAGGGGGAGGAGCAAGAGATTAAGAAGACTCTGATGTAAGAGAAGCCTATGAGACGTTTCCTGGTGTTGTGTAAGAGTATATTCAGGTTTGTTTAGTTCCCCACGCAAACTCACAGTAGCCAAAGTGCGAGCTGACCACAACTGGGCATCAAAGTTCAGTGAAGGTTGTTGTTTTGCCAGAGCGATGGACGAGGAGGAAACCACCGGCATGCAAAGACTTTGTTCCCTTGCAGGAAAACCTAACAAGGAAACTTCAATCATTTTTTTAGGAGTTAATTTGCCCACCCAACAAAACTCCCAGTCAGACTTCCCCTTCACAAATAGGGTTGTTATTTGATACCACACATGAACTACTTGCTTGGTTATGTTATAGTCTTTGTTCCTTCCAATATGTCTCTCCATTTAGATGTACGAAGCTGCCTATGAATGTTTAAGTAGCAGTTATTAGTGGCATGGGGGTTACTGTGGCGGCCTAAGGCACTGGCTCTCTATTTCCATCCGTTTATTAGCCTCGAAATGAACACAACATGCCGAACCGTAGACATGGAGAACTGAGAGGCTTGTATTACCATGGTGTTCTGCACGTGGAACTGAGGAAACACATTCAGCAACCGCAAGATTTGAAAATCCCCTAAGCTACACGTTCTCTGAGGTGTGTGGTCGATCTGGCAGCTGTGCTAAGTCAGGCTTACTGACAGGCTTCTCGAAGCTTGAAGGAGAAGCGAAACCTGTAGGCAGCGAGTGCAACTGCATATACGGTTCGGCGGCTACCCATAAGGAGAACTCTTAGGACGGTGTCGCTGATTGGACCCTGCCTGTAAAACGACCCACAATTCAGGCGGGATGTAGCTCACTCAGGAACGAATGATACTTCCGAAGGTTCAAGGTTCATGGGCCACGGCAGTATCCTAACCCCGCTGCACTAACACAGCGCGCGCGCGCACAACCGAGTCAGACTTCCAAGCGGGAACGCAAATCAACGAGTTTGTCTCTCCAGCACTGCCAGTGCACTCCACTCTGGCTGCTCGACACTGAAGATGCTCTGACAGGGCCAGGCCCCCCTGCTCCATCTCCCCATCAGCGAGGCGCTAATGGATCCAAGAGGCTAAGTGCTAAGGCTAATGGATCCGTTACCCGCAAGAAAAAAAAACCAGGAGGAGGCCACGACGACGAGTCCCACGCCCACAGAGTTAGCGTCGGCTCGTGAATAGGACGTTTGCGGCCCCACTCCGGCTAATGCTTACGGTGGTAACGAGCTCCCGCCGCAGAGTGCAGTAGGGGCTAATGAGCGAGGTGCGCTAATGCAGGAGGAGGGGAGCCCGTGAGCGGTGCGACGCCGAACAGTCCGACGGCGCTTCGTGCGAAAGACAAAGACACGCTAAATGGATGGACTTGTGGCTAGTTATGTGGAGAGACAAAGAGGGAGGGAGGGAGGGAGGGAGGGAGGGAGGGAGGGAGGGAGGGAGGGAGGGAGGGAGGGAGGGAGGGAGGGAGGGAGGGAGGGAGGGAGGGAGGGAGGGAGGGAGGGAGAGCCGGTGGAGATACAAAAGCAACCGAGTTGTAGCTGTGTTTTTTCATTATATAATTTGTTAGCTCTCTAATTGAGAAACAACAGATGTAACAGCTCTCTGATACGTGCTTTTCACAGATGCGAAGACTCTGAATTTGGCATCATGAGGCAGTTTTACTGAAACGAAAATGCTAATGAATGCTCACCGGCACTGTCGGCTTAATCTAAATCAAAGTAGCATAAGGAGCTACGACAACATTAGCTTCAGTTGGATTTATATGTAAACAACTAATTAAAAACACATTTGTTCTTCAATTACATACTTAAACTGATATTGCAATAGGTCACACCCAATCGATTTGAAGCACATTTCAAACTAATCTCTCACTATAGCCTACACATCCTATAACTGGGCTGGTATCCAAGTCTGCCAGACAGAATGAAGAGGAAGAAGAGATAGCTAGTAAGAACCTGAAACCCACTGACATAATGGTGCAATTTAGGAAACTTTCTGAAGTGGCAAAAACACTATTGATTTTCAGTGCAAAACTGTTTTATTATTGTGTGCTGGGGTGAAAACAATGGGTTATGGTGAGATTTCAACCATCTCGGTCTTACCGCCAGGCGGGAATCCTGTTTAAATGTCAGGAACGACACCAAATGGGGGAGCGAGAGATTTGAGACAGTGAAACCCCTCTGACATTCTCACTCCATTCTCGCTCTCTGTAGTCTCGTCTCCACTTGCTGTTTCTTTCCCTCCCCCCCCCTCTCTCTCTCGCTCTCTCTCTCTCTCACTCTCTTCGTCTCTCTTTCTCTGCCTCTGTCTCTCTCTCAGGCCACAACTACTATGGTTGCTCATTTAAAATCCCCTCCACCTGAGGCGAGGGACTGAGATCATCATCCGGCCCATGACTTCATACCAAAAGGTGAACAGGGGGTCAAACACGAGTCACAACTCTTCGATGCACTCTCGCGGAACGAAAGCATTGATATTATGAGTCACTTCTATGGCAGTAGGAGTAGCAAAAGGGGACCGGTAAAAGCTGATCCTCCCTCGCTCAGGCCGTTGCCATGGCATTGGGAGATACTAGGAGCTCCCAGGCCCGGAGCTTGACCTTGATTTCATCAGGTCGGAAAAAAAAATACAAATAAAATGCACTCCCGTTCCCCGGCTTGTATGTTGTCATGGCGAGGGATGCAAATGAATATACATGGAACAGGCTGCCGGCTGCAATTGGCGGCGGCACGAACTAACGGACGACGAAATTAGAGGGTGATTTAGAGCGAGCCTTCGGAAACGGAGTGTACCCAAACCAGCAGGAAGAAGATGAAAGGCAGAGAAGGACACGGACGCTGGAAGGGAGGGAGGGGATATAATAAGGAGGAGAGGGGAAAGAGATTTGTCTCGTCTCCAAACAAAAGACTGGACCGGTCGGGCGTAGCTAAAGGACAAACACCCCCCCCCCCCCCCCGCGAGGGGCAAATATTCCCAAGGTGGACGAGGTCCTAAAGATTCATCTCATCCAGTACAGTATAGACGTTGCGATGCATGGGAATCCTCAAACTGGGGTCCGGACTTATAAATGGATTCACTTTGGGGAATAGCATGAGACATCATCAAAGAGACAGTATTTATACCCTGCCTGTGCCGCATCAGACCATGAGGTCAGCACTGGGTGGGGAGTTGGGGAGAAGAGGGACATGGGCTCATTCCAATGAACACAGCAAGGAATGTTTGTGATGACTAAGTTCCAGAGAATTTCTTACTGGAGAGTCGGTAGAGAAAGATGCTCAATAACAACTGGTTCGTAGGTCCTCGACATGCTACGTAAATAGGAACCTACCTCAGATAACACCTCAAACAACATCAACATTGGACTTTCTGATCTTAAATCTCTTTTACCTGATCTGTTCCGAATAGAATAACCTTTTGTTGAACTGCACATGTCGGGTCCACAGGCTCTGATACGTGCAGGTAAGGCCCAGGTAAGCTCCCCTGCTACCTTCCGTACAGCATGTGGGCCACCACCTGACTGGAACGAGCATCGAAGCTGCGAACTGTTAGACACTTCCAGCAGGGTGGATCACGCTAATAAGATTATACACACTTTCCTCGAGGGTGAACATGCTAGCCCGCAGACGGTGTGAGACAATAGGAGACGGCGTGACAAGAGCTGCTATGGTTAGCAGTGAGCCTGCTAACTGGTAGGGAGAGATGCTACACTTGCAACTACGGGGTGCTGCTCTCTGCTATGGTGTACTGCTAACTATACTAAGCTAATGCTAGCGGGTATTGGAGTGATGCTATCTAAAAGCTATGCTAAGCTAGCAGAAGTAGCCTATGCGGTTACAAGCTGGACTTTAAAAGGGGGGGGGGGGGTGTTGAGTAGGCAGGGTGGTGGGTGGTGGGGTGGGGAAGGATTGAATATGCGTGGATCTATTACCACTTCTCAGGCTGTCTGGGGTTTCCGAATGAGCCGGAGGCACGTTAGGCTATGACAGCATTATAAACCCTAACACCTAGTTTTAATTAAGTACGAAACAAAAAAACATCTGTACATCCCGAGGCCTGTAGCGATACCGTAGTGTGTGTATGTTTGTGTGTGTGTTCCTGTGTGGCCAAAGATGAACGTGCCAATCAGAACGTCTCTAACACACACCCCAGGTAAAATCAACTCTAGTTTTAATGGTGCCGGGGTTACAGTAATGCCCTCCGTATAGTTTAAGCCTCCGGTGAACAGATTAAGCTCGAAAAAAGAAATAAAAACAATACAAATCAACAGACAGGAAACACCAGGACACCGTGAGCAGCCGTGTCTAACGCTCCCCTCGCCGTGGAGACGCGCGCTTCAGAGCATGATCCAGAACGCCTAGAGATGAACGGTAGGACGACAGGAAACATCTCGGATGCCAAAAAAAAAAACGACCTCCGATGTTCGCTGGCGCTTCCTTTGTGAGTCACTGCCTAGGCCAGGTACGAGGAGCCGTCGGTGGTGCTTGAGAGTGACTCACAGATGACTGCGAGTTGTTTTGTTGTTCGCCGTGTTCTTTCTGTGAAAAAGGACTCACTGCTTGGATGGTATAACCTCATCATGTGGGAACCAAATTGGAAGTGTTTGTCGTCAACCCCTGATTGTTATACTCATTCTGTCGCAAACTGACAATTGGACCTCGGGAACAATGGAGAGATGGCAAGCAGATGATTAAAAAAAGAAATTACAATTAAAAGTATGAACGCAATCCTGGATTGGGTTTTACATCCTTGAGCGAGAATCCGAAATGAACTTGTACCGGAAACCCCCATCTACAAACAAACCAACTGTCAAGCAGGAGGTTCAGCACCATCATTTTCACCCTTCCTCGCCTGCTGGTGTGTGAGATGCAGATACCGAGTCGGCTGAGATCTCTGTGGTCAGGAAACGGGAGATGAAAACAACATTTGAGTTTCTCGAAAACGTGCGCCTGTCACTCTTACAGAACAGGAGACACAAGGCGGCAGTTGATGTTGTTATTGACGTTCATGCAAAAGCTGCTCCTTCCAGGCAAACCATTTCAAAACAGGCACTCTTTTTTTGTTTGCTACGTATGTATGGCTCAGTATTATAATTCACTGGAATTTTACTATGTAAAACTATACTTGAGTTGGCTGGCTGCATTGCCTATGAAGTGGAATCCGTTTGATTTTTCAACGTTCCAATTAAAAATCGAGACAATCCATCACGCTCTCTCCAGCTCTGATCTAAAGTGTAACGAAGTAATCCCAGAGTAGACGGAATAAATCAATAACATGCCCCATTTAACATGTTGAGGTTAACAAGATCAAGGCCAGAGCTGTTAGTCGAGCACCTCATCTCCATAATGTATTCGTTTGGCTGTGTTCGTAGATCATTAACTACTCGTGTTACTCATGACCATAACCTAGCATCCGTAAAATGCCGTCTGCAAATCCCATCCTGTCTGAGCTAGAGGAAGACTCTACCCAGTCATAATCACTGCGACAACCTGGTTGTTCCGTTGTCTCTTGAACATACAGACTTCCACCACATTGCACTCTTGGCTGAGAGCTCGATAGAAACCCTCCTTAAATAAAGGTTTTGAGCTACCGTGTGAGTAGTAATCAAGTAATCGACGCAAACTGATTTATCGAACCATGTGACAGAGCCAGAGGCATAGCCACTGGCAGGCCTACCCAGGCCCAGGCCTACCCAATTTGTTCTAAGGCCTACCCAAAAACGAAAATATCTCCGAAGAATTATGCACCGGGTGCACATCGCATAGTAAACAAGAAAAAAAAAACTGAAAAGATGCCTATCCATATTTTTCTAAGCCTACCCAAAAAGATGATTCTGGCTAGGCCCCTGGCACAGAGCCAATGAAGGGACGTAAGCTCCATGGCTCAGGGACAATCGCAACGCTCGCGGCCATATTGACACAGGGGTCAACCACACCACTAAATCATGGCCTCTAAGGGTCGACGCTCATTGGAGGGCTGGTCTCACCATTACAAAAGGGTAACAATTCCTACAGTTCAATACTAGACTAAATCAAACGACCTACAATAGAGCCTCGCTACTCCACTGAACATCTTCCAAGAACATTCCATACTGACCCTTGAGACCTAGCCCAAATACAAAGGCATTCTACTGAACACGAGGAGACAGGGGCTCGAGAAGGAGCCATCATCATGCCTTGGGGGGTAAGCGTTAGATAATAAGGGTTTGGTTTGAAATCTAGTCTCCCGTGTGATAATGGATGCAGTTTAATCAAGGTAGAGCTGGTTTATGGCCAGTAGATAGCAGGCGAGGAGGAGTCCAAGGAACAATGACCACAAATCAATGTTTATTTAGTAACATGCTCAGGGAGAAGCGTTTTGGGGTGAATGCCAGGTTTCTAGAAGAAACGTCTCAATATCAGGAAGCTGCAGTTCTCTGCAAACAACGATTCGGCAAACTTTGAGCCTGCTGGATCAGATAACGATCTACAGTATATAATACACTGTCGGAGAGAATGTAGTGTGAAATAAGGTGATAAATCATGCTTTCTACTAACATAAGGGTCTACTTTGGAGGCATGGCACAGTAGCTGCTATAGTGGTTCTCAGTAATAAGTAAACTAACTAAGCATGAGGAACAATAGCCCAGCTTTATGGCTGGGAGTGAACGTGTAAACTTCACACCTCTCCCTGCCTCCAGGAAAGGGACTTGCAGTCCTGTAGGCACGGCTCTGCTGTTCCAAGCAGAGGAAAACATAAAAAAAAGAAATAATAATAATTTAATGTGAAATTGAATGTTGTCGTGCACAGACTTCTTCTCTTGTTCTTCAGTTTTAGAAGGGACAAACTGGGATCCCCTCACCAGACCGATTCAAACGAGGAAGGCAGCCGAGTGTCTTAGGGAAACAGGCATCTTTAGCAACCAATATTTCAAGTCGACAGGCTTTCGATAGATTACATTTCACAATCAATAGAATCACCATTTACCTGCCGGGGAAAGGCATCCGAGTGACACTGTGGGCCGGGTGTGCGGAGAATTATGTGCCCCTATACGTCTATCCTTGACACCTCTGTGCCAACTTGGAGGGAGTCTGGAAGGAGTGGTCAATTACACTTCCTTGGCAACCACACATTTCAACGAGATAGAGAGAGAGACGGCATGACAGAGATGGAGAGAAAGGAGGGAACTAAATGAAAAATTCCACTTCATAAAACCTTCAATCCCAAAAGCTTTCAAAACAACGGTGCAATTCAAAACACAGCCACATATATTTCTCCTTTTTCCCCTCTCGCTTTAAATAGACGCCAAGGTGGAGATAACAGAAAAGTACTTCAACCCTTTATGATTGAAGACAATAGAAAAGAAGCCCTGGGGTCGTCTTCCTCTGAAAATATATGCATTTCCATCTCAGCCTGTTCTTTCACGACAAAAGCAAACTCTAAAGGGAAGAAATGGGACTGTGGCCCTAATGATCTCTCGTACTCAGGCCTGGTGCATGAGCACAAGAAGCACTGTGACACATAGTGAGACTCCTTGTTGTCTTATTTCGCGACGCCTTCTCTCTTGACGCTGCCTTTCCTCACGGTTGGTTGAGAACACCTCATTAGCGGTGAAAAGGGCCGTCGCAGGACGGAATAAGACCACTTCTCATCAGCCCATTAGCCTATATCATCATAGTCACATGGGACCAGATCATTTGAACCCATAGTTCCACCCATCAATTCCCGCCCCCCCTCCCCTTGATAAATCCTGCCTCTTCCATTAGATGATAAAATCATCCGAACTAAACTCAGGGCAATCAAACCCAGATTACACAATAATACAGGGTCTGGAGCATTAGTGTGCACTGTATCATTTATCTAATACACCTCTAATGCTTTCAGACACTAATACTGGAACGGCCTGTCCTCTAATCCATGTTTGGCGCTGTACCACCTGGATCACATAACCGCTGCAGACTGCTCGTTAAAAGAATCCCGATCCGTAATCCAGGAGGGTTTCTGTATGGGACACCTTTTATTTAGTCCATGTGGAATACAACAACTTAGATAAACCTGCACCCATGTCATCATGTGTGGAAGCATGGAATACTGTAGGATGACAGGAGAGTGTAAGTAAGGCCACAGATGAAGGAGAAGGGTCTGTATGGGTACAGTATGCAGGGGCCATTTTGTTCTTCCTTTGGGCAGGGTAGGAAGGGTGCCTTTGGGCAGGGTAGGAACTCTTTCAGAGTTGTAAACATGTCTAAACAGAGGAGAGAGAGATAGAGCGTGAAAGAGAGAGAGTGAAAGAGAGAGAGAGAAACAGTATGACGGGTGTAAATGAAGAGCTAAAAGCTAAGTCATTAGCCTTAAACACAAACAGTGGCATCATTCCCCAAGGCCCCTGGATGCACACAGACAAGAGCTCTGAGGTAATTAACGGGGAGCTTGGGGGAATCAGTTGAGATTAGCGCCATGTTTTTTTGGCTCCACAAGCTAAAACAGTGGAGCTTTAAGTGGAGGGATGACGCCAGTGCTACTGTATGCTACGCTAACGCTAGACACATTTGCTTCACATTGGATGCAGCCGTTGGGAGGGAGAGAGAGAAAGACAGAGAGAGAGAGAGAAACAGAGAGACAGAGAGAAACAGAGAGCGAGAAACAGAGAGAGAGAGAGAGAGAGAGAGAGAGAGAGAGAGAGAGAGAGAGAGAGAGAGAAAGGGTGGGCCTCCTCTAACAAATATTTACTTTCCAGGCAAAGAATATGGACTTACAGTAATTGGCTTTGAGCATGTAGACTAGACTCACACACTAAGTCTTCAGTTAATGAAGAACCCATACGCTGTTCTCATCAACATTTTCAAATCGCATTTGGAATCACATTCACCTCAGGACTCGTGATACTCGTTATCTCTGCATTCGAAGAGCATGCAAGCGTGATCTAATGAGATTCCGAGCGATGCCTAGTTATTTCCCCCTCAGAACGCATCAACCCAACAGTCCTATTAAGGCCTACATGACCTGAAAATGCGTACGAGTGTATCTATACTTTCCGTCAGAGACTATTAAGGAGAGCATCTCCATTACAGCACGGCTCATAGCTGTGTTCCCTCAGCCACTGCCAAACACATGCAGCCGGAAAAGATACACAGGCTCCGGTAAGTTCCGGCACACAGTTAAATCCACACAGAGCAGATGTGGAGACCGCACTGCACTTTAAAAAACAATTTGCACCACTAAGCTGTCAGACGCGGACGCAGCTATACACTATGTAAGTGCCAACTCCAGAGAAACTCTGATCTGAACAATAGGACAGCATCGTATCCAGGGGATTTGGAGGCCGAAGCTTAAAGGGAGTGTGCCGTACAGTTTAAAGTAATAGAGGATAGAATCAGAGAATCCACCGAACTCAGTGGTGAGAATTAGTAAGTAAGCCTATATTCAATCCCTGCATGGCTTAACTTCAAGTAGAGGCTTTTTGATGGACTGGGCAGAAGACTATATATCCTGTCTTAACCTTTAGGGTGAATGTTCGTTCTGGATAAGAGCGTCTGCTAAAAAAAAAAAGAGTCCAAATGTCCTGGGCACACTAATAAAAAGTTCCCTTCATTTTTATTTGTACTTCTTCCTGTGGGTTGATTATGCCGCGCTGAAATGACAAAGGGCACGGAAGCACTGGAGTAGGCTGGACCACTGTAGATACACGGGCAGAGTGCTCCTGGAGATGCTTGACAGAGCTCAATTCATGAAAAGGTCACGGGGACGGAGACAACAGGGCAGGCGGCCACACCGATGATCTCAGCGTCTTGCCTTCGGCTAAACATCACAGTAGGACTGTCCAAGTCAGAGGAGTCGGTTGCCAGAAAACGGGATTGCCTGTTGGACATCAGACGTTTTACGACTAGTATGGCTCCAGCTGTGGCCTGGTGTTGCTGTGAATCCAGTATGACTTGAATAGACAATCTAGCTTCATGCCACGTTCCGTTAGGATGTGTTGCAAAAACAGAACGGAACAAACAGCGGAGCTTAAGCAGAGCTCAATATGACCAAGCGTTTGCTTTCAGACCTCAATTCTAGAGTAGGACACACGCTAACAAATCAACACACAGCCGACCCCGTCTGCCTATCCCTCTACATGAACGTCATCACACTCCATCTTATGAAATCGTCGGCTCTGCCGTGACCGATGGCAGAGTTCAGCCTTTTGATGTCGGGAGCTGGCGGAGAGATTAGCAGCTCCATCCTCGTCTGCTCCCGCGGCCGCGGCCATGCCTCCTCTCTGGGCCATCTGTTTCCACTTCACGTTCCGCCGCCCTCCATGTTCCTGAGTTTGCGTCGTAGAAAAGGGAATACGGGGCGCTTCCTCAATCCCCTTCGCTCTGATGCATCTGCACTTGGGAATTTGGTGGCCAGTGAGATTCTCGCAAACGACCAAATACCATTACCAAACTACAATTTCTGTGGTCAGGTATTCTGTTCATTATTCGAGTAATTCCGGAAACAAAAAAACACTTTTCAATTGGGTCGAGAGGAGTGGTTACGTAATAATATTACAGCTGACATGCTCATGATTCCAAGCACAAGGGTGTGAAGGGTTACATGGCGCGGGAAGACCTGGTCCAGGAAGAACCAATTAGATCAACAAGCGAAACTAATGAATTGAATCCTAACAAACGAATCGTCCCTTACACATCACTGTAAAACATTTCTTCTTTAATTGAGATTTGGGAGGGGGGGACAAAACTGCCATTAAGCCTGCCTGCAATCGTTTCTTGCAGTCCAATTAGACTTGTCCCATAGACACTGGAGCATTAAGAAGCAAATACAGGCAAAACATCTACATTTGTTCATTTCTCTTCCTAAAACCCACTAGAGGACACTATTTAAAAGGATATTTTCAAAAATGTCTTCTGGGGGAACATGCCCCCAGACCAGTTTTGGAAAAACAGGAAACAGAAAAATAATAGGTTTTATCTAGGGGCTTAGCCCCCCCCAAAAGTGGGAACCTAGATTCACCCCTGCTAGTGAGTACACAGCCTGGGAGGGTTATGTCATGTCATGACCAGGCAACAGCTAGGCAAATATCTAACATGCATTAGTGCTTCCTCGAGGGAGGCTAAGGATTCAGGGGGATGAGAGGTGCTGGCATTACCGCAGCTTTACCAAGGTGACAATGAAGAGCCTCCAGAGTCAACAAGCTATGAAAGTGCCACTGCATTGTTTAGCAAAAGTGGGATTTTGCACTGCACAGACCCCCCAAAACAAACTCAACACAGAGCCATTTAAGTAAACATGACAGTCAAAGTGGAGGGTCTCTTCAATGTGTTTCTTTGTCTGGCTGGACACGATGGGCGTTATGCTAAAGTGCTGTTGAATAGACACAGGATACGGCTCGATATCACATGATTCGCTGCCACAGGGCCTCTTTCATCACTTAGGGGATATTTTTTTCAAATACTTTTTTTTCGGATGAATAACAGACCCAGACTAACTTGACAAGACAACATCAAGAAAACGGACTATTTAAATGACCCCACTGTCGAAATCCATCAACTACTAAAAACGAAGGCAACTGAGTCAAGCTCAGACATACTAAAGCCTTCCATTCCACAAAACAGAAGACAACACACACATGCTCCAGTGAGGCCTAAGCCTTGAAATCAAGCAGACTTATTAGCCAAGTGCTTAATACTATTCTTGGCAGAGTGAACAGGAAACACTATACAGTCAACGCTCTCCATCTTGTCTTGCTGTCATGCTCTCTGTCTCTCTCTCTCTCTGTCTCTCTCTCTCTCTCTCTCTCTCTCTGTCTCTCTCTCTGTCTCTCTCTCTGTCTCTCTCTCTCTCTCTCTCTCTCTCTGTCTCTCTCTGTCTCTCTCTGTCTCTCTCTGTCTCTCTCCCTCTCTATGCTGCGTAGCTGTGTGTTGTCAACCTGATGATGTTATGACCAGGGCTGCCAACCTGCCAAGCCTTTCCCCCACGACAGGACCTCAATATCCCCCAAGCCAAAGCAGAGCAGACACAGAAGCCTCCTTCCTGCGGGGTTACACTGTCCAGATATATCTGCCGCGCGGACAAGCAACCGCTTCAAAGAGACCCTAAGGATTAGAGGAGAGAGAGAGAGAGAGAGGAGAGTTTCCTGGCCTGTGGCAGTGGAACATATTGTCCAGCGCCATAGTAGCTTGTCATCTATGTCCCTGCCCGCAGTCCTGTCAGGGGTATATCTGGAATGTGTGATGTAGGGTCTGAGGGTTATGGCTGTGACAGGGGTCCCACATTTCCCCACCTACAATCTATATTGGCTTTCGCTTCCTCCGGCCGTCGTTGGCCGCCGAATCATCCAGTCGGCGAGGCCGTATCCGATGTCTGAGATAAATGTCTGAAATTGCTTTCCGTTGTAAAAAAAAAAAAAAAAACTTTAAAAGCTGACTCTTCATTTGAAAAGTTCCCTCTCTGCCCCTTAAAAACACCAGGAAAGAAGGGGGGGGGGGGGGGGGGGGGACACTGAAAATGAGCTGACGACTAAAATGGAATCTTGGTGACGTCAGCGTGACGTGGATGTTCGCCATCCCTTTGATTCCTTGCTTACTCAGTGCCCCATCTCCCATAACCCTCCCATAGGCTCACCCTGTGAAATAGGTCTGACAAACTCCTGACAGCTTGCAATCAGTAACGAGAGCTGCTATTATCTCATGCCATGCGGCTGTCAGTGAAAGTATTTTCGACTGACCAAGACTAAAAGACTGATAAATTACACTCTCGTAAGGCCACAATGAGGCCTGTTAGCGGCTCATAGTCTGCAGGAACCGCAGAAAGGCGTTTCGTTCGAAGCATGCATTCTATGAATCTGAAAAATGGCCAACTAAGTGTGTTTGCCAATTAGTGTGAATATTCCGGTCATCCTGCAAGCAAGTCTCTACTCCCTAGGCTGTCCAGCAGCAGTGTCTATGGTGTTTGGTGGTCTCTGCACGCTCAACAGACTCTTCACATTGCGAATGCCATCCGACACAAAAAACCTTTCCATAATCAATGTGGCTACTCATGAATAAGCAGTAGCAGTAGTGAATCGATCAACACGCACACGGCCTAAGTTTGTTTCATCAGGAGGAAACCAGCACGGTGGTGGGTCTTGTGACGCAAATCCCACTCGGTAAATAGCTCCGGTACATCGCTCAGGCTGCAACCGTCTCCAGAGGACTTCATCTCAGCATGTTCTCTGCTGAGGTTCTGCTCGGAGACACACACACACACACACACAGCGACCGTGAGTGACACATCTTTCTTAAGGAGGGGGGGGGGGGGGGGGGGGATGTGGTGGCTTTCAGCCCAGAAGTCTCCGGCTCCTCCCAACATCTGCCGCGTTGAACTGCGTTGGACCTGAAGCCATAATCCTCCCACGCGGGGCTGCAGACACGGACAGGATCAGCCTCCGGGGTGACGCCAAGTCACTTACGTAGAGTCACGAACCATCTGATGCTGTTGGCGCTTGGTCGCTGTCCTCAGAGCACAGAGGCGCCGGGTGCAAAGGTCCCCGTCATTGGGGGGTGGGGGGGGGGGGGGATGTACAGCCTGGCGCTCTGCTGGGTTGCTCACTGTCGGCTGAGTGTCCGCTAACGGACGCTAATGGTCGTTGGTATTAGGGCACGCACACATTGTGTTTTAATGCACCAGCGATCCGAGAGGCCGCCCCCAGCTGTCCGCTTCCTCTAGGTAATCTCACCTAATGGCGATTTCGCTCGATGTTCTTTGAAAATGCTCTTTTCTCAGCGGGACAAGAGGTGCCATTGTATCTGTGTGTGTGTGTCTGTGTGTGTGTGTGTGTGTGGGGGGGAGATTTATCCAGACAGAGTACATGGTGATTCTGAATCCCGAGGCGGTGTGGTGTACCCAGACTTTAAGGGGTTTAAGGGACTAAGCGGTTTTGCTCGCAGGGATTTGCTGGGGCAGCATTAGTTATTATGGGCACCGGCCGATAGTATATTCACATCATATCTCTGATCTGAGTGGCCCCCCTCTCCCTTAACCCCCTTGCAAGCATCGGGGGGCTTGTTCAGATCACAGAACTGATCGAATCCTTTAAGAAGGGGAGGGAGCCAGGGTCTGTGCTGGAGATGTGAATCTGGGAGGGATGGGTGGTCACGACTCGAATACAGTCGTTCCAACCCTCACTGACCGTCTCACGATGTCTCTTGGACTCGTTCTCTCTTTCAATCACGCACGCACGCACGCAGACACAGTCAGAAGCGAGCGTTCAAAAAACCACGGCTGCGACCCAAAACGACATGTCTCCACCCCTTACAACGAGTCAGAACGCCCCCCCAGTTAAACAACTCTCAACCTGGGCCTCAAACCCTGCCCGTTGGTCCTGGTCCTGGTCCCGGGGGATCCACCCCAGACAGAGGGCATTGTGTCGGGCAACAGACTGGCTGCAGGGCTTGGAAGAGGGACCGGGGAAGCGCCATTGAACCCTGCCAGTGAAGCTCTATTAGTGCTGAAGGGAGTGAGGCTGTGTAACTAGCCTGGAGGCAATCCTGGAGGCCGTGTGTTTGGCAGTCCAGTCCAGGGCTCTTTACTGGGGTTAGAAGACTGTGTCTTTCAATAGGAATTCATCAGCCTCTCTGCCTGTGACAAATGAATTGTTCAGGAAGAGGAGGAGCCTGTTTCAGAGCCGGGAAACACACCGGAAGCAGCGAGACAAGACTGTGTGGCAAGACAAGCCCAAATTATTTGAATACTGCTACTGCTCTTCTGAGATAAAGAGAATGTAGGCCGCTCTGCGAAAAAAAATATCGAGAACCACATATCTGTGTATGTAAACAAAACTTGAGCTTGTTGCATCTGCATTTTGCACCTTAAATTTTTTTTAAATGAATCATTACTGTTGGTCCATTTTCCTTGGTCCTAACATTTATCTGACGACAACAACTGAAAGTGCATCTAACCAAATCGGGCCTTACAAATTGACCCTGGTGAAAAGGTTTGAGTGGATGCAACAACAAACAGCATTCGATTAAAACAAATCCACTGCACCGTCCATAGCAACAAAGCACTGGATCCGACCATGTCCAAACCAATTTCCATCAAAAATGTACAGTACTTCTGTATTGAAGTGCCACTGCTCGCTACAGGCAAGAACAAGGAGAAGCAAATCCCTCCAGAGCACTAACTCACAGTCCCACCAATCCAAAGACATCCACGCTGTCAACCTGGCACACCCGCTGCACGGCAACGCCACAAGGCCATGTCAAGGACACAGGAAGAGTTTACCTTTCCGTCCTCTGTCAACACAGCTCTTATTGGCTGGCATGGCAAACAGGATGTACACAAGGATGGCCTGAACGCTGTCTAAACACGAACATAGGAGTGTGGTCAGGCCACACTTGTGCTCTCCACAAGGTGAACACAGGGTCCAGGAGACAGGTGATGCGTGTGTGTGTGTGTGTGTTCATGTGTGAGTTCATTTCTCCCTGTGTAAATGTTTGAGCTGATATGTGAAGCATGTTAGCAAACAGAGAAGCTGGTGCTTGTTTTGTTTTTTTGTGTGTGTGACTAATAGTTACACAAATAGTTAGTGTTGCTACCCTGCAGTGTCGTCTTGCCATTATGCCATGTCCATTGCTGTGCAACAATGACAAAGTACTGCAATAATAAACCTTTATCATGAATCACTTCCAGTAAGTTTCATTGAAATACAGGGCTTGGTCAATACGGTTACGGAGAGATTGTTTTCAAAGCCAATAGATTTCCACATTTCGACGACAGCGGTTTGAAGGAAAGAAAGCGGTTGAATGAATGGCGGCCGGCCAGGTTAAAAGTGACGGCGCAATCCTTTCCCTGCCAGCTAATCGGGATTGGAGCGTCGGAGAAAAAATGCCCCGGGTTAACCTGGGAAATTGGACTCCGTGGTAACAAGACGGCACTCGGGGGGGGGGGGGGGAGGAGAACAATCGGCAGAGGATCACAACACAGATACCCGTCTCGCAAGGCGGGCGCCGGGGGGAACGATGAGGTCTTCTTCCTTGCTGCACCTTTACACCCGGTCGAGCGAAATAATTGGCGAGGAAGAGCGCACGAGGTGACACGCTCGACGGTGACGGTGACAGGTCGGGAAGCCACTTTGAAAGGAGAGGGCCTCGCGCGCGCGTTAAGCGTTTGATAGCTCAACCGGAGACCCAGCAGCAACCGTCTGATAACCCTGACGATTAAGGCAGGGAAGTCATCAGGTTACATGCTGCTTGTCATCTCAAATGACACGAACACAGAAGATGTGTGTAGGTTTCCCCCCAACTGACATAACTAGTGGAGTACTAAATCTAAGTAGGCTACACATACTTATCCATACAGTGCTGTTGTTTAAGCTAACAACCATTCCCACCCTAATAGGTAGGCTTGTTTCCAGACGGAAGCGACAGTTAGCTTACGGTATACACAATGCAGTAACCCCCGCATATTAAGAACCACTGGAAGGGTGTGACAATCATTCCATTGAGGACAGCAAAAATGTCATTCAAATCACAAGGCCACTTGTCCAATAGTTTGGAACCCCCTCTGAATGTCTCCCGCCTGTTGCCTTTAAGGGCGACGGAACTGCAGAATAATTAATTCAAAAGACAGATACTTTCAAGTGGGGAACCTTCAGCTTTGAAAAGAATGTCGGTTAGCACTCACTCTCTCACCTTCGTCTTGATAAGGTAGGCATTACTTATTTAAAAGCCTCGAGAAACGATGTATTATTCGACGGTAGGGGAGTGGGTGCACAAGTAAGCGAGAAGGAAAAAAAACACCAAGCTTTCAGCGTGGAGTATGTGGCGAGGAAAGAAAAACAAGATAATCATGTATTCCATTAAGGCTGAAAAAGAAGCGCTTGGAAAGCGTTGATTACGCCGGTGATGGACGTGTCTTTACAGCTCAAACGTACCTCCGAATGAGCTCTAATGAACGGTTGAGGTTTGAATTCCCTTTCATCGGACGCCACGGCCTCCCCGTGTCAAGCAGCGAAGAAGATAGTCACCTAACAGAGGAGCGGGCGACAACGTGCCACAGGGGAGAGAGAGCGGAACAGGAGCTGGGTGGAGGAGACAAAGGAAGTGCCAGCGAACATGTGACGGCGGCGCAGGAACCCGTCCCAGTGGCAGCGTGTCACTAATATGCATGGGGGCTCCCCCATCAAATATTCAAGTGAGAGCAAACACTCAAAGTCTATGAGCAAAGTGCATCACACCTCGGAGATGAACCGAGGCCGGGGCGGGATGAGTGCGTGGATAGTAGCAGACCCAGGGAGAGCTGATACACTGACACAGTACATCTGCCATCTGCCTGTTACCAGAGTACCAAGGCCACTGAGCCACAGTCTATTTACATGATTCCATAGAAATTGGTCTGGCCTGTCTTGTTTTTCTTGTGTCGCTGTCTGCTGCCTTCAGTCTGCCTGTCCTTCCTTTCTTCTCGTCATACCGTTTCTCTCTCTCTC
Organism: Thaleichthys pacificus; assembly: GCA_023658055.1. Classification (NCBI taxonomy): domain Eukaryota; kingdom Metazoa; phylum Chordata; class Actinopteri; order Osmeriformes; family Osmeridae; genus Thaleichthys; species Thaleichthys pacificus. The sequence continues at coordinate 7,910,541 of CM042860.1, forward strand.
TCTCTCTCTCTCTCTCTATCTCTCTCTCTCTCTCTCTTTATCTCTCTCTCTTTATCTCTCTCTCTCTCTCTCCCTCCCCCCCCCCTCTCGCTCTCTCTCTCTCTCTCTCTCTCCCTCCCCCCCTCTCGCTCTCTCTCTCTCTCTCTCTCTCTGACATCTATACAAGTTGACTTATTCCAGGAAACTGCTTTACACCACTAAGATCAAAAGCCTCCTATCTGTTTATCTTACATTCTTGACTTGGCTCATACTACACGGTGTGCTCTGAAAAGACAGGTCTGCACACGAAATCCAGTCCATGACAGAGGATGGAAGCCTGAAGACCTTGAAGACTTGGAAACCCAACTTCTGGAGAACCCAAACGTTGAAGACCCATACCAAGACCCAACCTCAAACAGAGACCCAGTGGGTCAACACACCATGACAAGAACCAATACTAGATACTAGACTGATCTGTTTCAGGGACCCATTCAGAAACACGATCGAGGAAAAGAAATCACTGTCGGACCCAGTATTTCTCGGTCTTGTTCTCCTACAAGTGTAGCGCCGTAGATGAGACCCAGATACAGACCAGGACATTCAGCACCAAGACCCAGTCCCAGACCCCAGCCAAGGCTTAGAACCATGATCACAGCTTCACAACAATGTGCAGTACAGCAGCCAGGGCCTTCACCTGGACACTAACCAGTGATGGGACACTCTGGCAAGCACAATAGTTTCCACATTACATGGAATAATACTGAGACTAACCAGCTGAAGCTGCGTTTAATCAATATCAATTGTGGGATTATGTGTTTATTCTCATCTCCCTTGTCTGGGTTGTTAGTCTTATGTGACGAGTCATCTTGCTGGAACCTAGAACCAACAAGAACCATGTTCTTTGGGCAAACGTTTTCTCCTTTTATTCACGCGTCCAGTTCTCGCTATAACGTCTGCATAGGATCCTTTTATATAATCGTAAATAATCCTCAACATGCTTAGACACAGTAAATCGTGATTAGGTGGGGCACTACTTTGTCCTATACAGTAAGAACTGGTGAACCCAACTCGAATTTGGCTTTCAAACCAACGATCTAACCGTGATAAGATCAGTGGTCCAACCACACAAGTTCAAGTTCAAGTATTTTATTGTCAGATGCAGAGAACAACATAGTCAGCCTAGTCACTGAAATTCTTTGGTCAAGACAACTCAAAGCAACCTGGCATAACATGACATATTAGTACTTAGAACATAGGTTACACCTATGATAAGCTAACATATATTATAATAAACCTCCTAAATATACAAAATAATAAACAATACAGTATACTAAACCTAAATACACATAATATCTGAACCACTAACCAACCAACTTGGCAAATTACTGCAACTAAAAGAATATTGTTATCAAATAAAACCAGGTCAGCTCCTCAGACCAAACAGTGCAGGTGCCAACATTAAGAAATAGTTCAAAGAGATAGATCTGAGGGCCGCATTGCCGCATTGTGAAAAAGATGCAGACATACACAGACACACAGAGACAGACACACACACAGGAAAACTGAAAGTGTGAATGAGTCAACAGTGTGAAGTGGGCAGCAGTGGAGGGACTGGATGTCAGTCAAATCCTTTTTACCTTGGCACTGGAAACCTTGTTTTCCAAATCCCCTGTGGACACAGAGCAGATGATTGGATCAAATACAGTAAGACACACAGATATGCTGTAGACAATCGTGATTTCAGTACCAAGTAGAAAGAAAGAGAAGGAGAGAGAGATAGGGAAGTGGGGATAGGAGGAAAAAAAAGAGGGAGAGAAAGAACATATAGAAAGGAAAAGCAACCTGTCTCTGCTTTCACAATCTGCAAGTCAGTCATATCAGTCATGCAAAAATGCATGACTGATATTGTACTGCAATACTGTGTCTTTCTATAACAATACAGTACTTCAATAATAATTCAAAACAACTATATTATTGGGTTGTGTAGTAGTTAGACTATGCCTGTCTTACTCTCTCCTGATATTTAAAAACTAATACTTTTTTGTCTCCTTTGATGAACTAGTTCGATAAAGTACTGTCAAAATGGGAAGTTAGTAGAAACAAATTTGGGTTAATTTGTTTGCTAAATCTTTAGTAGGTGGTGCTTGAGAAGCCCTTGACAAATACTGTATTGTAGGCAATATTGTAAACCTCTGGAGCACTGGAATAACACACACCCCCGGACCAACGTTGTCAACATGGGTGCGTCTGTAATCAGGCGTCTGACGTTTATGAATAGCGCTGCTTAAGCCGTTTCAGTGCATTATCTTAGTCTTGGAGTTCACCACATGTAAAGGAAGACAGAAGTTTTTGAATTTCTAAACATTAACCTAAAGCAAAGCTGTTCGTTTTCGCCTTTTACGCACAGACACAATGTTGCAAATACTTGTTCTTGGGCGAACTGGTTGAGCCTTGGGGTGCATTTTAGGCAACACGATATGGTCTAAAGTTCGCTAGTGGAATACACTAGCTGGGTTTTCGAAACACATAAATCTAAATAGGCTGTCTGACCAGTGAAAAGTTATCCACAACCTATTACATCATCGCGAAGACTCGACTGAAATCCCAACTTCACTAGACTGCCTGTATTCAACAGGCAGTTGCACATAATAAAGAACCTTACCAGATGAAGTCGGTGCAGTGGCTACAGAAAGTCGGCTGCTTGAAGAATCTTGCAATAAATTTGTGGTTCTTCACTTCGTGGACGTTTTTTTGCCTCAAAGCACCTTTACGAGCGAACCTATTCGCAACATCCGAGGTGGACGAATCGTTGACACTTATAACATCAGCCATGGCCAAAAACCTGCGTTAATGCTCCGTTTGCAATGTCTAATAAATCCAACGTTTAGCCTTTTCAGGCGCACTGTATTTTGCCAGTGAACTGGAGATTGGTGGTCAAGTCGTAACACTAAACACTGTCCTATCTATGAGCTTTCCTTAGCTGTAGCTACAACTACTTCGCTGACAGCTCACTGAGCGCTCTGCTTCCTTTTTTTATTCGAACTGACGTCACCACAGTACAATCCATGCCCTCGTGGGAGGGTACAGTCTGGATGATTTTCGGAGGATTTGAGCGTCATCTTGCGGCGCAAAGAAAATAGTGCCCACATGCGCGGTTGTGTGTGTGCGTTCGTGTATCTGTATACTGTCTAGTCTATGACTGTGTCTGTTTTTACACACAGTCTGTCATAGCATGTGTGTTTAGTGATTAAATGCATAGTTTATCAAAATACATAGCATAATTGATAAACAGTTCTAGCTTTGTTTTTGGCCGCTGTTGGATTAAAGACTCTGTGTAGGCTATGTATAAATGTAGTCACTGTTTGGATCGTACACTACTAATTGCTATTGTACTTGTATTCTAAGGCAAATATAGACCACCATTCCAACATAACCTGTGTAATTCTGTCTGACTCACTCAGGCAACAATGCCAAGGGTGAAAAGGGAAAATTCTATGAGGCATATATTCCCAACGGTGAACTGAACTGACGGCTGCACTCGTAACTGAATTTAAATTTCCGTTATAATGCTCTTGCTATTTTAATGAGTAGTGGGAGAATAACAGGCTAGGATAGTTGGAATTATAAAATAACAACAACAAAAAATACCCATCAATATAATGGTGTTCCTGTCCCAAAAAAGCCCCCCAATATAATTGTGTTCCTGTCCATCGACTTGCCTGTGTGTGCACGCACATGTGTGTATGTGTACTGTATGTGAGCACGTGTATGTGTGTGCACACGTGTCTGTAGGTGGGTGTGTGTGCGTGGGTGTATGCGTGCATGTGTGACTCTATCTGCTTTTTTGCAAAAGTTATCCTTGAACCCACAGCAAATATATTTGAGCTGTGACCTTTGCACATTACCAATCAGTGACTGTAGTGTCACATGACTTGATGGAACTATCCCCATCCTCCATCTAATCCACAGAGAGAAGAGGACAGAGACACACTAACAGCCCAGCTAAGAAGATGGCCCCAGCCCTGAACGTGCTCTTGCTCTGCACATTGGCCTTATTTACAACAGCAGCCTCAGTGAAAGGTACAGTACCAGACGACACACACCCAATAATGGAGAGAACCTATGGTATAGCTCTAAATTAACCTCTACAATCTCTAACCTCTAATTCAACTCAAAATGATAGTCAGAATACTTGTCTGAAAACAAACAATGCTTTGCTTGGTGAGTGTCTTCCCGGTGCGGCGGTACATTTACATTTAGTCATTTAGCAGACGCTCTTATCCAGAGCGACTTACAGTAAGTACAGGGACATTCCCCCGAGGCAAGTAGGGTGAAGTGCCTTGCCCAAGGACACAATGTCATTTTGCACAGCTAGGAATCGAACCGGTAACCTTCAGATTACAAGTCCGACTCCCTAACCGCTCAGCCACCTGACTCCCAGCTGTATGTGCTTTTAGACACGTCTCCCAGTATGCTGGGGTGACATCCTTCTGTCATTTGGACTACAGTATATGAACTACGGCACAGTTCAACATGGTGTTGTTTAGTGTAACATGTCTGTCCATCTATTGGGTCCTCGCCCCCCAGTATGCGGGAGGCCGCCAGGAAGGGACGGCATCGACGCGACGCCTTTCAAGCGTGTGTATGAGATTGGCGAGGAGGAGATCATCACGTGTGAGCGTGGGTACATTCCTTCATCATCGCCTGGCAAGATCGTGTGCTCCCCCGCTGGAGAGTGGACCAAACCACAACTCGTGTGCGCTCGTGAGTTCAATAGCCTTTCCAGAAACTTCTGGCATGCCAAAGCCTAAAGCATACAGGTTTGACCTAAAGTCGATGAGGTTCTGGCCTCAAATCTGATAAGTTTTTCCCTGTTAAAATTCAATTCTTATTGTTCAGTTAAGAGGCTTCACCGCTAGGTATTATAATGTAACACAAATGAACTGAAGAATACGCTGCTGGATGAGTCTTTCATCCAGTTTCCATTGAAGCCATATTCTTTTCCCATGGGGGTCAGGGGTCACAATATCTACCAATCATAAACTGCATGGGGACCATGTGACTGTGTTCAGGACGTTTGGTCTGAGTCAATCATGCGCATTCTCTCTCACGTAGCAAAGATGTGCTCCATTCCCAAGCCTCTTCAGTCCCTGACGTTTGGCAAGAAGGAAGTACCGTACAAGAGTGTTCTCAACTACACCTGCGATGATGGGTGAGCAAAAGGATGCGTAAGGTTTTAAAGATGTGTGTGTTTCTCAGCGGATTAGAATCTGTCTTTCAGGTTCCGGTTCATAACAGACCCATGACATTCGGTCTTCCACAGATATGTCTTGATAGGAGCCAATAATAGCCAGTGTTTGCATGATGGGAGTTGGAGTCACCCGCCCCCGCTTTGTACAGGTGCTGTATCTACCTGTACTGAATTCATGATTGAATGTGGATAAATGATCAAAGCTCACAGAATCATGTTTTTTTTCCAATATGTTTTTGTTTTTTCCACGTAGCTGTGAGTTGTAGTCTCCCTCAAGCTCCCCAAAATGGAAAAGTTGTCTATGACAACAAGGAGTTTAAAGGAAACACAACCATATATGGACAAGGTTGGACTTTTGAGTGCTTTCCACCTAGAGCCCCTATTGGTAACGAGAGAGGGTCATGTCTGGCCAATGGGGCAGTCACTGAGCCACCAGTGTGCCGTGGTAAGTCAAACCGTTTGTTGACAATTTTCTGTTGCAGCTGCAGAGAATTTTTTCATTCCATCATCTGTGTCCAAAAAAGCAGGGCTTAGCAGAATTAGCAGTTTCTAGATTATGGCTTCGGTACAGTGACAATGCACTTTATTAAATTGATACACATATACCCAGATGGACTTCCTGATCCGATGTGTTTTCATGAACCATGATCTCTGTGCTTACATTGCCTACCCAGAGGTCAGTTGTCCCATCCCTAAAGGGATAGACCATGGGTTCATCACCTTTGCTGTGATGAGGGAGCACAGCTACAAGGAGAAGGTCAAGTATGGCTGCAGTGAACACTACGTCCTGGACGGGAACGCCGAGATGCAGTGTGACAAAACTGGAAATTGGTCAAACAAGCCGGTTTGCAGGGGTAAGTCTGCCAAGACTTTCAACCCACATTCAATTAATTACTGATAAGGGTATAGAACAGTTATTTTTGTATTTTTTGATGACTTAATATTGACATGAATCAATTTAGCAGCGCTCTATCCTAAGCAACATGCAAATAATGCATGTAGTAGTTGCCGCAGAGCATCAAGGACGACACATGCCCAGTTGAAACGTGACAATTACTAGGGTCACTTTTCCCTCACAGCCCCTTGTACTGTCGGGATCAAAAGAGGACGTATCTTTTACAACGCCAAGAAAATGTGGATTGGGGACTTCAAACCCAACAGAGTCTTACATGGGGAGCCTGTTGTCTTCTACTGCCTGAATAAGGAGCCAAAGTGTGGCTATCCCGTGGCAAGCACATGCCTTGATGGCACCCTCAAGGTCCCAGAATGCTTTGAGGGTGAGGCTCACTATACCATAATAACATGTTATTGGTAGTCTGAAGGAATGATTTGTGTTGAATGGCATTTTTTTGTATTCAGATGTTAGGTTCAGTAACTGAGAAGCCTAATGAATTGTGTTCTTTCTCGTAGAACCTGGGAAGTTGGACTACACCCTTCGACCAAAATCCCTCCCATCCGAAATCTCGATGTGTGCTGCAAACCTTAACCTTAACCCTAAAGCTGACCCAAAACCATAACCAAACTAAAGGCAATACAGCTTATTCTTGCTGAAGAGGGGAGGGCTGTACAATGTCTGGAGTATTAATCAAATAAAAGTCTCTATTGTTTGTTTTATTTTATTGAACTCAAGGTATCCATTTTATTGTCTGGTTTCCTGTAAATCTGCTCCATAACTCTTTAATTCTGATGTCATAGAGTGCAATTAGTGTTAGTGCACCATTTTACTATTGACAGAAAGAGATAAAGTTACAGAGAGAGGGGGAGAGAGAGAGAGAGGGGGGGGAGAGAGAGAGAGAGAGAGAGAGAGAGAGGGAGAGGGAGAGGGAGAGAGAGAGAGAGGGAGAGAGAGAGAGAGAGAGAGAGAGAGGGAGAGAGAGAGAGAGGCAAAAAGTTACATTTCAACTATAAGTAAATATGCCTCTTTTGGACTCCAGTCTCAGTACCATGACCCCATCCTGATTTCCGTGAAATAACTAAGTTCTGGAAAACAAACTAATAGTTTATTAACCTGACACTGCACTGTGCTATCAAACACCAGCTACCTACCATTATATTATCGTATGTAAAATGTAGGCATGCACAGTAACTACGTGATTACATATTACAATATATTCCAAAGGACCATAGAGTCACATACAGCCTAACATAATTTACAAAGGAATTTCAAAGCCAGTGATGCAATATGTGGCTGCCAAATGTTTATCAAAACATTCAGACTTACGGTTAAAAAAAAAAGAAGTGTTACCATGCTCCAGTTTATCTACATCAGCTGTCGGTCAAAAGCAATTTTCCGGTAAAAAGATAAGAAACAAAGAAAACTAGAGAGGGTACAATTTCTGGGGAAATTGTAGGGTGTGCTTGCTTGCGTCGGTTGTAAGTTTTTCCCTTCTAGTGATATTTTCAAGCATTTAGCCTACTCATATTTCATTAAGAACACCCTTTGAAACAGCTGCAACCCCCCTTTGAAACAAGCTACTGTAACAACGTTGTCACTGGCAGTATGGAATCGCGATTCAAACAGTACCGTCTGCTAACTGAAAATATGCCCCCCAAAACGTAAATAAGTTTGACATTAATGTAGGGGGAAATGGCTAATTCAAAATAAGTTTGCTAGAGGCAAGCTAGCTGCTGTTGCTCCACATTTCACTGATTGTTTGAAAGCGCCGGAAATGAGAACGTTTCTTTTGACATAAAGTTTAGCTGTGGCATTGAAGACAGTACTACACACTGCCAGTGGGTGAGCCGAGTCTGACTGAGGCTAACGTCAAAACAAGCCGTGGTGTCACTCAAATTCCAAGTTTTACACAAATCACAAAAATATGCTGACGCGCTGGCTGTCTTCGCAATCGCCATATCTGTATAACACTGCCCTCCTTCTGATTTTTGATGTAGAATTGACCCTGGTACGAAATTAAGAAAATACTCATCAAAGATCGACAACAGCTGACGCAATCGTCAACGGAGGCTGACGGGGCTCTCACGTAGCAAACCAATCAAAGTTTTTACAGCAACCTACATTAAAATCTCACCTTCTGGCTGTCTTCACAATAGTCATATCGTCATAACATTGCCCTCCTTCTGTGTTGTGGTGTAGAATTGACCGAACTATAAAAATACGAAAATACTAAACTACTATGACGCTTGCATGGCTGCCGCCTAGGCAGTCTCACGGGCGACCCGCACTCGCTCAAATTACAAAGACTTTCACAACCTAAATAAAAAATCCGAGATGGCAGTTCCACTCGAAATTGCTTTCTCAACAAAACCCAATGGTTGGTAATTTTGGGGGTTGGCATTTTTCACTCATAATCCAAGCTCCAATTTGCGTGCTAGAACGTCTCTATCACGTTGTATCCATGCGTCGTTGCTAACGTGTGCTGACGTAGTGACGTAGGCTAGCACTGCTACCCTTCGTTGACAGAAGACACTTTTCGCCACAAAAACTTAAGCTCAGCCTAAACCGTGCAACGGAACGTAAATCCCAATAGAATCAACGCAATCGAGACCAAGACGAAACTTTTGACACCTAGGTTGTCTATGTAGGCCAAATATTGAGTTTTAGGGGTGGGAAAATAATAAAAAGAAGAAGAAGATATATGTGAGAGAACAAAGGTTGTGCCCTTGCCGAAGGCAAAGCACACCCAATAAATACATAGCTTGGACATCATCACTCTCTGTTTGTTTGTTTAGTTGGTGAAAGAGAAACATTAGAGGGAGGTCCACAGTCGTCGTTTCAGCAGCGTTGACAGAGCTGTCGCTAGAGCACCATGGCGCAGGCCCTGCGGTTGGTTTTGCTGCTCCTGTTTCAGTTTGCATTCCAATCTGCTACGTCAAACGGTATGATAGACTTCCTGTTCAAGCCATAAGTAACGTAATAAGAATTGCGTTGTGTTGTGTTCACCTGTGTTATGTTGTTGATATTTATGTGTACTTGGGGTTGATTCTAACGGCTTTTGTTTTTTGACCGAATGTGTGTGGCAAGGAGCAGGTCATAACTGGCTTCTGGATATCTAATATCTGTAGCCTATCGAGTGCTCTACCCTATTTTTGGTTGACAAAAAACATTCTCTTCCATTAGCACACTGAATGGGCAGAATTGATTGGAAACATTGCGTCTTTATCTGGATTTTACATTTCACAATCACTAGCGACCCAGTGAACCTGTGCGTTAGGCGCGCATGGGTGTATAATGTTGTGCATGTGATCCTCCCAGTGTGTAGTAGGCCGGTTCTGGACGAGCACATCCAGATAAAGGATCTCCAGCGGATCTTCAACCCTGTGTGAACGGGGATATTCACCGACAGATGGAGCCAGAACCATCATATGCCGTGACAGCGGGTCGTGGAGCAAGACGATGTTTAGCTGCAAACGTGGGTCTATTCACAACACGCCATGTCCAATTTGAACAACAACTCCAAATGAAATGTATTTCGTGTTCATTCTTTCCCTGGTGTCTGCATGATGTAGGCTACCTCTTGTCAGTAGACTCATAGTGGCTAACATGTACGTTTGGCTGTGAGTTGAGAGGTATCAGACCAGCTGACTGAGTGCTGTGTTCCTGGAACAGCTAACTACTGCCCCATCCCCAGCGCACTACTCCACGGAGAGACGATATTTACAGACCGCAGATACATGAGTAAATTGGAGTATGTCTGTAATGAGGGGTAAGAACTGGACCACCATCTGATTACCACCGGGATAGTGTTGGGAGGGATCACATGACTAGTTGAAGGCTGTATGTTGGGCTCACTGAGCAACTTAACAAGGCTAAGATCCCGTCCACCTCGATCATTCTTGTTTGATGTGACAAAACATTCGACATCCGACCTGCGATCGGGACTGAAAGCTCCGTGTGGTTTCCGCAGGTACACCCTGGAGGGAACTGACAACTCCGAATGCTTATACAACGGCAGATGGAACGGCTCCGCCCCCGAGTGCAAACGTAGGTACCCAACGACGCTCGCACGCACGGGAAGACCTCCCGCCTCACTTCCCCACGTCCCAGTGGCTCGCACCATCCGTTTCGCGTGAGCCGCATTGGCGATTCGCGACACTGATCCGTACGACACCGGGGAAGTCGTTGACGTTATGCTCGTGTCGTTCTTTTCCCCCCCCCTCTCACTCGCAGCGGTGACCTGTGGGCTCCCTCCTATTCCAAAGTATGCCCAACTGACCTACGAAATGATCTTCACGGGTAACCCCTTGGTGTACGACGATGTCGTCTCCTACCAGTGTCTTCCACCCCTCGCCCTCTTTGGCAACAAGACCGCCACTTGCACCCACCAGGGCGTCTGGAGCGAGCCTCCCGTCTGTCGACGTAGGCGATAAACAGCTGACATCACAGCATTTGGACCAATCGTATTATTTGGTGGTGTCATGGTTGTCATTGGTATCAGTAGTGGAAGTAGTTGTAGCTGTGATCACTTTGGAGCCTGTTTTATGAAGTGGGCTACCTGTAGCATATTCTAATCCAGTGGTTCTCGACCCTGGTCCTCGAGTACCCCCCTGTCCTGCACGTTTTAGATGTTTCCCTGCTCCAACACACCTGATTCAAATGAATGGGTCGTTATCTAGTTATGCGGAAGCCTGTTAACGACCCATTCATTTGAATCAGGTGTGTTGGAGCAGGGAAACGTCTAAAAGGTGCAGGACGGGGTACTCGAGGACCGGGGGTTGATAACCGTTCTAATCTGTTCTATTCTACAATCTAGTTGTTTCCTGCCTTCCTCCACCCAGCATCTCTAACGGCTACATGTCCAGCAGCATCCTCAGGAAGCACTATTTTAAGGAGACAGTCCGCTATGACTGTGATCCCGGATACACACTGGAGGGAGTGTTTGAAATTGAATGTGCACAATCAGGCCAATGGACATCTGCACCGACTTGCAAGGGTAGAACCACGTTTTCTCTCATGTCACAAAACATTTACATTACATTTACATTTAGCAGACGCTCTTATCCAGAGCGACTTACAGTAAGTACAGGGACATTCCCCCCAAAGCAAGTAGGGTGAATTGCCATGCCCAAGGACACAACGTCATTTGGCACGGCTGGGAAACGAACTGGCAACCTTCTGATTACTAGCCCGACTCCCTCACCGCTCAGCCATCTGACTCCCTTTGGACCCCTACTGTTCCCAATAGCCTGTTTTGTTTTGTTTACCCACCACACTGCCACATAAAAATACTTGTCTGTTTAGCATCAGTAGGCTAATAACTGCTAGCGATGAATGCAATGTGGGATGCCGTTCACAGCTCCGTGCAATGTCGGGGTCGACAGAGGACGTATCTTATACCAAGGGGAGAAACTTTGGTTACAGAATCTAAAGGACGACAGAGTTCTTCACAAGGACACGGTCTCCTTCTACTGCATGAACAAGAAGGATGAGTGTGGTTACGCTGTCCCAACCCAGTGCATAGATGGCAAACTCAATATCCCAGAATGCTTTGAAGGTAAGACCTGTGCTTTTTTCCCCCAACGAAGCAGAGAAGGCTTTGGGATATTTGGGCGTCAAAATGTGGCTTCACACCCCGACGAGAACATCTCATTGAGGCTGACGACAACCAGTATCACTGTGTGTGTGCGCGTGTATGTGTGTGTTTCTCTCTTAGAACCCAGCGTTGAAGTCTACCAAGAGAAGTCCGGCTCTCTTCCATCAGAAATAAAACAATGCTGAAACACATCAGTACTGGACAGATCCGATTCGTCAACCACTTATTGTGTAACTGAATGAAACGGTGAAGCTGTTCTGTGCAACAAGAACAACAAACAGTGAACATGTATTATCACGTTCAATAACGAATAGGAGAAAAACTGAACCTTTATCCATAACGGAGATACTTTCAATGTGAAAATAAATCGTCACAAGAGGTCAGTGTTGTACAACTGAACTGGTTTCGCGAGCACAGACACACGCGTGCATAAGCACACACACACGCGCGCGCGCGCACACGCACCTCTCCTCTTATGAATATAATAACAACCATACAGTCCACTTCCAGTCACAGAGCACGCCCATCATCCCTTGCATGTCGACTCCAATTTAACAGAGATTCGAATGGGAAACCCCATTGTTTCTCAGCCCGCTTGGCGATTGGTTTGATCTCCGTCCTTGGAACTACAGCTGGTGGCCAGGGCCGCAACCCCCGCTCGCGGTGGGAGAGGGGGGGGGGGGGGGGGGGTCTGTGTACAGAACCATGAGAACCATCGCTCCTTCTGCAGCGGTGAACCAGGGATTTGAAAGGAAACAGACTGTACTGAGCGAGAGAAGACGAATACAGGACAGAGAGGGAGAATATGAGAGAGGGGTGTCTGTCTAAAACCTGCCCTTCCTGCTTCACGTTCGAGGCTACACCGTCCTCTTCGACTAACTCTCGACAAAAGTTGCGTTTACTTGTTATTTCATACACTTAGAAGAGTTGCAGATGAATGTTCTGGAGCGTGACTCGTATTAAAACCTTCCCCCCCCCCCCTCCCTTCTGCGGAGATCAAACGATATTTCATGTTGTTTCCTCTTGATGCATTATTTATTGTTGTGAGGAGATTTTGTTAGTTAGTTTCATCTCGGATTTCGCAGGCTGTTTGGACCTCTCCCTTTGAAATGGGTTTCCGACTCTTTTTCCGATTCTTCGCCTGGTTCTCGCTCCATCTCTCAGTAGCCTTCCCTCTTATCTCAAGTGGGAGGAAAAAGACTGTCAAAGTGTTGTAAAGCCCTTCCGTGTCTAACATCCACGCCAGTGAGGTGGTGAGTGTGTGTGTGTGTGTGTGTGTGTGCGTCTTAAGGAGATACCATGTTGCTGTGTGCTGGTGCACAAGAAAAGGAAACATCGTTAGTGCAGAACGAGAATGAACTTCAAATGAGGCGCTTTGAGTTATTTGCAATAATGGAGAAAAAAGGGTTACATTTGATGTGTTTGTCTCTTAGGTTGTAGAGTCCGACATGAACACTAGATGGGGAGCTGTACCTGTTTAGTGAGCAGAGGGCTGTGTTGGAGAGAGGCACTTGGACAAATTATGGACACTTGCTTCCAAAACTGTGTACATTGCATTAGAAGAAATCTGAAAACAAACAGCCTTATTACCCCGAGGCAGGCTACTTTCACTTCAAAATCCCATGTGGCTCATTGGTTGAGCAATGTACTATCAAAACGAATCATGTGTTCTCACATAGATTGCTCACTATCTCCAACTGGTGGACAATGTGCGGCCATGCAGTAAAAAGTGTAGTCATTGTTAGTTGCCCACTCTTATATAAAACACGGGCATGATGGTTTGAGGCAGGTCACCTCTTTCAGATACATGACTCGAATCCACAGCATTCCACAACCAATCCAAGTGAGATCTGGTTATCAAGGTCAAATGCAAAAGTTTCCAATCTAATCTTGACCACTGCGCAGCTCTCCTCGGGTGAAGCAACATTCTATTCGGTGTAACCAAATGCCGCCGGGCCGGCAGATTGAAGCCTACCTTTGAAAGATGGAGCTTAGCACCAGCATGAGTCCGGAATCAAAGACAAATCTCATAGGGGGTGTGGGATGAAGAGAGAGGAGGGGAAGAAAAATAGGGGGGGGTCGATAGGGGGGGGTCGGGGGTTGATAAGATCCGGGACAGTTGACGAAGGGGCGAGACTTATGTAAACGTGAGGGTTCAGCGTTTTACTGATGCGGTTCCCTGCTTTCTATTATCTGCTCCAAAGACCCTCTCCGCTTGGCTGTGGATAAGCCTGGCAGACCAGATTTGGTGTCTTTTTTATTTCATTTCCACGCACACTCTCTCTCTCTGTCTCTGTCTCTCTCTGTCTCTCTCTCTCTCTGTCTCTCTCTCTCTCTGTCTCTCTCTCTCTCTCTCTCTCTCTCTGTCTCTCTCCTCTCTCGCTCTCTCTCTCTCTCTCTCTCCTCTCTCTCTCTCTCTCTGTCTCTCGTACACCCACACCTCCACCATCCCCGCAGGGTTTTGCCTGGCAGGGGTAATCTCTGCCCTTAATCGTCTGAAGACGTGAGGCTTCGCAGTCCCTGCTGTGCAGCTTGGGAAACCGCCAGACTCTTCAGGAGGGGTGGAACAACAGGATAGAAGCTACATGGCACATTGTACCTGTCCTGCGACTGATGTTTGTGCCAATAATTTGATGTTTCGTGCCGATTCGAGGGACATTACGGCTTAAGTACCACCCAAAAAAAACAACTTTTGGTCAACATGGATCCATTGTTTATGGTACTTTGGTCCCATGGAACACCTGCCTCTTTGATTCCCCATGAAGAGCCTTCCTCCTCAGTTCCTGTGAGGGAAATAAACTTGAACAAGTAAACACATGTAAACACGCTTTCATGTCTGTCTTTGTATATGGAGGGATGAGATGGACACGTGAATGATTTGACTTCAGTACTCGTTCTGTTGCCGGGAAGCAGCTGGGAGGTGGCAGACGGTTCTGGCATTGTTTCACCAGGGCTTCCTCTAATGGACCTCGCCGCGTCAGGCTGGAGATGTCTGTAGACCACAGCCACGTCACACACATGGAAGGGAACGTTTAGTCAAAAGTTCCAACATGATGACGGTCACACACATGGCCCACGTCCATCTCGGTCCCTGTTTGGTTGATTTCCAGCCACTGTTAAGCCGTATGTATATATCCTGGGTTTTACACATTTGGGTTGTTTTTCTGTAGTCGTGTCACTGTTGATCCACCTTCTAAACAAGCCTCTGAGCTTCACGAGAAGCAGATAAGCGTTGTGACTTTTAAGGCCCAAACAGCAGACATGACCTATTCCTTCCACTCGTCCAAAAAGTTGCTCTGGTGTCCGTTTCCTCTGATTCACATGAATCCTGTTACAGGATTATAGTTTTGGGTCTTACTACTGAACAATATAAAGCATCTGTCAGTCTGTCTGTCTGTCTGTCTGTCTCTCTCTCTCTCTCTCTCTCTCTCTCTCTCTCTCTCTCTCTCTCTCTACCTCTCTCTACCTCTCTCTCTACCTCTCTCTCTCTCTGTCTCTCTATACCTCTCTCTACCTCTCTCTCTCTCTGTCTCTCTATACCTCTCTCTACCTTTCTCTCTCTCTCTACCTCTCTCTCTCTCTCTCTCTCTCTCTCTCTCTCTACCTCTCTCTCTCTGTCTGTTCCAGTCTAGCTGCTCGCCCTAAGTTTGAGTTGTCTGGAAGTTAATTCTCTGTGTTTTCCCTCAGTTGTGGTTCGGGCTATTTCAAAATCCAACTTTTCAAGTGGTGTCCAAGTCCCTTTCGTTTAGGATTAGGGAGCCATAGAAAGAGAGGGAAGAAGAGGGAGACAGAGCGGGGGGAAAGAGGGGGAGGAAGGGAGCGCAATGGAGAGCACCCAGGGTTTCATTTCGACGAGGACAAACTTGAAAGGATTAGTGGGAGGAAAAATGTGAAAGCATCAGATGTTTGCTGTGTAATAAAAGTGCGTGTTATTTGTTGTCAGCTACAAAGTGGGATCAGTGGGATTTCAAAGGGCATCTGGTTGCTGTTCTGAAGTCGCTAGATACATAGACATTGAGACCAGAGCGGTATGGAATATTTACAGAAACACCCTTACAAACAGCACAGGGGACTTTCCAGCCAACTGGCATGGCTTTGGAAATTGGAGCGGCTTAGCATTGATGCTATATCTAAGAGTCGGGAATGAGAAGTTTCATCTGGAATAAGAACTATTGCTACTATAGAACAAATATTTAAAGTACAGGCAATGAGTAGCTTGGACCAAGACACGACTTTGACGTTCAAAAAGAAAAATGCTGTGCGCTCACTTTTGCTTTTTTAACTTATGATAGGCAGAGGGTCATTCCATGTCCATCTTTTATAAACAGTAAACATTCAGAGCTGTGGTAAAGGCATCGTTTTGTTGTTTTGAGATGTGATAGACCTGGCAGCAAAGACGAGACTCACATATGCCCACCTTATGCCTACCTCGCCCACTGATCCCTATATCTCTTTCTTTCTCTTCCACACACTCACACACACACACTCACACGCACACGCACACACCAACATACCAAGACAAAAACACTTTGCTTCCATATGGTCCAAATCTAGCTGGCACAGTGACTAATACCCAGAACCAGAGAAAAAACCTTAAGTGAAACAATCCTTTTTCCCATAGTAGGGTTTGCTTTGGAAATGCGTCAGGGCACTACAGGATGTGAAGGATCTGATTATATTTTGGTTCGTTCTTCGCCTCCCATCTGTAGCTTCTCTTTGCCCTTATTGCAGTAAAGTGCCTTGGAAATAAATGTGTGAAGAATTATTTTGTTTTTTTTCACATCAAATAATTTAAGGGTAAAGTGCACGACAAAACACGGTGTATTAAAATACACAGGATTTTTTTAAAGACCTGTAATGTGCTGCTCTTTCAAATGTGCAGCTACATTGGCAGGAAGCATCCCAGTTATGGTTTATAATGACAGGGTCCTAACAAAAGTATTAGGCACAGAGGAAGAGGTGTACAAACTGGGCCTTGAGGGGGCCACATGTATGCTTGTTTGATAAACACTTTGGGTAAAGAAATGGAGGAAAAAGCGGATATGCTTTGTAGTTTGGTTTACATTGTTGACCTCAGATAAAAGAGACAGGTGGTGTTGTTGACGGCGGCAGGAAGTGAGGCAACTCGTCAGGATAGAATACAAGCCGCCATTTTGTGCCATGATCTAATTTCATTTTGTTCCCGTTGATGAAAACTCACAAATGTACAGGAAAAGTACCCCTTCCTCCATTACCAAGAGGTTTCATGTTACTCTGTGGAGGAAGAAAACCCCAACGCTGGCCTTTGATGAAATAGAACAACGCTTAAGTGCTGGAAAGCCGTTACTCTTTGATCATTTGACCCGATCTTCTTATATTTGATGGCAAGACCTGAGAGCAAGCTTGGGAATGAGCACAATCCTCTTTGATGGTCAAATGTCAGTTTACATGCGTATGCTCTTGAGAAAGGGGCTCAGTCTTGTACCTGTAACATAAATCAAACATTCACTGCTCAAAGGTACTAGCCATGCTGTCGTACAACGTGTCTGATTTATTGACAGTAATCTACATGAAAACTGAGAAAAGAGAACTCCACCTTTAAGTTGGTCTGGAATTGAGAGAAAACGAGCTGTGCAGAGCTTAACGACAATGACAGTTTGTCTTTTCATGGAATTGAAAAACCCACTGTTGAAAATCTAGCCTTTGATGTGGTACTGCCTTTCTGACTCCTACTGTTAAATCTAACACTAAGCAAGGATCCGTGTAACACTCTCTCTTTCTCTCCATCTCTCTCTGGCTTTCTCCCCCCTCTCTTCCTTTTCCTCCCTGACTCTCCCCGATTCTACCTCTCTTTCTCTTTCTCTCTTTCTCTCTTTTCTCATTCTCGCTTTCTCTGTGTCACACACATGTAATGTCTTTCCGATCCATTCTTTCACTCTTTCTTCCCCCCCCCTCTTCTCTCTCTCTCTCTCTCTCTCTCTCTCTCTCTCTCTCTCTCCCTCTCTTCCTCTCTCTCTCTCTCTCTCTCTCTCTCTCTCTCTCTCTCTCTCTCTCTCTCTCTCTCTCTCTCTTCCTCTCTCTCTCTCTCTCTCTCTCTCTTCCTCTCTTCCTCTCTCTCTCTCTCTCTCTCTCTCTCCGCTGGCGATGCTCTGTGTTGGATGTGATAAACTCCCATCAAAGAGGCTGGAGCTGACCCGTTGGGTGTCTCGGGCGATCGGCCTCGCTCATCATTACCGCGTCGCCGTTCCAGCCGAGCCATCAGTCCCGCTCGCACTCGTTATTATTCAATTCGAGTTAAACAGACTCACTAAATGTCACGGATGAATGTTTTCTCGGTGGCAACAAAAGATGAAACAGCTAGCCTCGAGCGAGGAAAAGATGGAAAATGAGAGGGCGGGGGGGTGGGGAGGGGGGGGGGGGGCGGGGAGATGGACGGAGGGAGAGATCTTGTTGATTGCAACTTTCTCGGAGTTGGCTTCTCTTCCCTGTGTGGCTTCGCACCAGGCCTCTAATGCGACGGCAATCCTCAAACAGTGGCTTCTCTGACTCGATGAGTCACACCTTTAGTACATATGAGAAGTGGTGGATTGATTCGAAAATGGGGTCAACTGATCAACAGAGAGAGTGAGTCAGACTGTCGGCTCAAATCGACTGGTGAGACAGTCAGAAGTGAAACACATTTTATAGATCCGTGTTCAAATTGATATCGGCTGCGATACCAAAAAGATAAGCCCTAATTCATTGTGGATCCCAAAAGGGATTGTTTGGCTGAAGTTTACACTTGACGACATGATTTCCATAACATTTCAAAGAGGTTTTTGTTGAATGTTTCCTTACTTTAAAATGTTCGTTTTCCTTGTGCACCGCATGAAAGACCTTTGTTGGAGCTTTGATATCTCAGCCCGTAATGAGGACGCGGTAGCGAAGAGACGGCCATCTTATCACCAGAAAACCACCACTTAGCCTTCCCAAGTGGGGAAGGATCACGCTTGTGTTTTGTTTTCTCGGTGTCACAGAAAAACACACCACTACAAACAACCTAAGAGACCAACCCTCAGGTTCGTTTGGGAACGAAAACCCACCCTCCCGAGTCCCGTCTCTTGAGTTTCTGTTCGAAAACGGTCAGTGAACGCCCATATTTCACTTTGCCGCCTAAATTAAGCCGTAGCACGGTGTGGCGTGTCTTTTTTTTGTCTCTTTTGTCTTCTTCGTGTTAGCCTCCATGCTTAACTGGGCACTGTTTCAAAGCGCCATTGTGGGTTTCTAAAGAGTGGCCGGACATTAAAGGGGAGGTAGCGCGGGAGCAGGTGGCTCGTTTGGAGGGAAGAGAATCTCCCTGAGGTCTGATTCGGTCCTGAGAGAGGGGCCGGAGACAGGTGGTCAACCCCTTTAATGTGGCTGGGCTTTTAATCTGCTTGTGCGGCTAGGAAACGGTCCATGTGGCTGAAGCAGCCAAGGTTCCGTGGCGGGCGGAGAGCGAGACGCGGCGGTGGGCAGGACCAGCCGGGCTTTTGATGTGGTCACACCCGGCGTGTTCCGGAATCGGAGGCATCTCCGTCACGTCGCACGACCACTTCATCGGACCCCCCCCCCCCCCACAACCCCAAATGTGACCTGTCAACCACACCTCAGCGCCTGATATTTGATGTCTGGTTTAATCATTGGCCGTGGTTCTCCTCCCCGCAACTGCGATGCAAATCACTGGTCCAGCACCTGTTCTGTTCGGCCCTTTCATATCGACAGGATTCCTGTATTCTCTGTTTCATCCAAAGCCTTGCTTTGTGGGTTTGTTCCCCCACGGACCTGGTGTTTGCTGTAAATGATATCAATCACGACGCCGCGAACATCGGCACTAAACAAATAATGGCGGTTGAAAGAAACCCAGAACCCCAAGACGAACAAGAACAAGGTTAGAGTTAACGTTCCGACGTCCTGGTTTCCCCGGCTTGTGGTGACACTCCCTCGTGAGAGGGGAAGAGGCCGGTGTTGTGGAAACAAGCAGGTGTGCCGGGGGTAACTGCGCGGCGGCGCGGTATCGCCTTGCATCGGGGCGCTGTCTGTTGTTGCCGTTTGACGGATGGCCGTCATTAACGCCGCTTCGTTTCTCTCTGAGCGTTAACAGGCGAAGGGGGGGGGGGGGGGGGGGGGGGAACGTCGATTACGGCTGGTTTCGCGTTTCAAGCGCTCCCGCTTCCCACCCGGGTCCCCTTTGTTTTGATTGGGCCGAGTCGTTAGCAGAGTGGGGGAGGTCGAGCTCGTTTGCGGAGGCGCTGGGTTCCGTTTGATGTTGCGACGGGGGGGTCGGGGGGGGGGGGGGGGGTCGAGGCCGAGTCCGGCATGGAGGTGGATGTGACGATAGGAACGGGATCCCGGGAGAGCGTAGCGTGTTTGCTGTCACTACAGTAAAGAGAACACATGCCCCAGGTCTGTGATGTCGTGCCTGCACACCGTTATGGACCATGCTAGATGTTGACCATGAAGTCATGTTTGAGTCTTACAGGTAATGAACTGTACACTTGACAAACTAATATCAACTCTAATATCTTGTAATGCTTTTTCAAAGAGGAGACATTTCAAGTTTGCAAACAACCCACGCTCTTGAAGTTCTTCTCCAAGGCAGCAGATAGCTTTGGCTCTCGCCAGTCGGTTCTTAGACAGAACATGAACATCATGTCACTTGGCTCGCGATTCAACTCGGATTCCAGTTCTCCTCCCTCTCTCTCTCTCGCTCTCTCTCTCTCTCTCTCTCTCTCTCTCAGTCAGTCTGTGTCTCTTGCTCGCTCTCTCTCCATATTTCTCTCTCTCTTCATCTCTTATCACTCTCTTTCCTCTCTCTCTCCCTCTCTCTCTCTCGCTCTCTCTCTCTCTCTCTCTCTCTCTCTCAGTCAGTCTGTGTCTCTTGCTCGCTCTCTCTCCATATTTCTCTCTCTCTTCATCTCTTATCACTCTCTCTCTCTCTCTCTCTCTCTCTCTCTCTCTCTCTCTCTCTCTCACTAGTAAAGCAGGAAGTGGGCTCTGGTTCTTCTCATTAGGGCCTGTTTGTTCATCCCTGGTAATGATCTCATAAGGGGCTTTTTAGTGGAACATGGCGCTCTGTGATTGAGCGGTTTTATGTGGAGTCAAAGCACTCAGGTTCGCACAGCGGGACGCCACTTCAGATCACTCAGCGTAAATCCCCGCGGAACGCAGGGGGAGAAGCATCGATTGCAGCGCTGCCTCCTTGGGTTTTTGTTTTTTGCCCAAATTTTTTCCCTCGCTTCAAAAATAATAATAATCCACTTTAACCATCCCGTCTCTGTTTCATACACCCCCTCCTCTTCACTAACCCTCCTGAAACCAGCGATTAAGCGCTTAACCAATTTGCACAAAAAACGAAATGCGTTTGAAATGCAGACAAAGAGAACACAGGAGAGGTTTTTTTAGGTTGTGTGTGTTTCTGTTTGATGTTCTCTAAACTGATGATCAGTTTAGCACTGAAGCTTAAACGCATAGACAAGTCATGAAAAAAAGTGATCTGTTAGATAGCATACAATAGTAGACAATATTTCCTCAAATGTGGAAACGTGTCTGGTTTTTATACTTAAAAGAAAATATCCCCAACCACCAGAATGCACTTGTTAAGGTTGTGTTGCAAGTAAGTGCAATGTTTTCACAAGTAAGACAAAAAAAAACTGTTAGCTTCAAAGGCCAATTACGTATTGCTTCATGCTGCATCACAACCGGAAAGTGTTTTTCGTAAAAAATTTGGTTCTTTAATCCATGGGAGTCATTGGACTTTGTTCTTATTTATTTATGTGAGTCACACAATCTCAATTAATATTGACATAAGGTGGGGAAACAACAGGCTGTTCTTGGTGGGATGAGCGGAACTGATGTACAAGATCTACCCACTCATCAAGCCCCGACACGACTCATTAGTAACTTATGAGTTCTACCCACATTTAGTGGACCCCCCCCCACCCCCCCCCACCCCATCCATTAGACCAAGATGGTATCTCCCATGGTGTATCACAGTGCCATCTGGAGGGCTCAGACTCGGCCTGTGACATCACTTCCTCTCACACACACAGGCGTTGGTGGGAAATTGTACCACAATGACATCATGTAATCGTTTCAGCATGCGGTGAGACCACTTCTGACCAGCCACAGGGCCGGTGGAACTTGGCTGGCAAAGGAATGCAAGGTGAAGTTTACAACAAGGTTGGTTTCACTCTCGGTCTAACTGAACCCAACTCAAATATTTGTTTCTTGAAAACCCTTTTTTACATCTAAATTGTTATATATATAAGACATGTATGAGTCAAACCCAGTGGTTAAAGGGCATTTCTACTTGAATCCTGAGGTAAAACAGGACTTTAGTCTACCCTTTGATGATGTAATGGATGACCTTTAACCTTTTCATCTCCACCATTATTATCATATTTCTCAAAGTCTTAGTGATATAATTTGGTATGACTTCCAAAAACCCTTTCATCCTACTTCAGCCCTTCACACATCTTGTATCCATCATCCTCCTCACACACACACACACCCCACACACACTTTCTTCCTCTGTTCTCACATTAATCTGTTCTTTCCTCTCTCACTCGTTACCACTCCTTCCCCACCTCCTGTGTGTGATCCCCCTCTTTCTCTCTCCCCCTCTCTCCCTCTCTAAGAAGAGGCATTGAGAACTACCCCCACCCCTCCCTCAATCCTCTTGTGTGCTAGCTTCATTTGTCTTGGCAGTGACCGAGGGCTCCGATACTGCGACCGTAGATGAAGTGTTCAGGGGTTTAGTGGAGAGAGGCTTCCTGGTCGTGAGACTGGTCGGGGGAGATCAGAGAGAGGAGGGGAGATGGTGGCTAATCCATCTCCTTCTCTTTCCTGCTGTTTAAATTGCCCCCAGGCCTCTCCTCGCTGAAATCACCTCTAATGGGGATTGACTGTGGAATCCTATGTGGTAGGCAAGCTTCCCAAACACTTTTCCGGGTTTGCGTTTGTGAACGCTGCATGACTTAATTTATCATGTCATTTCTTGTACAGTAGGATATTGTACTCAAGAATACGCCAACCTATCTGAACCGAGATCAATGCTATGCTAGTCAAAGTGGTGTCAACACTTTCCATCACTTTCCCCTGGTTCAACCACTGAGGGTGCGTTCAGAGACACAGAGGGCTGAAAGGGAAAGCGACTTCCCCATAGACAGCCTGCATGTATATGTCCGGACTGTCAAAAGGAGGACACTGGCCCATCGCATTCTAATGAACGTTTACAAGCGCAAAGCCCAAAGTGTTCCCTAATGTTTGTGTATGTGTGGGTGTGTGTAAGCCTCTGTGAAAACGGCTTGCCCTTTGATGTAGTGCTGCCCTGATTCTCTGGTTGTTAGCAGTTCCCAGGCTGTCTCTGTGTGTCCTTTTCAAGGACATGGTAGATGGATGGAGAGAGAGAAAAGGAGAGAGAGAGAGAAGGCAAAAGAGACAAATAGAGATAGACAAAGAGAGAGAGAGAGAGAGAGAGCGAAGAGGGAGGCAGAGGGAGAGAGAGAGGGAGAGAAAGAGGAAAGCAGTCCTTCGAAACTGAACTGATTCAGGCCTGCACTTTTCAACCCCATCTACAGCTGTGTGCGTGAGGTGACTGTGTGGTGTGAGTGGTGTGCCTGTGTGTGTGTGTGTGTGTGTGTACTCTATGTATGTCTGCATGTGTGCTCCATGCACCTGTGTTAAGAGGTCACAGAAGAACCCTCTGTCCCCTTAAGAGAGAATATTGCTGCGAAGACTGAAGACCGAAGACACAGGTATCCTTTTTTCTCCTCTCCAGTGCCTGAAGAGGGTGCAGGTGGGCTTCCCTGTCACTGTCTTCCCTCGGCTATAAATCCCTCCTCGTGGGTCAAAGGTCACATTTTTCCGCCTCACACCTTCCCCTCCGTCCCTGTCTTGTTAATATATCGTCTGTGGAAATCCCAATGTGTTCCCGGTGCAAAGGACGTGCTTTTAACACGGAGCGTAAAGGCTTTTACTGCTCTGAGCCGTGCAAGCTGGAGGTGCAGGCTATCAAAAATGCTTTGTGCTCTACCGCCACAGCCGACAGATGTGGACAAATGGGAGATGGTCCAAGATACGTTGACGGTAGAAACGTTGTCGACGCGTCAGTGTGTGTGTCTGCACCTGTGTACTGTGTGTGTGTGTGTTTGTGTCTGTCCGAGCGACATTCAAATGTGTGTTTCGATGTTGAATTCATGTACTCCTCATCCCAGTTCTGGCGTGAACACAACACACACATGTACACACACACACGCACGCACACACACACACATTTGCTGTAAATACACACGTCGCTTTCATGGCCTCCTCCTCGTGTTCTCGTCGTAATCGATGAAACTGTCAACGTTCCCTCTTCACTTCCTGTGAATGAAGGGTTTGTGTGGGAGGAGGAGAGCACCAATGGTGTGAGACTGCAACTAGAAGCAGATGCTTGCGTTACTGGATGAAATACTGTACAGTCGCCCCCCCCCCCCTCCCCTCCTCTTCTCCCCCTTATCCCACACCCCCGTTCCCTTCTCACCACACCTACTGCTATCACAGAGAGGATCATGGGTAATTGATGCCATACTACTTGTTCTGCCAATCCTCGTTTTTTAAACTCTCTACTCACGCTTTTATTGTCCTAGTTTGAGACTGGTTTGGAATGAGTTTTACGCTCTCCTTATGTCCCTCTAGAGGTGGTTATGTGTCACTACAAGGACACAAACCCCCCTATCTGTCTGTCTGTCTGTCTGTCTACCTTTGCAGGCATTTACCCGCACAAGATTCATGGCCGAAGATCTGAAAACACACACACACACACTATCATCAAGTTTCTTGACAAAGACACATTTGAAGACTTGTGCATCACAGGATTGACTATATGAGCTAAATAGGTGTGTTTGTTCTGCATGAAAAGAACTTATCTCTGAAGTGCTTCTGTTTCAGAACGTGGGATTTAAAGGAAACCACAAACGCATAGTCCAAAGCTTTTCCAGTTTATGAGAGGATGGAAGTTCTCGGCGAGAGGGTTTCCCATGGGACTGCCCCTCCACACACACACACACACATTTACAAACACACACCATCACAGAGACATGCACTCACGTACACGCCCATACACACACACGGACACACACATGGACACGCGTACACACACACACATACCTCCTGCCCACCCACCCCATCCTGCCGTCATATGGAACATCTGCTGTACTTTTCACCTTTCCACCTGAGAATGAGTCATCATCTCTCCATTGATCTCCCATTAAGACCGCACGTCTCTCCTCAGGACAGATGTCAGGAGCAAGCTTCTCCTAGATTGATGTTTTTAATAAAAATGCAATAACGAGAAATAGGGACAGGGTGGAGGTGTGGGGGGGGGGGATTCTCAAATTGAAGGAATCTTAAAACCTGAAGAGAAAGGTGTGTGTGTGTGTGTGTGCACCGTGTTGCTTGGCAGACCTTTTCATAAGTTTCGCCTCCACTGATGTGGTTGGCGAGAAACTTTTTTAAAAGCGCATTTGAAGATGTTACAAGAAGAAGAGACACCCACGTGTGTGTGTGTGTGTACATGTGTGTGTGTGTGTGTGTGTATGTGTGCGCTCAGATCGACATGACTCTCTCACTTCAGTCGCATCTCTGCAGGTCTTCTCGCGGATCCTGCAAGAAGCGGAACACAAGAGGAGCGAGAGGAGAGCAGGGTTGACGATCAGGAGAGATCAATCGCTCTGCTTTCACTGAGCCGACACTTCTGAGGGGCCTACCTGCTGTCTGACAGGTGACGACGAGTTGAACACACATCAGAAAGAAACAATCGGAATTCCTAAAACTCCTCTCATCAATAATCCATGCTCCGCTGCAGCTCTTGCTCTTCTGACCAGCGTCCCCTCAGCTCCCCTGAGTCCCCGGACCAGGCTGGACACACTGACAGACGCTATTTGAAAGGAGTAAAACTGCGCGAAAGGACACTATGTTCTTTCCAAGAGGGCAGAAGAGATGACCCTCCGGTCTGGTTATGAGAGAACCAGGAGAAGCGGCTTTTTCTAAACGGATGATCTGAAAAAATCTGGAGGACTATCTTCCCCTTGACGGATTGAAAGAGCTGAGATTCCTCTGGTAGCCCCACGATACGTGATGGGAAGAACGTCCCCTCAAATGCAAACTTATTTATCCGATTGACATATACATGTGTCGGCCTGCCTACGGATTTAAAGAGATGTGCTCATGAATAATGAATCTATGGCAGCTGTAAATTTTTAATTGATTTTACCGAGTACAAACAGCATGTAAATTGTGGAAGCTTCACTGGTGAAGACGCCCTCTGGGGAGTTTGTTGAGAATTCCTTTTATCTACTAATGTATTTATTACCATTGGCACTGTTATAAAATAAGGAGAACGAAAGGGGGAACGTGATAAATATTTCAAGACGACGTTTCGCGGCGTGCGATATGTCAGCGAGGGTCTCCGACAAAGGCTTTCCGGCTCTGGTGGGCTTTAGTGGGCAGATGTCTGGGCGCTTCTCTCGTCTGACCTCTCCTCCTTGTTAGAGACCACCCCTTGTCATATCAACGCCACTCGTTCATTGTCTGATTCTCATTCATGTCTGCTGAAGGTTGGTCACTTGAGAGGCAAGCGAGAACAAAGGATGGAAAAAGAGGCGGCCGCTGAAGTACTGACTGAGGTTCTTGTGCTTGTGGTTCTGAAGCTGGACCCATGTTACTGGAAGGTTCCCAATAAAGTATGCTGAGACAAGGTCAAAGACCATGTTTATCTGAACTGGGAAATGTCTCAGTTAGGGATAAGATATAAAAAAAAACGTACATCAAAATAGTATAAATCATCCAGATTACATCTAGATTAGTGGTAGGGATGTGAAACTTCAATTTGACCTTTGACCTACATGCTGTATAATCTCTCTAAGGGTTGCACAATAAAAGTAGAGGAAATTACTTTTTGTTTAGCTGAGAGTGGAATGTAACCAGGGAAATGGTCCACAATTTCGTACATTTGATTCCAAAGAGAAACTTCAGCGCAAGAAAATTAATAAGTTAATTAAATCTGAGATGACATTATAAACCAACTATCTGGAATGTATTAAAGATGTTCCACAGGTCAAAAGGTCACACCAAACTTCTGTACATTTTAACTTTTCCTGTCAGGTTGTTGTGAAATATTGTGCAACATTAATGAATATGGATTCTCCAACCATGTGCTTATCTGCTTCGTTTACCTCTAGTTAATTACCTCAATATTGCTTAACAGATGGCTACCTTCCTTTGGTAATTGCCTTATTTCATTCAGCCCACTCAATACGCTCATCTCCCTGTGGCTACATCGCTGAGATAACGCCTAGAGGTCAGCCCTCCTTCTCCAGGAATGAGTTTTGACGCTGGAAGAAAAAAAAAAAACATTTCACTCCTCAATTTGCATCCACAACATGCCAATTAAACTGCTCGATAATGGAGTTGAGTGACAGGTTATGTCAAAACGCGCCTTCACATCGATCCTACGGCACTCCCCTCTCAGGCAGGGAGACGCACGGCTTATCTTTACATAATGGATTAGACAGGTACGTAAGATACGATCAGGCTAATCAATGAGCATCTCGTTGGGGAAGAAAGTCCGGGGGAAGTTGTCACACTTTTCAATTGTGTTTTGATGTATCTGCATGGTTCAAATCGATTGAAATGTGAATGAATATGGATTCACTGACTAAGATAGTGCCAGTGCATGATAACTGTTACAGGTTATTACAACTATTTTGAGAGGCAGTTCCTGTTTCTACACGTTCCATTTCCATGCACTCTGATGCATCATGCATCTGATCACAGTACTGCACTTTAAAACTCACACATACATATGCATGGTTTGGAAGTCGAAATGTATTTGGATAACGAATATGCTAACATTGAGTAATTTAGTCATTTAGCATAGCTAACAGTCATGTACATGTAGCATAGCTAACAGTCATGTACATGTAGCATAGCTAACAGTCATGTCCATCTTCACGCACTCCGTGCAGTCTGCTAGCATGAATCCCAAAGCCGCTGGGGAAGCAGGAGAATGACAAACTTCGGTTGTGAAATCACGGATCGATGATTTCGTAATTTTTTTTCTTTATTTCCTGGAAAGTCAGGGAGAGAAACGTGTCTTTCATGTACCAGACTGAAAGTAACGTCAGGAGAAAAATGTGTGTGTAGAATGGACCCTGGCGTCTAGTGATAAGAGCACAGGATCAATACTTGTTCTAAGATTTGTGTTTGACTAGGCCTCGGTGTGTTATCAGGGTTCACAGATTCTAAAGCAACACAGTTTCAAGGAATGACATTTTCTCACTCTCAGGTTCTGGAACCAGTGTTGAGTTGATAGGTGAGGACAAAGTCATTTTGAAGGACTCTTTCCACATTGACAAGTAGATACCCTGCAGCAGAACGAGCCCTCCAGACCTAACAGATTCAGCCACTCATAATGATATTACATTTACATTTAGTCATTTAGCAGACGCTCTTATCCAGAGCGACTTACATATTAGTCATTGCAATACATTCTGAAAGGGGGAGATTTAAGATAATGATTTAAGATAAATGACTAAATGACTAAATGTTTTCCCCCAGATTACAGTCAATACAGACACCAACTGTAACATTACTGAAACAGGTTGAAGTGGAACACAGCAGAGAGTCACGTCTGTCTTCTGATACTGTACTACTGCATCACTGTTTCCCCAGACAGTAAAGTGTTAGACTAGGCAGGTATTCTCTATTTTCTCAACCTGTACTGTAACAAGATTCCTTGACGAAGACTCCCAACTCTCCATTCACCTGACCAAGAAGACCCTCGCGTCAGACGTTACCTTTTCCTACATCCACACCCACTGCCGCCGTGAGGAACCTCTTTCCAGGTGTCTGCGTAGCACCGGGGGCTGTTTACGTGCGACACGGAGCGCCAGCCACTCCCGGTTCTGCCAGCCCCTTGACAGGCTGCCCATTGTCAGCAGGGTTGTGAAAGACTTCAGACTCTCCATCCTGATTGTCGGGCAGATACAAACCAACCGCCCTTTGATGAGGCGGGTAAGAATTCCGAGATTCTGCGTTCCACCGCCACAAATACCGCCCCCACCCACCCGCCCCCACCCGCCCCCACCCGCCTGCTCTATCGGCTGACGGCGGGGGCGGCGAGGGGTTACATCTTATTTACGGGACGCAGAGTAAACAAGAGGTGTGGGCGCGGCGCCCGGACACAAAACCAGGGGGAGGGAAAGGAGAGACGACAAGACGAGCAGCCCGAGATGCCTCAGAAGTCGTTTACAATCGGTGCTACTTTGAGGGAACCAGACTGGCGGTGATAGACATGCATAGTGTGGGCTATAATAGATAGTCAAGGGTGGAAGGCAACACTATCTTATCTGACAGACAAAGGCTCCTTGTTTGGAACACGAGGGAACATACACACAGCGAGCTCGGGTTTCAGTTGGAATTCTCAAAATGGCCGACTCGCCGTCGTTCCGTGTCACTGTGGAGCAGCAAAAGTTCAAAGGCAAGACACGGGTCATGGGAGATAGAGATGGAGGTAGGAGGGGGTTGGGGAGAAGGGGGGGGGGGAGGGGTGGTTGTCCCCAGCTGTCCCACCATACCCCAGTCCCCCCCGCAACCACGGAGGGGTCACAGATCACAAGGTCTCCGAGAAGAAAGGGCCGAGGGCGGAGATGAGGGGGGTCAAACACTGGGTATGGGGAGGAGAGGTCTGTCTCAGGATGGGGTGGCGCGTGTGTGTGTGTTTGTGTCCGTGTGTGTGTACTACAGCGTAAGGGATCCAATCCCAGCTTCCCTCTCTGTCTCACGCCCTTCCTCTCTGTCTCCCTATCCCTCATTCTCTCTCTCTCTCTCTCTCTCTCTCTCTCTCTCTCTCTCTCTCTCTCTCTCTCTCTCTCTCTCTCTCTCTCTCTCTCTCTCTCTCTCTCTCACTCACTCACTCACTCACACACACACACACACACACACAGAGAGACAGAGGGCCACCACTAGGACCAGACGGCTCTTTGGCCTGTGATATATTTATATGCTCAGAGCAGAGTAGGACTCGGAGATGCACCTGAGCAAATATTAACATCCTCCACGAGGAGTCTTTGAAGTGCTGCTGTGGAGGCCCAGGGTGGGCACCCCTCAGAGGCCAGGCCTGGAGAACACAGGGCCTGCAGAGTCAATAGAGGAGTGGGAAGACCACGAGAGGCCAGACGGGTCAGCTTCTCTCCAGACATGAAGGGCAGAGGAGAGGAACGGAGAGAATTATGGACTTTGGATTTGCGTCAAAGGACAGGGTCGGGTTTGGGTTTAGTGACGGCAGTCGGAGGAAAAAGCTGATGATTGAGGTTGATTCCTGGACAGCGGAAATGCTAGGGCTTGAAATGTGACATTTTATATTGAGTCTCACTGATTTCCTAAGGATATCACATTGATTTGTAACATTTCAGATTTCTCTTGTCCATAGCTCTAACTCTGTGATGGGCTGTCCTGGTCATTGTTTGAGTATAAAACCAACCAAGTTCAACCAACCACTCCTGTGAGAAGTTCATAAAAACTCAACAGCAAATGGAGAGAAAATACGACTTATTTGAAAGATGAACTTCCAGAGACTTCAGTGTCTTCCAGCAGAGAAAGTCTTAATAGATGCTTACCCGCTCAAAATCCTTTTTCAAACGTTGAGGGAGACTTGACGGAAATAAATATATAAAGTAATTCAAGGACCACACTAAGTGGTTTATCTTCCTTCATCTCAGCACAGCTATATGGGACTAATCCCGCTTCTGTCTTCACTGCACAGCCAGTTCTTTGGAACTACATTAAATAGAATAGATTAGCTCCTCTAAAAGTCACAGGGTGGCATTTCAGAATCCATCGTCGTCTTCTATGTGTCATAGATAGAAGGTGGTGTGGCGGCTCTCTGTGCGAGAGTTTGTCTTTTGAGTGCATGGCCCGACTTCAGTCGACGAGGGGAACACTGGTCATTCTGGTGGCTATTAATAAGAGATTGTTGGATTTGGCAGTTTGAGCATTCCAACTTGGGTGTGTTGTTTTGTTGTAAACATTGTGTCTCAGGTATTCTACGGCGCTAATGTTTTTGCGGTTGCTTCGACAACTTTTTTTCCAAAGTTGACTGTACAGTTTTTTGTAATCAGTTCAGATGATCCGTTCTGCATATATTTTTCACTAATTATACACATTTTTTCTCTACTTCTACACAAACAGTACAATATTCCCAAACACCTGCGTTCGCATAGCATAACAAAGTACCAGATGCCATTACCCAAAATTGTTGTTTAAGACTGTTGTTGATGTCAAACTTATGACATTCCCACAACCGAGTGATTTTTTGATCCAGTAAGCTAATCACATCCCACAGAGATTCCTAGTTATTGCTCTGAAGATAAAAAAAGAAAGAAAGAGAGTTTTGTGTAATGCTATAAAATCGGTCTTTCATCTCATTTGATCGGATTCTTTTCATTCTGTCTCGCCGATTTACGAGAGAGGAATCAGATTAGGCCCCATCATGGGTTTGCATCCAAAGTGACAAGACGACCAAACTCCTCTCTCACTCTCCCTTTGACTTCTGAAGACACCCAGGATGACATCACTCCAGCCCCTGACACAATGAGCTATTGTGCAGAGCACGTCAAATGGAGTTTATTGAAGCAATTCAATTGAAGGGCACATCAAAGATGCCATAGAGCGTTTCTCAGTCAGATTCATAAAATGTTTAAAACAAACAATGTCTCATTTTTTCTCCCACAAATTTTCAGTGGGTGTGATTGGCTGAATAAAACGGGAACAAATGTGCACGGGAACAAAAGGCGAGGCCATTTGAGACCCAAAACAAGCGAACTCAAAGTGCTTCGTGGCAACAAGAGCTGTCGAGTTAGTTTGTCCAAGGCCTCGGTGAAACGTTCTGAAAACAAGACTTAGATGCCTCACGTTCCGGACGCATTCTAGAGCAGAGAGATCTCGAGTTTTCGTCTGTGCCGTGTGGCGTCTGAGATCGTCGGGGAGGTGTGCGGGGGGGGGGGGTCCTCCAGAGGCGCTGAGTTGGACAAAGCATTATCGAGACCGCAGCTATGCCAGATATGCCCAAACCAAACAAACGGAGCGGTGAAGACACACCGGGCGCACGGCGAGGGCTCTCCGGCGAAAAGGGGAGAGGAAGAGATGATTTCAAACATCAGTCCCACTCTTCAGTCCTTCAATTTCGGCACAGGTCAGCGCCGAGAAGTTAACAGTCAAGGTGCCAACATTAGACCTCACGGCAGTTTGCGATACAGACCGACACGTCCCGTGAATCACTGTCTTCCAGTTGAATGATGGGTATGGATTTCCCCCTTTCCATGTCTGATGGATTCGCATGTGAGTTCTGACATCGGTTTGTCCCAACCTGCGATGCCCCTCCCATCTGTTTATGGCTCGTTATAAATCTCATCCGTACAAGTAGGCTCCCATGACAACCGTGCAGCGGTAGCTCTCATACCTTACAGGCAGGCCAACGGAACGTGCTTTGTGCTTTGTCTTGATAGCAGGTGGACAGATAGGGTCTCTGTGCAGGAGATGTGGAAGGAGAGTTTGAGCAGCCTCTACTGGTGAGAGAAGTAAACTTGTGGACGCTTGAAGGAGTCATTTGCTCTCTGCACTCTTTGCATTCTAGGGATCTGTGCACTGAGAGTATGTGCCTACGCTAAGATAATGTATTCATGTCCGGCCCTTAGGGCCATGTAATTTAGTATATGTATCAATATTAGATGATAATTCCCACTCTCTGCTCTCTTTCAAAACTCTGAATGAATGTTCGGATGGGATTCTGGGGGTACACTCTCTGAAGGTTTAGTCCTAAATGGCTGTTTTTAGTTGTGCCTGAAGAATAACCTTTTGTAGGAGGAAAGGTAACTTCCCTGTGGTGACTTCACTTCCTTCTGACCCCTACAAGCCGGCATGTCTGTTGCCTGAGTAAGAAAACGCACCACCTCGCCACACAAACACCACCGCCGGGAAGACACAGCAGAGAAAGGCGGCGCACGACTGTGTTATACAAGTAGGCTTCCCGTAGATGCGTGTGTGTGTGTGTGTGTAGATGTGTGTGTGCGCGCGTGTGTGTGGCTGTTTTGTGTATGAATAAACAGAGAACCCCTACTATCCGTCGGCAAAGACACATTTGCGAGAGGATCAAACGCAGGCCGCGGTGAGAGCGAGACCCCTCACTTAATAATTAAACAAGGTGCACCTCGAGGCACGCGCGCTGATGAAAGCACCGTCTGTCAGACTAAATGGAGCTTCTCCATCGCCTCATTGTCACTGTTAGTTCAGGCAGATCCATCTCTCCATTCATGGCTCTCTCCTCTCCCCCCTCCCTCGTTCGCTCGACTCCCCTTCCCTATCAGAAGTCGGAGGCTGTCAATACGTCAATTATGGCGAGCCGCGACCCTATTGGTTCGCCGTTTGATGTGTTTGTGTGCGGAAAAAAAATCTCAAAGCTTTGAAATCTGTTTATTTTGGCGCGGCGTTTGTTTTCTTTCCTCGTGGCTTTTTCTTCTCGTTCGCGGGCATGTTGCCGGCCTGTCTTGTCCTTTTGAGCGGGTTGCGAATGAAAGCGGCAAAAATGCCATCAAAGGTGCGGTTGGACGATGTCACAGCTGGCTGAAAGGCAACACTTGAAGGTGTTCCTTGACTGCAAAGGGCATGAAGTGAATCCGCCGTTTAACGTCAATAGTTCTTGTTTGCTGACAAAACAATGAGCATTTGAACTGTCTCAGCCAAGCTTTTGGACTGAAGTTATTGTTCAAGTTTGCTTGATTTGGACCATTTGTTTGGTGAATACAAGAGTTCTATGTGAGTGGCAACATCATTGCTAACTGGAGAAGAAATGCTAAGTGTTTAGACACCCAAGAATAAGTACAAGGTCTGCCCTATCGTTAGTTGGACAGCCGGCCTGGAGTGGTTTGTTTGGCACCAGTAAGATGGAGATGGAGATACTTGGGGGGGTTGATGCCAGGCAGCGACTGTCCAGAAACACTCTCTATAACCACCTTCCATGAAGAAATGCTCCCCAAACCACGGCCGGACTTAGACAGCCTTTCATCACAAGTCTTTTATCGTCAGGTGCATAAAACTGTACTTTCAGCATTCCAAAATGTGAACCGCCCTGCGCTGTGTACACAGCATTAACCCCTCATATCATTCTATTTTTCATTCCCAAAGAGCTCCAGGGTGTATTTGGTCTGACTGAGGCAAACGGCACAGCAGCACAGGCAGCCTCAAACTGACAGGAGTATATGTGGAATTGTAAATCTATATATAAACTCTCTCATGGCTTGGTTCTTTGAAAACTAGCATCAAGGTTTCGGAGGCTGTGAAAGTTGCACTTTCCCCACAGGTCTTGAGTATTGGCAGGCTAGCTCCGGGCCACTACGAACCCAAATTTCTGATGCAAGTATAAGCATATGTTATGAGTGGAGATGTTCAAGTGATGAGTGAGGATATTTCTGAGCGGTCAAGGGCAATCCTCACTAAATGGGAACTGTGGTTTCTTTGGAGTCTTTCCGGGTGTCTTTCCGGAGCTTATCTCGAAGTTGAAAGCCAAACAAAAGAAGGTTGGGATAATTCCAGTTGAAAATGTATGTGGGTCTGCCTGTCGGACATTGCAAGTCCTTCACAAGCACCCTCATGGTGTTCTTGGAGAAAAGCCATGTTCAGACGTGGTCTGAGCGGGAGATGTTCTCGAGGAGATCAAAGACGATGTTTAGAAAAGAACATCGGATTAGATCTGAGAAGCCTTCAGAGCCAACGAGAACAGGGACAGGGTTAGATACAAGACGTGGTTCACTCCATAGACCGTCTGTCGAGACCTGCAACTCAACTCTTGCCGGGCTTTTTTCCTTTTCAATCGAGCCCGTCGAGTGCATACTTTTATAACATTGTGCCCTTGGGTCCTACATAGAATGCTGTGGTATTTGAAATACGACGACAGTCAATGCTGCTAATGCTAATGGCTTCTGTAGTCTATAGGCTATATAGATCTGCATTAAACAGACCTAGAGAGAGACAGAGATTATACCGATATTAAGCTTGACATATTCCCTGACTGTCACGATCATATACTGCAAAATCAAGGTTTTGGACTTGCCAGTTTTGATATGACAGTATAGGTATTGTTTCTGTTACCGTGTAAACAGATCTCATGTTTGAATATTCACGGAAGTGGAATTGTTTGATTCGCAGTCTGGAAATGAAACACAGTCCCACTTGGTCTCATTAGGGCTCCCCAAGGGAATATACATTTCGATGTATAATGGTGGGGTATATCTCTATATGTGTGTGTGTGTGTGTGCATGCTTCTTCATACATAATACATGACTTATTTAGGACGGAGAGAAACTAGAATTTATGGATGTTCCGTAGCATAACCATGTTAAAACAAGTTAACACATTATTAATGAAGTCCATTGTAGGTGTACTACACTTGACTTTTCTGGTTTGGTTTAACAAGACATAGATATGTGGCTTTGGCATTCGTTGTGGCATTTCTTTCCGAAGCAGTAGTAATATTTGACACACCAACAGTCAAAATCAAGATATAGGCCAGGCCTGCTGTAGGTTGAAAAATAATGAAGACTTCCTCTGCCCAGTGTCACTCTCTGTGGTTATTAATGGGGAGGTGTGGGGGGGAACTGGTTAGCCCTGGGGCCTTTGGTTAAGTAGAGGGGACGGTAATTGGGACGGACTGCGTCCGGAGCCCATGGTCTAATTCAGGCGCTGCAGTTAACAGCACTACTAAAGATCAAATGCAGTGCGGACTGATCAAAGCAAAGACAGCGCTGCTTTAAAAGGAGAAGCAACAGCCCAGATTAATTAGGGATCTTTATTCTCCGAAAACCCGGCGGTTGGAGAGGGAGACAGGTATTTGTGTTACGCAGGAACAACACCTGGTCAGAGCAAAGGCCTCACTCGGCACTGTGTCAATTAAGCTGTAAAATGGGAGAAGCTTGAAGAGGGTGACCATGTGTGTGTGTGTGTGTGTGTGTGTGTGTGTGTGTGTACACCTGTTAGGGCTCAGTGAGTAGCACACCTGCAAGGTGCACCACTAGACTCGACTACAGTCAGGCACCTGTTTAGTTTGATGATTTTTAATCCCAGACGCCAAAAAAAAGTCCCTCATGTTAAATTATTAGCTCAGTCTGTGTTTTAGGTCTTCCCTTAATTGGCACCAACCGGAACAGTTCGGAAGGGACTCTGTGGACAAATTCAGTGTAACGAAACAAGAATCGCCTCTCATTTTCAAGAATCCGGCACCACACATGCTGATTAGTCCTACTCCACCCCCCCACCACAGTTTACGTCATCCTCAACTGGTTCCCATGGACGATGTCATCATTGTTTAGGCTTTGTTTACCCGACCAGGGCCTGAGAGATATCACACAGAGCCTCCACGTGGTGGCCTGGGCCTTAACGAACCCACACTCCAGTCCTCAACCCGCAAGCTCAATTGGAGCTAATCTGTTTGGCCTTGGAAAACAACGACATCATCACTGAACGCTGTGTGGACAACAGGGCGAAGGGAGGAGAGGAGGAGGGGATCGGGAGAGGGTGGGGACACGTCCTGTACTTTGTCTGTGGAATTCCGGGTTCCATCCCCCACTCCCCTAGGCCACAACGTTTGACTCCCTCTCCGTCCATCCATCCATTCCGGGGAGATTCCCTCTCGGGATTGCTGGAATTCTGTCACTGCCGCAAGAATTCCTGGCTTTCGGTTACCAGGGTAACTTCTGTTAAGGGTTCCGCGACCTCATTGAAACAAGAGACATCTCTCCCTCCGAGAATGCTCATGTTGTGCTGTAACCAGATGACAAACAACCTCTTGATGTCACTACAGTAATGGCTTCCATGCATTAAAGAGCCCTATAAAGATTAGGAGGAGTGCTAAATGGAATCAGAGGGGTGTTTGAGGCAATTACACGCTAGTGTAACAAACAGTTTGTTTCCTTGGGTGTATGCCAGCCTGGGTTAGTGCATGTATGTTCTATGGTCTGCCCTAAGCCCCATGGTTACCTTTTTGAGTATGCGTGCATGCAAGTCCTACTTGGAGTTTTATGGCACTGGACATTTTTAATATTCAGGGGATTATAGTGTGGATTTGCCCTTTTAATGAGTTCCTTGTCTTCTACTCTTGAATCATAGGTCAAAGAAAATTAAGTTGGAGACTCCTCCCCTTTCATGTGATTGGGTGTGATCGTATTCGTCCTCTGCTGCCATTGGTCCGCCCTCTCACCTTGACTACCCTTTCATTCCTGCTCTTCATATCCGTCCCTACGTCATCCCCCCCATCTCCTCTTCCCTTTTCGTTTCTCCACTCCACTCCTTCCCTCTCATCTCCCCTTCTCTGCTGTCCTCCTCCCTCCCTAACTCTTTCCCTGTACCTGGAGCCGTGGAAACCTGTGAACAGCTGATCCCAGATCAGCCCTGAGACTCAGCCCGCTCCGGCTTCTCTCGAACATATGGTCGTAGTAGAGTAAAATGTCTCGGCAAATCAGCTCAGGCATTTCGGCACACGCAAACGGTCTCTCTCTCTCTCTCTCTCTCTCTCTCTCTCTCTCTCTCTCTCTCTCTCTCTCTCACTCTCTCGCACACACACACGGGCAGACACGCTCGCACACGCTCACACACGCTCGCATAGCCTTTATGCAGCATCAGGCTCCGAGGACAAACAGATTGGGGTGAATAAATTATCTCTTTCATTAGCAGGCAAGGATCCCCAATCTGGGATTCGGATAAGCGAAGCGATAGAGCGGGAGTCACATCGAGGAACTGAGCTAATTAACAAGTAATTAAGCACTCAGTCAGCTAATAAGACCGGGAGATTGTGAGGGAAACGGGAAGTGTTACGAGCTGGGTTGGTTGGCTACCTGACGTGTGTGTTAGGTGTTTGCTCATCCAGTGTTGGCCAGGAGGAGGAGAGGAGTGCAGGGCAGGATAATCAGAGCCATATAGCCTGTGAGGAACTTCAAAGTGAAGCCAGCAGCATGCAGGGTGCATATCAAGTGAACGTTGCCTGAAATGGAGGCTACTAGTGGGGCTGGATACTGAGCAAGAGGCTGTCATGTTCAGCTACGAGGCTGCGTGTGTTAGCGGTAGTTTGAGAGGGCACCGGGCAGAATTGAAATGTGTGTTTTTCGGCGTGCACGGGGATAGCAGTTTAGCGGTTGCTGTTTTTGATTCAACAAGCTGGTGCTCGTGGGATGGTGGTGCAGTGCAGTGAGGGATAGAGGGATGGAGCTGGTTTGTCCTTCTCGCTCTCTCTCTCTCTCTCTGTCTCTCTCTCTCTCTGTCTCTCTCTCTCTGTCTCTCTCTCTCTCTCTCTCTCTCTCTGTCTCTCGCTCGCTCTCTCTCTCTCTCTCTCTCTCTCTCTCTCTCTCTTACACTCTCTCTCTCTCTTTTGTGTGTGTTTCTGTTTAGGGCCTCTATTGCTCCATGCAAATGAGAGCTGGTGCATTGATTTGGTTTTGAGTTTTGCGTTACCATGGCAACAACACAAAAAACTACAAAGCGCTCAAAGCGCAGCACTTTTATCCCCGGCGTCCCTCTGATCATCACAGGAAATTAGCATACCAGGAAACGCGAGAAGGAGAGCTCACAGAGGAAAGCAATTGTGCGCTTGGAAGACCACGCTGGCTGAACAAAAATATGGGGTTTGAGGCCTGCCGATTAAAAAAAAACACACAAAAAAGAATCATGAGGTGAATGAAAAGGGAGAGAAAGAGAGAGAGAAAACCATCATCTTTTTTCTCAGGAGGTTTCAGGGCATTGGCATTCCTGTCTAAGTCGGAGATCCAGTATTTGTTGGTGTCCGAGCCCTCATTCTCATCTTAACACACATTTCTGTGCAACCATATAGACTCACGCATACACACAAACACACACACACACATACATGCACTCTCTCACATATACCTTTTCACTCTCATACTCTTACCCTACTCTCTCTCCTACACACACAAGGTGTGGAGGTCCTCTCTCTCCTACACACACAAGGTGTGGAGGTCCTCTCTCTCCTACACACACAAGGTGTGGAGGTCCTCTCTCTCCTACACACACAAGGTGTGGAGGTCCTCTCTCTCCTACACACACAAGGTGTGGAGGTCCTCTCTCTCCTACACACACAAGGTGTGGAGGTCCTCTCTCTCCTACACACACAAGGTGTGGAGGTCCTCTCTCTCCACTACTGTGCTGGGCAGCACATCACTGTGATGTGAGGAAAGAAGATGTGTGTGTGTGTGTGTAGGGGGGATGTAGAGGGACAGGCACTAGGGCCAGGGCGTCAGAGGAGATTCGAAGGCCAACATCAAACGTTGCATCAGCTCATTAATGCATGTAGGAGTGACCTCGGGTCTAGCAAGAAAACAACAACGACATAAACACGAACACATCAAAAAGCCCTTCAGAGGGTCCACCCATCTTGACCAACGGTTGCACAGAGAGGGGGTGGTGGAGGTTGAAAAACGCCTACAGGGGTCATGGATTTAGGTTGTTTGTTGTCTGTGAATCATGTTTCACTGGGCAGCTTTGGAAAAGGACAAAGGCGACAGATTGAGGTTTTGACGGAAAAGAACGCACCGGCAGCAGTGGAAAGATTGTGCGGCGTTGACAGAGACAAACTGTATGTTGTTGCATGCGCGTGTATTCACACCTACAATAACGGGTGTCTCTCTCTGTGTTTCTATTTTGAAAACAAAGAAAGAAAAAAAAAACTCAGCTTTTCAGCCGTCTCATATCTAAGCAATTAAATTGGTCAGATATCAATATTGTTTTCCAATTTTCTCCGCTGTAGAAGGCGGTTAGCCACAGATAAAAAGCGTGCATTTCAAAC
The DNA here is from genome assembly GCA_023658055.1 of Thaleichthys pacificus. Classification (NCBI taxonomy): domain Eukaryota; kingdom Metazoa; phylum Chordata; class Actinopteri; order Osmeriformes; family Osmeridae; genus Thaleichthys; species Thaleichthys pacificus. The sequence continues at coordinate 7,950,145 of CM042860.1, forward strand.
CTCTTCACTCATGGGGTCTTCCTGCCTGACGGCTACCCAGCATGCAATTCTAAAACAAAGAGGCCTCTTTTTTAGATTCCTACACAGCGTGACCTTTTTTGATTGGGTGAGATTGGTTGGCATGGAAATCAATATGGCGGCGTGTATTTGATGCAGCCTTATCTCGTCTCCACACTGTCTGCAGGTAAAAGGAAGCAAGAGGTGTGTGTGTGTGTGTGTGTATTTGTGTTCAGGGGAAGAAGACAATAGACTGTGTGTATGATACAACCTCCTTGTGAGATTATCTGTTATTTAAAGCATTCAGTCCAGGCTTTATATAACAGTTTTATGAATCGAAAACTCAGCCACAATAATCGGGTCCCAAACACCAGGCTACATTCCTGTAGTGCGTTGGCAAGTTCCCTCCGTGACTATATCTTTGCAAAGCTTCAAAACACGAGACACTCAGGATGTAATGAGCCTGACCTTTCCTTGGAGTCCTGTCAAGTTGCTGTGACGAGAGTCAAAGTTCAGAGGGCATCACCCTCGGATCCAGGGAGGCTGCGATTCCTTCACTGTAGGAGAAGTCAAAGGGCTGTGGACACTGCTGAGTTCTGATTGGCTGTTCTCTTGTTGTTGGGTGGGTTCATCATCTCACAGTGTTCCTCCTGCTGACTACAGGCTCCGCCCCCTTGATCCCCCCATCGTGGGTCAGCCCAACCAGAGTAGATGCGAAAGGACCCAGAAGGAAATCGGACATAGGAACTCAATGGAGGTCTACTTTCAGTCTCTCCACCCCCCCACCTCTTCACAATCCCCCCCCCCCACCCACCCCCAACACACACAAACACACACACACACACAGAATAAATGCAGAAGCACTCAAAAGATAGAACTTCACAGGTAATTTTTGTCTTTGTGCATACTTTTCTTCCAAGTTAACTCCCGAGGAACCTGGCAAACTGTACTTACTTTGAAGCCATCCCTTCAAATGTGTTGGATTGTGGACTCACAGTGGTATAACATTGTGGTGTTTGAGTCAGGATTTTAATATTATATTGCCTTAAGGAGTCAGTCCAACCCCATCCAATCAAAAGTAATTTAAGATCTTTTTGAAAAGTTATCATAGAAAGTAAACCCCATTCAAAAGAATTCAGCTGGGAATTGTGATGATCCTTGTTCTAAGGTGGTTCTAAGCTCTCGTTTTTGGTTTCAAGTTTCACACTAGGAAGCAAAGCCAAAGCAATTCTGCCCGGCACCGATAAACACTTCAGCTGCATTCTTATAAGGACACATGCAGTTTTCACACCAAAAAAAAAGCGTTTCTAAAACACCTTAATAACACATTAATAACACAACAACATTACAAGAAGAAGAAGAAAAAAAAAAAAGACTTGAAAGGTCTGAGTCTGTGTCCAGCCTTTTCGGTGCTCCTTCAAGCTTCCAGAACCTTCTTTTGTGCGTATCAATAGCCGAGCAACCAGCTGTTTCTTGCTGCGCGCCTCCAAAGGCGCATCTGAAACCATTTAAATCCAAAGCAGTCACAGTTTCCACAGTGCATTATAGGCATTCCAGCATGGCCCCTAGCTCCATGCTGCGTAGTCCTCCTCTGCAGGGGGCCACGGTATAAAGTGGGCACACAGCAACACAAATATGCAGCCCACTGTGCGCTCCCAACAGGAACCTTCAATAAAAGAGAGGGAAAGAGCGAGGGAGGGAGAGAGAGAGAGAGAGCGAGGGAAAGAGAGAGAGAGAGAGAGAGAGAGCGAGAGAGAGAGAGAGAGAGAGAGAAAAGAGTGAGATAGCCTGTGAGTTCTTCAGGCCTGGCTCCTGAGGTTAAAACCTTTCCCCTGCTAGGATAAGACCATCTTCTTTGAATGCTTTGTTTCCGGCCTCGATGGGAAGGAGAGGGGGATGAAAAAAAAAGAGGTTGTGCGAGATCTCTGACTGCCACACCCCCATGGTTTGGGCTCATACAAAGGGAACAGGAGGCAGGGGAGGGAGGGAGGCAGGGGAGGAGGGAGGGAGGGAGGGAGGGAGGCAGGGGGAGGGAGGGAGGCAGGGGAGGGAGGGAGGGAGGGAGGGGAGACAATAGGGGATGCTAAGCAAAGATGGCCGTCCTCTGTGAGATACTGTATGTGGGCCCACAAACATCACAGGGCTGTGACAGGATTGCATTCCTGTCCAAAACATCATGTATGATTTAACGTACCGACAATGTATACAAAATAGAGAGCCCAAGTTCTGAAACGCAGAAATAAAACAAATCCAAATATTTGCTGCCCACGACTCGTGATGCAATAGAAGACATCTGGACGGTCTCCTTTCCTATTACAGTCGAACCATTCACAGGTCAGCCTGACACGTGCTTCAGATGCATCATTTATATATCTTCGTACGAGATTATTTGTCTGAGAAAGCTCCAGTAAACCAAATCAAGTCCTAATTGCCATATTGTTTACAACACACTATGTTAACTACAACAAGGTGGTTGTGTGATTAACTTTCATAGGCTTAAAAGGTAATTGTGAACTTCAACAAGGGGGGAAAAAAAGACATAAGCCTGACTGACCAAAATGAACCAAACACTTGCAAAGAGTTGTTAGTGGACCAAGCTGTGACCTCCATACTTCAAAGGCAGCAGACAAAGCTGCCATTGACACTGATTGAGAAGGGCAAAGAAGGCAATGGTCACCCCTGTCATGCCCCTAAACAACTGTATCGCCTCCAAAGCCGCATGCATCCTGACCCCAGCCCCCCCCACCCCTTCACTCCCCAGCCAAGTTTAGGCCACCAGATGACTGCAGTTGTCGCCCCCCCCCCCCCCACGCCCTGCTTCAAGGCAGCCCTCCCTAGCCCGGTGGTCTGGCGTCATCTCGATTTTCACTGAACACGAGGTGGGCGGGGGGGGGGGTGGGGGTGGGGGGGGGGGTGGGGGGTAGCGTCAGAGGATCAACAGATGCGGGAAGCTAACAGCGTAGCGTGTGGCATCCAGTCCCAATCTTTAAGCTTCCCCCGGCCCATCGTGAAACGCACACGTTCGGAACGCATGGAGGTTCCTTCCCGTCGGCTGGTTGAGAGAGTCGAGAGGACAATCGTTACCACGGTGGCGACCGTTCCGCGGAAGGGAAGCGACCCATGGTGAAGGCCTCGCGAGCGCATTCGTTTACGGCCGCAGCACAGGAGGAGCTAACGATGCAGCTCAGAGCGAGCGGGGCCATCATCGCGAGTCACAGCGGATCCGACTGCATCTGCAGAAAACATTGCGATGTCGGCTAGCCTATTCAACAGGGAAGCATTGCAGTGCATAAAGTCCCATATAACCTGGAAATTATTTTGTGGGGTGTGTGTGTCAGGGGGGGGGGGGGGGGGTGCTGTTGAATGCCAGAATAAGTAAATAAAGTAAATAAATGTGAAGCAATTTTAAAGGGTGTGTATAATCAGGGATTTGGAGCCACTCTCTCCTCTGCTCCTAACTACAAAACCAGGCCTTCTCTCGCTCTCTCCATCTCTCTCTCTCTCTCTCTCTGTCTGTCTTTCCCTATCCATCTTCTACTCTCCTTCACTCACTCTGCATCTCTCTCTCTCCCTCTCTCTCTCTCCTCTCTCTCTCTCTCTCTCTCTCTCTCTCTCTCTCTCTCCTCTCTCTCTCTCTCTCTCTCTCTCTCTCCCTCTCTCTCTCACTCTGCCTCTCTCTCTCCCTCTCTCTCTCTCTCTCTCTCACTCTGCCTCTCTCTCTCCCTCTCTCTCTCTCTCTCTCCTTCACGAATCTTTGTCTCTCTCTCTCTCCTCTCTTCCTCTCTCAGTCCCTCCTCTACAGCCGGCGATAATCTGTTCCAGTACACTTGCCATGAAATGAGCGATGCAGGACTCATAATGTGGCGGACAGGCAAAGCCTAACAGATAACATAAGCTGACTTCTCCCCCCCCCCCCCCCCCCCACACACACCCCTCCTCCCCCACACTCCTCCCCCCCCCACACTCCCCCCCTCCACTCCTCCTCCTCCCCTCTCCTGGCAACCCATCCCCTTCACACTCTTAAAATCAAGACCCGTTGATTGCAAACAACAGGAGAGTGATGGGTTTGGCTACAAATGGGGGTTTGTTGTTGTTGTTTTTTTCCGTAGCACGGTCTCATCTGATGCGTAAGAGCTGCAGCGGGCTGTCTGGTGTTGCCGTGTCGACGGCGCCGTACCTCTCCTCGGCCTCCCTCGACCCCTGTCTGCTCGTAGGACAAGAAGACGCGGTTGTTGTCGTTTTGGAGCTCTTGTTCTCGTTTCCCCTCCTGCTGTCACGATTGTCATTCGGCTAATGTATGCGCGCGTCTCCACATGGGCGACACAGACAGAAGCGTAACAGAGCTGACAGTGGAATGTGTCTGTAGTTTCACTGGGCGGGGGGGAAACCGGGCTGTTTTGACGGTGATGAATATAGATTTATCGTTTTCTTTTCTCTTTTTTTTTTTGGGGGGGGGGGGGTTGCATTTTCTCCCTCTCACCCTCTTTGTCTTCCTTTCGGTCCTCTCTCCGTAGTCTCTTTGATCTGGCTTTGGTTTGGATGTCGTTCCATCTGGATGAGTTCACTGGATGAGTCTTTCTTCATCCTCCTCGCTTCCCGGACGGCCAAACAAAGGCATTTCCACAGATTCCATATGTTTTACGCCTCATTTTCATCCTATATGTCCCTCCCTCCTACTCGCTCGCTCACTCACACACCAAGGTGAACCATATAGCCCCGTGTCTAACAGAATACTTGGATTGACTATAGAACAGCTGTTGGTTACATTTCTCATGCTAAAACAGTAATATACTTGGTGTATGTCCAGATACGACATGATCATGAGGACACGGTACGGTTGTTCTTGATGAAAGCACACTCTGTAAAGCACACGGGCTAAACACATAGTAGGAGCATCCTTTATCTTACCACTAATTACGGGCACATACATAATCTGGGATTACAAAGATTATATGGTGTAGTATTATGAAATGCACCAATTAGTGAAAAGATGAAAGCAAAATGCTCCCACTCAATACTATCACTAACAGGAATGGCAGCTGCAAAGTGCAGCGATATAATGTGATTTAGTAGTCATGTACTGATGCAGCGAGTGGTGTGGTGGTGATTGGTCTGAACCTCTGTGGCTCGAGCGGAAAGGGATAACTTGGAGCTTGGCAAGATGGAATCTCGCAATCATCTAGCAAAACCAGCTGTCTTGCAAGGTTAGAACCGGTAATTACCATTTATTTGTAAAGTATTTGTTTATCATATCAGTATCCGCAAGGTGTTTTTACTCAAATGAATACCGACTATAAGAATGAGAATTTCAAACTACAATAGAGAAGTCGGTAAGAAACAGTAAACAGACAAGATTTACGGTGCCAAACAAGTCGATTCAAACTTCTTTACAAACCCTTTCTTTCTTTCTTTCTTTCGCTCGGTCAACAAGGGAAGTTCTTCCTGTAAAGAACATCACCACCCCCTCCTCAACACCCCTCTTGCACAACACGAATCCCTTTTAACTTCGCCAAATAAACAACTCGGCTCAGCTCTGTGGGGCCTCTCATCCGACCAGTCTGCTCGGATGACTAACAGACAACAACCTTGTGATCGACAGACTCCTGGTCCGGTCTTCTAAAGTGACTTGTGGTTTCGGAGGTTTGGAAAATCCGCCACGAAAGCGGGGCCCTCCCATCTCGTCTGAACCAAACAACGTCAGGGTGGCTCCCGGCTCCCATGCTCCTCTCTGCCCGGAACGCCGGCGTTCCGAGGATGACAGGGTTTCCTTGGTTCCGACGAGAGCCTCTCTAATTTGGGCATCCACTCCTGCCACTTCCCCTGACCAGAAACCATTTTAAGTCGGCGGCCACATGGGAGCTGGCATTCCCCTCTTTTTTTTTCTTCTTCTCCTCGTTCATTTCCGTGGCTCCGTCCCTCCTCTGTCTCCCTCTGTTATTTCTCTTTCCATGGATTCCTATTTCATTCATCTTACTGTCATGTCAAGGCCCTGCATCCACAACTGATCCCCCTAGCACACACTCACACACACACACGCACGCACACCCAAACCGCGCTAGCGTCTGTGTCAGCTTCTTTCCCTGTTCTCTCCCTGTTCTCTCCCTGTCTCCCCGTGAACAGGGAGGTGCAGTCTGTGCCAGCGAGAGTGACAGACCACCCACCTGTTCTGGCTCGGCTGCAGCGCCCGAGCGCGGCTAGGTGGGAGGACAGCTAATAGGATGTCGCTCTCGGTCCCGCGGAGGTTGTGAGCCGGCTAACTCTGTAGTCTCAGCCTCCGCCTCCTCAGCGCTTCACAGAGTCAGGCAAGGTAGAGGAGCTGACTCTGGGAATGCCAAAGACTGCCGACGAAAAGCCCTAAGCTTAAGTTAAAACCATTAGACAACGCGGTGCTCTTTGAATATAGTAAATAGCTTTGGCGTTGTGCACCAATGGGGAGCCCTGTAGGAAGAATTAAACCAATAAGAGGAAGCTTTATGGATTGGAGGACCTTTCACCTCAAGTAGCAGGGGTGATACAGTGGTGAGCAATAAAGGATAGAACAATAATAACTGTGACTGCTACCTTCCCATGGCAACACACAAATAATTCGGCAGAACAGTGCCAACGACCAACAGTGTATCACTTCCACAGTATACAGGCATGAAATCCACAGCAAGGAGAAGCTGTAGCAGCGTGAATGATGACTAACGTCTTCAAGGTGGTAAGATACATGTGGGAGGTGTGTGGGCCTGGAAGAAATGAGACTAGCTTGTTATTGCATCTAGTCACTATTCCTTTCCTGGCACTGTCACAACAAACTCGTTTTAAACCTCTAAAATCTTTGTTTCAGTATTTTGGTCCCTTTCTCTCTCCCTCTTTCTCTGTTCTCTTCCGTTGCACTGCTCTTTCTCTATCTTTCAAAGTTTACAACTGCTGTCAGAAAGTTCACACGTTAGTTTGGTGGCAGTGTCGTTCCTTTCCCCCTTCCTTTCCAGTCTCTCTCTTTTCTTTATTCTCTTATTTTTCTTGTCTGTTGCTCCACATCAGAGATCCAGAGAGGGGCCTTTTGTGTCTGACTTTGCCCCGAAGGCGGTCGTCTTGCAAGGCAGATTAATAATTACAGAGTACACAACATCGGGGAAAACAATTTCAGGATCTTTGATGTCAAACATGAGAGAGACCAAAATTACAAAGAAAAGGGTCTGACGAGGAAAGGTCCTGAAAGTTGGTCTATCTTTCTGTCTGTCTCTCTCTCGCTCTCATTCTTTCTTTTGGCAGTATTTCCTGTTATTGTTGCCGTCTACTGTTTGGAAGTGCATTAAAAACATAAAGGGGTAACTATAAAGAGGGGGCGTCTGCCCTCTGGGGAGGGAGGGCACATTTGAGAGGCGCGCGGTGGCCATATTTGTGATGATGAATGTCTCGAAGATGAAGAGAAAGAGTTGAAGAGTTGGACTTGGTGTTCTTTAGTGGTTTTGATCTGTATGTTTACATGGTTGGAGCACATCAGTTAGATCATGAGATTCTGCCCCCCCCCCCGCTAATTTTCCCTCCTCTATCTTTTATTTGTTGTTGTGTACCGTCGGGATAAACAGTATCCAAGGCCAGATATAGGAACAGGGCACTGTCAGGGCTCTGAGTTATGATTATGTGCTGTAATTGAAAGGTTGAGGGCGCTCAATATGGAACTCCGGGTGACTGAAAAAGCATGCATCATCAGAGTGAAAACGTCCTGCCCCTTCTGTCTTGTGCCCTTCCTTCCCCAGCCAGCAGGATACTTTCCTTGTTCGAGGTCGAAAAGATAAATGTTGCAATTTGCTCCAACCCTGTCAAAGCGACAGAATCAAAAAGGGTTTCGAGGTCTCCGTAAATCCTATTTCCCAAGTCGGGTTTGGTCAGTCGAGCAATCGCACCGATGGATCTTAGTTAGGGAGTACCTTCAACAAAAGGGTTTGTTTAGGTTTGAGCTTAAGATGAAAGGGAGTTTTTTGGGTTCTTTGTTATGGAAACTCTACTTTCCAGATGCAAAAGATATGGCGGTTCCGCCAATGCAGTTAGCTACTGCAGGTGGGGAGGGGTGGATGGGGCGGGGAGACGACAGAAACATCAGCAACATGACACCTGCTTTGTAGCCTTCGCTTCTCAACGGCAGACATTTTGTGGAGATGCAACGTCGTGTTTGACTGGTGCCAGTCAGGGACGAGTCTCTGTTCCTCTTCCAAAGCAGATGTGCCTGCGCCAGACTGTCCGCTTGAGCGATGACAGAAGGAGGTGAGGTGACAAAGCAGAGACACGCCTAAGAGAGCCCATATCCTATCCCGGATTGTGACAGTGAGCCTGGTTCAAGAGGGTGTTGTGAGAGTTCCAAACATCACCGTTGTCTGCTACAGCCATGACAGTTGATATATCCTCTTTTTTTTTTTAACCGATTTTACCGAATTAAAAAGTCAAACATTTACGTATGTTGTACTTAATCCCATGTCCTCACGCTTGTGTTACTGGTATCTGTCATTGGAAGGGTATCAGCTGGGAAAGAGCTCAATATTATTGGTGGACTTGATGGTTCTTAACATAGTACGCTGATTACAGGCGACAGGAGGTAACTGGTAGACGGTATGCAGAGTCGATAGGAGTTAGCAGAGCTAGCAGGAAGTTACAGAGAGTTTATGTTTTTTTTTTTTTATGGAAGTGAGGCAGCTGTGCTCCCAGCAGGTAGGAGGTGCAGTGAAACGGCATGGGGCAGGTGGTCAGACAGTCCGACCAGGGAGGCTGACACGGGCCAGCAGATGGTTAGGGAGGGAGTTCAAAGACCTGCTGTGCGAGTTCGGACAGAGTGCTATTCAGAGAGTTCACCTAGCACCCCTCACCTCCGGCTCGGAAGCACCTTGACCATGTCTGCGTGGCCAGGGGTCAATCCCCCCAAAAACGACACCTTATTAGGCTTCACTGCCTTTGGCTATTCCATGCCTCTCTTTGAACATCAGGTTTCAGTAGTTGGGACGGTGATGAGCTCAGCATAGCATGATAATCCAATCAAGTTGAGACCGCCACAAGGTCTGCCACCACACCCCCTCTCTATGTTATTTGTTATATTTGTTTATCTAAAAGAGGTAAAGAAATAGCAAAGCCAGTGGGAAAGCGAAAAGAGAGCAACTCCGAAATATCTCGTGAAAACACAAACAAGTCAACTTGGTTGTTTCTTGTGGATTGTGTTTGAATGTCAGACGGGAATATGTGGAAAATGTGTCAGTTGTGATATTCACGGAAACCCCGTCATACTACTCAAAGATCAAACTCAGAAGAGGATGGGTTGACTGGAAGCTAGTTTTTTTTCCTGTTGAGATTGTGATCTCATACATTTCACTCACTTGTGAAGGACATTCCTGTTTTGGCAGTCATGGCTGACTAAGATGATGCCGACCTCCCTCTGGGACAAGCTTGGGGGTTGGTTGGTTACCGTCAACACGATGCTACCCACTGGTCTAAGTAAAAGGCAATGAAAGACACCTGTCTGGTACCTTGACACAAACACCCAAATCACCCCCAACATGTCATCAGCGTTTAACCACCTCAGGTAGCCCCTTCCGAAATCCTACCTCGATGTGGAAGAGGAAGAAAGTTGGACAAAGGAAAGAAAGATAGGGAACAACATCGAAAACAAACAACGTGGGAGACAGCTGTATTCAATTTCCTCCAGCATGCGGGTTCCATCACGAGGTCTTTTTCAGATGCGCAGAGCAGAGGTTAGGGAGGCTCAGTAAATCTACAGCAGGCTTCTCCCTGTGCGCTTCCCTTAATGAGAGCCACAGGAATGAACCCCACCACACACCTTCTCTCCCTGCAGGCTGTTTGACGGGAGATAAGAGGTACTAGCAAGGTCTTAAAAGGTGCGTTCTGAAACTTTTTTTTTTTATTGTCCTGTGGTCATGGCATGGTAGGCTACTCAACTAAACCCCCCAAATAGTACATACTAAGAGCAAATATCCGTGTCAGTCAATCAGGCTATGGTACACTTGCGAAGACACTCCCCTTAGAACCTAGCTTGGGTCACGTCCAGCCCTGGCAAAATTTAATAAAACGTTCATTTAAATTCAAATGGAGATGCGTTGAACTATAGCCTACTGTAGTAGCTGTGTATTGCCATTTTTGTAGGCGGGGATAATCACACGTCACTGCTGATTGGGTAACCCTGAAACACCCACCAAATGAGAGAAAAGGTACTTCAAAGTCCGTTACACGATATTGAGGAAACATGTAGCAAAACCGTGCACACCGATTTCAGATTGAACCTGACCCAGAATTAATCCCAGGTGGGTTCCTTCGTCGAAGCTTGGGGTTAGGCTACACGTCTCAAAAGATGCAATGACAACAGAAACAGAAAGCATGGAAAACGATTGACATCCAAAAGCTCCCTATACATTCTGATCATAATAGTGAACTCTGATCCACACTGTTTGTGTCACGATCACTACACAAGAATGCAGATGATGAATTTTCCATCTTTGAGCGTTTTTGAAATGATGCGTTCCATCTGGTAAAGCGGAGGATTGATTCGCATGGCCGGATGAAATTACAAACATCCCCACATACGTCTGGGCAATTATTTCAAAAAGCATCCTGTTTTGAATAACGTCGGCAATGAAGGAAACAACCTGCACTTGTAAATAACAGCAGATTTTTTTTCGCTACAGCGCAGGTTTTTGGTATTATGTTTTTACTCTTTCACAAAACCCTGCAACATGGTTTTAATAACACTTGGAGGCCAGTGGGCATGACCGTGAACCGGTCAATACAGAGATGTCGACATGTAGCTTCCTAGCGCTAGCTCCACAAACACAGTTTTGCAGTTAGTGGGAGATGAAAGATGGAGTCCATGGTACTCATTAGCCGCTAGTCCTATTAGGAATCCTATTATGTCGTCCCTCAACGTAGCTCTGCTAGCCCTCCCTTGGAGTGCAGTCTTCCCACGTCAAACCCCTTTCTCTCCCTCGCCGTGCCCTTTGAACTTCCCTCAGACTCCCATCACACATCAAAGCTCTGGAAGACGTTTCCTCTTCCCTCATCTCAAGGTGAAGGTGTGTGTGCGTGGGTGTGTGTGTGTGGATGTATGTATGTATGTGTATGTGCAAGCTGAAAGAAAGAATGGGCTGCTGTATTTGGGCTGCAGGGAGATTTGTTCACAGTAGTAGTAAGACAGCACACAACCACAAGGAAAATAACATTTCTATAATCAAACAAAAAATCCTACATCTGAAATGAAGGCTTCAAATTGATATTCTGCAAGTACCTAAGTGGTGTGAAACAGTTTGCAATGTTTTAAGCATACAATGTGGTCAACGTTAATGTTATTCTCATATTCACCTGCCAAAATAGTGTGTTTTGTTACATACAGAGCATGGGTTCCTAGGATCCAATTTAAATTCCAAGCAGAAGTGCTCCTCGGTAGTCACAGAGGTGGGGACAAACACCATGTCGCTGCAACAGAAATAGGTCAACCTTAAAAAAAAGAAAGAAAAGACGACAGACGAATTACTCATTCTCTTTTATGGCCTTTGTAGATGGAGGAAGTGGATGCCGATGCGGAAAGATACAAAAAAAAAAAAAACTGCAACAGAGACCAGCCAAACCGTCTTCCTAGCAACGGGGAGATAGCAGAGAAGGAAGACTCGCTCAACAGGTCTGTGTGGTGTTGAAACCCTATCGCTTCTGGCTCTTCGGGTTTTAGTAGTCGTGCCTCATGTGTGGCAGTTGGCTGATGCCCACGGTATATCTACTGTATAAACAAGGCTTAAATTCTCCCCCGACCAAGACTTATCAGTTTCTGGGGTATTTCCTCTAAGATGATGGGAGAGGGAGGTTGTGTGTATTCTATCCTGAAGCAGTTAGAAAATCAATACCATTCATAATTTCTAAATATAATGACTGGGGCTATAGAGATTCACAGTCTGTAACAGATTTTGGAAACGGACAACTAAAAATGGCATATACACTTATTTGCCAATTATTATTTGCCATTTTATTTTGTATTTTGAATGAAAACTGGTGTGGATTTGTCACATGACATGTCTTTGGTGCAAGCTTAAGTAGGACAGTAGTGGTTTTTAAGTGGAGAGACAGCTCATTTGAGTTAAATGTACGTTTTACACTACCTACTATTTTCATTGTGAATACATATGATCCTTATCTGATAGCTCAATTATCATTATCATGATTAATAATCTTAACCCATTTCATTGGATGATTGAAATGTATTGTGTAGATGATTGTGTGTAATTGCGAAAAAAGAAAGTGTCATTTGTTTCGAGGAAATGGCTTTCTTTGAAGGTAGAACTGCAATTACAAGTCTATCCTGGCTATTATCTCAAGGTCTGTATGGTTTCAATATGCGTAAACCAAAGTCTCTTCGTTGGATAAAATTCTTGAATCAGTAACATTCAGTCCCTGCAGGGTCAAGTTGTCTCATTGAATACCTGTCAGCCAATTTCGCTGTTGGCACCCATTACAGTACTACTTTCCTAACAATAAAAAGCAGTAATTCGCATGGGATTATTACTTTAGCTTCTGAGGTAACTCCTGTTACTGACCAACTGAATCCTATTCAGGTGTACTGGCTGCTACATGAGTCCACACCACCAGAAATGGGGGAAAAAGTCGAATCATTTCAGAACTTTAAGATGAAAGAATAATGTCTGAACTGAGTGTACTCTCGCCAAATGACGCTGTCAGATCTCAGGCAGGTGTATATTTTCAATCTAATAACAGTAGAAGTCTTGATTGAATTCCTACCTAGTTGAAATGCAACATGCTATCCATTTTGATGAGCCCATCATTCACAGGCCCATCATGCTATAGGTAAGAGTATGCGTACAGCTCTTTGTTTACATAGGTAAAACAGCAATGCACTGTCTTATGGTCAACCATAAGACACGGAGGCTGTGTGGTCCAGTGGTTAAAGAAACAGACTTATGAGGTGCCCGGTTCAAATTCCATCTCTGCCACTGACTCATTGTGTGACCCTGAGCAAGTCACTAAACCTCCTTGTGCACCGTCTTTCAGATGAGAGGTAGTTGTAAGTGACTGTGCAGCTGATTTACATGTAGTCATATAGCAGACGGTCTTATCCCGAGCGACTTACAGTAAGTACAGGGACATTCCCCCCGAGGAAAGTAGGGTGAAGTGCCTTGCCCAACGACACAACGTCATTTGGCATGCCGGAATCTGATTAACAGCCCGATTCCCTAACCGCTCAGCCATCTGACCCCTTAGTCAGCTGATGCATAGTAAATAATAAAACAATAAACGGGTGGAAATATAAAATTTCGAGAAACACTGTATAAAAATGGCTCTGCCTTACTTGCCTTCGCAAGTGACCTATCAATTAGTTTACTCGAAAGCCATTCAGAGCATATCATGAGACAGACGTCATCCATGCAGTGCACCCCGTCTGTCTGCTTGAACATGTTAGTCATTTGCAGGCCTTCCCTCATCACGAGGACCCTCTAAATGAGCTGCGCCTATTTCCTCTTCATCCCGACCAATCGTGACCCGGAGAGGACCTTGTAAATTCTATTCCCATCTGGCTCCCTTTAAGGCGATGTTGAAGAGTGTCCATATTTAATCGCTGTGTCAAAGTGGCATCCAGTCATCATCAGTTGCTCTTGAGTTAGAGCAGAGAAGCAGCCTAGGACATTCCAGTTCTCCGCAGCTAGTCACCCCACCCCCCCCCCCCCACCACCCCTACCCACTCTCCCCCCCCACTCCTCTTGAAACACGAGGAAATGAGTTTATGTCAGGACTATTTCGGAGTCACTTTGAAGTCTTATTTTACACTGCCTCTGGGGGGACAGCACAGAAAGCTAGGGGTATCAGCTGAAACGCCCTGATAACCCAAAAGGCATCACATCTGATCTTGGAGCACATCGGGTGGTCTCAAAGGGCTGGAGATTGTGATGACGAGACACTGGGATTGGATGTTGAGAGTCATGGATATGGAAAAAAAGGGTTAATAGTTGTATGACAAGACAGGATTTGATCTGTTCTTTGATGTTATGTCAGAAATGTAAAAAGACCTGATGCAGATTTCACAAGAATACGTTGTTATATTACCGGTATGTTAGCTATGCTGACCAACTTTGTATTATTTATACACTCCAACATTATAGGTACATTAATTTGGTTGTGAATTGATTCATTTATGAAACCAGATACTGTATTATTAAGGCTAATATATGAACAACGTATTCTTTCTATAGAAAGAGCATTAAGATTATTAATGTTGACGATAAAACATGTACTCATAGGGTGACCTTCGTTTTTAGTCCCAATTGGGAAATTCTGTGTGTGTATCTGATGTTCTCAAAAATATAAAAAAGATGGTTTTCTTCAAAGTGCCTTCTTTTCTATATTTAATGTATGGAAGCAGTGTTTTCTTGGGCTGGTATGAAATGGAGATGATCTAAATGATCTATAGCTCCATTGATTCTCAGTCCAAGGCAGACAGTCTCGCCTTGACATTGAACTGACATTCTGGGGGTCATAGGAGGGAGATGAAAGCACCCACATCCCTTCCCAGACTCTCAGTGCACACACACACACACACACACACACACACACACACACACACACACACACACACACACACACACACACAAACAGTAGCTTCAGTAGAGTTCTGGCAGACCTGACAGTGACTAATTGGTCCTCTCCTCAGATCTGCAGTATAACAATGTCAACAAAAAGCTGAATCCACACACCACACCGTTCCCACACCATACACTCACACACTGCACACTATACCCCCACCATACACACACAGCACACACACACCATACTCCCCTCCCCCCCACACACACACATCATACACACACAATACCCCCCCCCACACAAACACACATTATACACACACAATACCCCCCCCCCCACACACACACACATCATACACACACAATACCCCCCCACACACACACTTACACACACCATACACCCCCTTCACAAACACACCATACACACACCAGTACACACACAGTACACACACACACTGAGACATCCAGACTCCCCGGTGTTGGCTGTGGATGCCCCTGTCCTCCAGTCCCCTGTGGAGCCCATCGCAGTGTTCCAGGATGGGTCCAGGCGAGAGGGGGCATCCCGTGGAGCAGTTTGAGCGTCCTTGCCAGCCCCCAGACAACTTGACTATCCCTGGCCTAGCAGGGGGCGATAATCACATCAAGCTTCACTGACAAGAGGCATTGAATTCAGCCTCGGTCCCCTTAAGAGCCTGGCACCCGACGGTCTCTCTCTTCAACATGCCGGCTTCTGACGTTACAATGAGATGGGGGTTTTTTTCATGTATTTTTCTCTTCATCAAATCGCTCTCATCTTTTTTTTTTTTTTTTTGCTTTCTGGTAAAAAAAAAAACGAAACATGTTCGAGATGGGAGGTTGGGCTGGCGTCGATGTGTTGCGGAGATTCGGGAGTTTCGCGTCAGCTGGTGAAATTTGAATGGTCGGAATCGAGTGTTGCTGCCTTGTCCATCGCCCTGTCGGAAGATGCACAGATAATCCCATGAGTGGCTCCTCCTTTTTCATGGTGAATTTCAAAGACTGGAAACTCCTGTCTTCTGTCATCCAAGGCTTTAGGGCTATTCAAGAGAAGTTTTATCGGATCTTTTTAAAGTTCTGATTGGTGTCATTAGGGATTTCCGCAGACATTGTTCAGTGAGAATCGCAATCGAAATGGTCATATTGTAGTAGACACACTTACTTCACAATGAATAAGTGGCGTAGAGCAAATGGTGAGCATACAACTACGTCATTCACATTAGTATAACCATGTCATTTTAAATTGTGCTGTACGACTTCAGTGTGACATGTGTCCACTCAAATAACCTAAACCATTTGGGCGGCGGTGGTAAAAAAAAAAGAAGGAAAAAAAAGGATGCTACCACTTTAAGAGGTCTAGGCATATCCCTAACCACATTCGATCAATTTTCACTGGCTTCTCCGGTTAGCAGCATTATAATTTGTTTCAGTTTACCGCTTTTGTGTTTCTCAATGAATGTTGGTTACTAATTTTTTGGTGTTATGTCGGATCCATATTGGGGTGATGAGTTTCTACCATGAGTTTTGTGGGAGGTGTTTACGTTCCGCAGGGGAAAAAAACTCGACATTCTTTCCCACTGGTCATATTGGGGAAATTTGAATTCACCAACATCCAGAACAACAAGGACTTACACAGACTCTTCCTTTTTCTTCTCCTTGAAATCCACCAAAACTGAGGGAAAACGCTACTGACTGTTTTAAGCAGCTTTGTGGGCCTGCACTGCTGTTGTGCCCGGCGGGGAGCCTGGCTTCCTGCGGCTACGCCCCATTCATCACCTGCTTTCAATGGCCGCCGCCGAGCCGCCTGTGGCTAGCGGGCCAGGTAGGGTGCCGCGGCTGCACAATGTAGGGGGATTAGCAATCAAAGCAATGCAGGGCTAGAGCCCTCAGTCCCAGGCCGCCATTCAGACCTAGCAGGGGAGGAGAGCTCCAACAGCGGCCAAGGTCATCCTCTCCCAGAGCGGTGGGGGGAAACTGGGAAAGATCCATGGGAACTAACCGCCTCCTAGCAGCTAATCAGAGGCTAGCAGGCTAGCTGCACAGCAGGTGCCGTTTTGGATAACGTACATCTGTTGGTGCTGTGGATAGCGTGGCTGACAATGAGATAATGCCCTGAGTCTACTTTTCTTCCTTGTCTCCTTTTTTCCTTCTTTTTGTGCTTTACTTTTGCTTTATTCTGACTGTGTTCTGTCGGGCTTCTTTTTCATCCCTTTAGCTTGTGTCTTTCCAAGCTACAAGTGAATGTTTAGTTAGCATGTAAGCTTTTTACCTCAGCGGACTTCATGCTGAAGTTATTAAAGAGAAATTTAGGGTGAAACTGCAAGGGCGTTGAATTGTTTTTATATAGAAGCTGTATTTGAACAGGGAAACTTTTAAAAAGTTTTGTGTCAAATGTAAAAATGACATTTTGTAGAGGAATTCCTTCCTACATTTACGTGTGCAAAAGCAAAGCTTATATTCGCTGAGCTGGAAATTCCTGTTTTGCCTTCCCTTCTTCAAGCAAAGTTGTGTGATTGAAGCGTATAATAATGATTATGGACATCATCTGAAGCCAATTCGACGTCCCGGGGAGTAAGGCATTGGGCTCTGACACGCTGATGGGACAGATGGCTATAGTCCTTGAGATACCACAGTGGCCTTCAGTCCTGGCGGGTTCTCAGGCTTGGGAGATTAGCTTAGCGACTAGCGTGAGAGGGAGGGAAAGCGAGTAATAAGGTAACGATGATGTAAAAACGAGAGTTGTTGTCATCTGTATTGTGGCGAGAAGGCAGCCATGTTTTCTCCCCGCCCTCCACTCCTGTTGGGATATTGGCAAGTTGTCATGACGACAGGGATGTTCCGCTGATGAAGTCTTGCACCTCGTTGTCCAATCAGATCGTGAAGCTAGAACCGCAGCATGAGCAGGAGAGGACGCACCTATTCCAAGTGCACAATGCCGAAAAAGGACAGCCCGCTCCAGGACCACCAACGAGAAATTGACGATTGGGGGAGGCAGTCAATGGCCCCGCCATGGTTCGACTTAGCACAAAAACAGCGGGGGTCGAGGAACAGGGGCTGCCAGGTAGGGGGTCCGTGCATGGTGTTTGTGTCATCGCATCATCGCTATCAATGCAATTGTTATCATATTGTCAAGATTTTTCATAGCGGTCTTTCTGAAAAGTACGAACATACATTTTATGAATGATGACTTGGAGGAAAATATAGCTAGCTGTGTTTTTTTTTTTTTTAGCAGGTGTACTTTTCCAAATTAGGCAACCACTCCTGCAGGTGGTTCTCTGAGAAGTGTCCTAGAAAGCGGTTCCAATTTCACCTCGCAAAACCCAAATTATGTAGCGGCAATTAATTGTGTTTTAAACTGTTTGTTTCGCAGTGGGTTGTTGGGCAAGAAGGGAAAAGGCTAATATGCTAAAACTGCGGGTAGTGAAGTGAACAGAGAACTCTTACAGGGCAGTTTCATCCCGGCCTTTTATTCCAAACCCCGGGTTGTATTCTTTTCATGTGGTCTTCGTTGGGCTTCAAACTGTCCGAGAACTGAGGTGCCAGTAGTCCAGTAAAAGAAGCAGCGCTTGGCGGGGGCACGAGCTTGTTTTTCACCAAGCACCGCAGGTAGCCATTACGGTCATCAGCCATTCCAGGCTGCTGCTTATTCTACTTATCAAATTGCAGCCGCTCAAAACTAATATCTGGTGCCTTTTTTTCAGCCTGCTAATACAGACCTGCTCATAAGACGATTATGATTTGCTTTTCTTTCCATTAGGAGGTCTATTGAGTAGCATACCCCCCTCCACTCTGTTCCTCCATCCCCCCTTCCCTTTTACGTTCATCCCCAATCCCTCTATCATGGGGTCTCAGTGGGAAGCCATTTGATAGACCGACCCCCAATGGTGGATGTGTTTGACTCTTCAAACTTCAAAATTAAATGTAGTTTGTCAGCATGGAAAAGCCATCATTATTGGCTCCTGGCTGGATATCAGCAGGTTTCAAATGTTGAGTGTAGCAGATCAGTTTTGAAAATGGCAGAACCATACTGAAATGGCCATGGGTGGGGGCTGTGGATCAGAGTGTTCATCCGGACTGGAGATAGGTTTGAATCGCAGACATTGCAGTTTCTGTCATGATCTTTCATACTACTCATGTATATTTCACATCCTCATGCATTCTGCAGATTACCCAAGACTTAACAGTGATGTGAACATTTGGAGTTATATTTTTTCTCCAATCCAACTGATTTTTAAATTGTATTTATTATTTATTATTTAATTATTATTTATTTCTTTATTTTCGCTTTGAGATGACTGCTTGTGACCAGGTCTTACAATTTGCATTCACAATACATACAGTAATATGATTTAATTGGAATGAAAGACTTTCATGTATTCCATTGTCTCCAGGCAAAAGACAAAAGTCCAGCATTGATCCACACGCTGCTGTAGAACAGCTCTCTGGGGGAGTTATTATAAAGAAGATAAAGTACTCTTGTCTTGAGTTGTAGGCCTCACCGTTGTTGTTGAAAAAAAAAAACTATGAAATCAATGATTTCTTTTCAAACATCACAACCCAAGAACATTTTGGGGGTTTCTTTTCCTTTTTTTAATTTTTTTCATTTTTTTAAAATAGTTGATGGATTTATCATTTGCATTCATCCTGCTATCTTTTTTCAAACTTAACATGCATGAATTATGCAAAGTTCAATAAACACAAACATTTTGGATTTCTTTACCTGAAGCAAGACCTAGAGTAGCAGCTTTTTTCTATAACATCTTGTCCCAATGTCAATGCAAGAGTATATTACAAAGGACCAATACGAAAACAGTATATACCCGTATAACAGCTCACATCCCCATACAATTGCCTCATTCTTTCCCACTTCCAGGGTCACATTCATTTCAGACTCAGCAAGCCGTCACTTTTTTGTGACAACTCAGCATTTCTAAGAAAAAACAATCTGTCTTATATGATTTGAACATCATCCACAAGGTTGGCTCTCTCAAACACAGCAGAATAACCCCTGTCAGTGTCTGACTATGTTAACCATTTCAGCTTAGAGATAACCAGGCCATTTGGACAAACCAGATAGCTATAATAATAGGAAGCTGAGCTTAGACAAAGGGCCTCAAAGTCATTGCCATTACTGCAGGCTGATTGCCGGACGATTATGCCATTTTAGATGGCAATCAGTGCTGCCTGGGGCAAGAGAGAAAAACATGCTTTCTCTATTTAACCTCAATTCAACCACAATTTGACTTAATGGCAGCTAAGAGGGATATAGCTGGATCATCTACCATGGATACCTAACCTATGGGATTATTGAAGTATAGAGATAAACAGTGGAGTGTTCGAACTGAAAGCATGTTAGGAAAAGCAGAAACCGGTTCAAACACGGCTTAGTACATTTAAAATGAGTAATAGTATGTAGGCTAAGTTATGAAATGCATTTTAAGTTAGAAAAGACATCAACTTCAATGAAGCCCTTTTAATCCTACCGTGTACAAGGTCGATGGCGGTTTGTGCCTTCTTAAAAGCATCTCCCTTCATGACAGCATTTCCAGGTTGCTTTCTCACAGACACTTCCGTCAGTCTAAGATAGGGGGTCTCCATTGCTTTTATGTTGTGTGACACAAAAGGCTTTTGGAACGTTCGTAGTCAATGACACGTTTACAAATAGGTCTCAGAACTGAGCTTCAAACTGTGGCAATGAGTCAAACAGAACGAGATTGTGCGTTTCTTACTAGGAAAGGTAGTGAAGTGAGAGGATGGGTCCGGTCTTGTGATGTTGATTAGTAACACTAGGTTTGTTCAATTTGAGGTCAGACATGGTTTGTTAGATTTGAGCTCTTCACAGTTTGGACTTGTTGAACTTCACACTCGGGGAGAAATGTGGACTAATTTTCAGCAAAAGCATACGTTGGTGATAAGCAAACTCAAGTCTACTTTAAATCGTTATAGAAGGCGCTAATGAAACATGAAAACACGGCATGCCATCATGACATAAGCCATCAGAATTAAGATTCGTAGGACATTTTAAGCTCTATTTCTCATTAAACAGATAGTTGGACCCATTTCACATTATGGCGAAATCCCAGCAAGCCTTGTGAATCCAAGCCTGATGAAGCTGTCAAAAACCCACCAAACCCACAGGGAAAACCAACATAACCTGTTTAAAATTCCTTGATGGCATCATGTAATCAACAAACAGCCGTCCTCCAGCTAAATCACAATCTTAACATTTAACATCCAATGAGGAGGGATAATAAGCAACCATTTCATGGGCTGTCGTCAATCGCCATGGACACATGTGTCAGTAAATGTCATCTTGAGGTTGAGTAGACCACCCAGAGATCGGCCCTACTTAAAAACTCATGCTGTTTTCATTCAGAACTTCCAACGCTGAACTCCAAGCATGCCCCCCCCAACCCCCCTTCTTACCCACCAGAGAGACCTGTGATCCAGGGCTCGGGTACCCCCCCCCCCCCCCCATAAATTACTGTGTTTAAGAAGAGCCAGAACATGATCAGAAAGAGCAAGCCCCCCCCCCCCCCCCCCACCCCCCAGGACCCAACCAGAGGATCCTGTCCCTGCAGTTAGTTGTTGCATTCCTCCAGTGAACAAGCCATGGCGAGAACATTCGAGTCGATGAACATGATAGCTGGGCTACTCGCGGTTGGTTTGGGCTCCTGGTTTGACGTGTATTGATACATCTAGCATACTGAGTTGGTTGGGGGGGGGGGGATGGGTCTGTAAACACTAATTGCTCATCAGTTGTCAGTACAGAGAAAAAGGCACTGTCCAATGTAGTTGTTTTTTTGGTGTGTGTTTTTTTTTTTACTGTCAGTGAAGGACCATGAATGAATTTTCTTTTTTTGGTGTGTAGTGTAGAGTGGGCTCACAGACATAGTTCTTCGAGAAAGTGTAGAAAAACTGTGCAGTCTGGCCTGGTTGTTAACACGGACACAAAGAGGAAGTACAGACAGATTTGATTTGCCTTGAGGTTTGTCCAGGCTAGCTGACACAAGGGGTGGAGAGGTGGTTTGTTGGCTATTAACTTAAAAGCTTTTCCTGACAATTAACCGTCTTTGCAGTCAACAGCGCTTGTCATTTGAGACGTCCAGTTAGTATTGATGGCCAGGAGGAAGAGAAACCTGGACAATAAACTGGGAGATGCACCTCGAGGCTAAAATGAACAGCTGAGGCCCTAACTGTCTTTCAGAGACCCACAGTACATGGTCTTTGTCCTTGGTTGTAAGCCGGGGGAGGGGGGGGGGGGGGGGGGGGTCGACTACAGTAGCACAAATCAAACGATTTCAAGTGCATCAGAAGGTTTCTTATAATTGAGTTATACTGCTGAAATTGAGTTTCATTTATCTATTACGGCTGGAATATTATGCTCTTTGTTCACAATCCAATTGGTCTGGGACGGCCTAGTGAAGACAGATGATAAGATAATGAATGCAGGTCCTTTATTGCGGTGATGAGACCAGTGTGAGGCTGACATGCTCAGAGATGAAGAAGCCCCCCCAAGCCAATTTAGACCGAGGAAGTGTTATTCTGACACTAAAGGTGTAGTCCGTGATTTGACATGAAATGGATTCATGTCTTCGACCTGTCGTGTGGAATCTAGTACTATTTTGTGGGTGAATGTCAGCTGCTCTGCCAAATACCCCGAAGCTCTGAAACCTAAAGTCTTATTGAATCATTTGGATTCAGGAGTGTCAGGAGATCCATCTGTTGAAGAGGGATTTGACTCGTTTCATTTCCTCCTTCTTTCTCATGAACGCTCACACGGCTTCCAATTTGTGATTTTGTCATTTACTCGAAGAATTAGAATGACTCCACTGAAGTCGTGAGGAATTATGACGATTTGAATGCTGCAGAGGTGGTGAAACCTAAAATAAATAAAAAACTAAACTGCATAGACCTACGTAATTACACATACAAACACCACTACTACTTCTTCTATACAACAGTTAACAAGAACGTTGATGATATGTGTCTGACTTGTCTTGCAATGCGATGTAAATACTGGGTGGCCATTTTGGACCTTGAAGTTAAGAATCAAGTAAACAGTGACACGGTTGGATTCGCCATTTCCAGAGATCCAATCTAACGTCATTCTGCCCTCGCACATTTTTCACACACGTAAACATACAAACACACATCTGAGAGAGCTTGAACATCTGTCCGACCCCTGGACCACTGGTTTACTTGAAAGACGCAGAGGGGGCCCACTGAGCGAATTGCTGCTCATTTATCTGGTGTTGGTGCCCATTGGTTTTAATTATGGCTGGTTCTTTTAAGCTGGAAATAGGCATAGTTCAAAAAAAAGGCCTGTCCTTTTTTGTGTGTGTGTGTGTGTGTGTGTGTTTTTTTTTCTTCCTTTGTTTCCCAGGGAGTGTGTGTTGGGGGGAAGGGGAACATGTGTGGACGGTCTGTGTCCACCGAGGATGTGCACACGCCTGTGTCTGCGTGTGAGCGTCTGGCTGTGTGAGAGAGCGTCTGTGCATACTTGCGTCTCACCGTCTGTCTGCTCGACAGACTTCGATCACATGTGTGTGGAACAAATCTTGGTATTTTCATACGTGTGTGTGTGTGTGTGAGAGAGAGAGAGTGTGTGAGTGAAGGAGCTAGTTTGCATGTATGCGTGTGAGTCTGCCTTATTTCCCAGACACAGCTGCAATAGGAATAGATTGATGTGAAACCCAAGCCGGCACTTTAAAGGCGAAAGGCCTGGACAGACGTGGTCTTGGTACCAGATGGGGCTCTCTGATGAAAAGGGCCTAATCCCCGTCCAGGCATCCCTTCCCTCAGTCCAGCAGTACAAAGTGATTCAGGGAGAGGTTTTGCAAGAAATAATCTCTATTTTTTTTTTCTCTTACTCCCTCTCCAAAACAGACCCCCCCCCTCTCTCTCTCTCTCTCTCTCTCTCTCTCTCTCTCTCTCTCTCTCTCTCTCTCTCTCACGTGCCCTATCTCTCTGCTCATCCATCTCTCTGTTCTTTCTCTTCCCCATCTCACACTCCTCCTTGATTCATATTCCTCTAGTTTTCCTCCCTCCTTCCCTCTCCTTGCCCCTCTCTCTCTCCCTGGCTCTCTCTACCTCTCCCTCTCTCTCTCTCTTGAAGACTTGCAAATGTGGCATTGGCTAATATTCAGAGAGCAGAGCACTCCTTTTCATCCGCTGAGGCCGGCTCTGATTGAGCTACAGCACGCGCATGAAAAATGAGTGCTGCGCCGCAGCTAGCAACACACCATATCACTGATTGGTATTCAATATACATGTCACTGCAGGATATGCCAGTCGGTTGGAGACTGTTGGTTCTCTCTCTCTCTTACATTTACATTTAGTCATTTAGCCGACGCTCTTATCCAGAGCGACTTACAGTAAGTACAGGGACATTCTCCCCGAGGCAAGTAGGGTGAAGTGCCTTGCCCAAGGACACAACGTCATTTGGCACAGCCGGGAATCGAACCAACAACCTTCTGATTAATAGCCAGACTCCCTAACCGCTCAGCCACCTGAACCCCCTCTTCCTCGTTTGGCTCCTCCTCCTTTCACTCTCACACCGTAGAGATGTCTTTCTTTCTTTCGCCTCGTCCGCTCGTTATTACAAGGACGGCCAATCGGACGCACAGGCAATTAAGAGCTGGTTCTTGCAAGAGAGGTTGACATGGTGTGTTTTTCATTGCTGATGTTAAGTGTATATTGTGACTACTGTAAGTGGGTCTGGCTTCAACCCCCCCCCCCCTCCTCCTCCACTACTTCATTCTATGTGTTACAGTGAATGTTTATGATATTATCTTCATCCCTCTGACCCTCTCTCTCCGCTACGAGCTTGTCTGAGTCTCTCTTCATCCTTCCCTCACTCCCGTGTGATTTATGTGTTTAGTGTGCTATCTTCCCTCCATCCCTCCATCCCTCTCTCCCCTTTTCTGCAATACTGTATGTTTTTCTCATTGTGAATGACTCGCAGCAGGGAGCATGGGACTATGGGAGTTCTCTGTCGTAGGCTTACATCACACTTGCACGATATGTCAAGAATTCGACATGCATTTCCATGAGTGAAAGTGAATGGAAATTGACATGGCAGTCGCGGTTTTCTCAAGGATGTGGTTTGCATGTGAGGTTTCTATACTGTGATGTCTGAAGGGAAATCCTTGACTGCAAGACGTGACCTTACCTCTATTCTAGTCTAGTCACCCTAACCCTAGTTGAACAGGTTATACTTATGACGAGGGTTCTTTGGAAATCTCCATGGAAGCAGTCCGACTGAATGGCCAGTGTTTAGCTTTAACAAGCTAACAAACGCAATATCAACAAGCAACGAGCAAGCAACAATCGGACCAATCGAACGATGCCTCGACCTTCATGTCATCTTCGGTGATCCTGTCAGGAGTGACCCCCCCGTCCTCCCCCCCCGTCCCCCCCTCCTCTCCCTACAGTCCAGACGCCATCATTCCAGAATCTCAGTGAAATCCGAGGGGGCTTTTTGTTCTCGGGCTGCGTTCCAGGATCTCGCTTGGCCCCACTCCTGGTGTGGGAACTGAAGTGTAAACAGTTTACAGACCTGGCATGGCTGAGGACCGAAGGGGCCTGAGTCTGGAGGAATGCAACCTGAACACCAGCCTTTATCGGGGGAAGCTGAAAACGGGCATTCATGCATGTTGTCGGCCTGACAGGAAGCCGGCCCCCCGTTCAAGGGGAAGCGGGGTCTGACGTGCGCCCGCCGCGGGGGGGATTCTGTCTGTCTGTGGAGCTGCCTGCCTGCCTACGTTGTGTGTCCAGGGGTTCAGGTTAGGGCCTTTCCTCAAGTGGGTCCCGTCGGCTCCCATAAGCACCTCATACGACTGCACGCCCACGTCTGGGCGGCCCGGCGCGTCCGGACCACACACACACAACCCTCGGCAGCGCCGCGTTCAAACCCCCCCCCCCCACCCCCCCGGTGCCACGTGATCCCGTCTATCCCCAGCGAGGAGGAGACGGCAGAGCGAGGCTCTACCGCGGGGCTGCAGCTCAGGCAGGGACAATGAGGTGTCGGCAACAAAGAGGCAGAGGGAAAGCAGACACATATCTCCAAGGACACACACCTACCCCCCCCCCCCCTCACCCCCCCCCCCCCCCCCCCCCCCCCCCACCGCACATCAAAAGACCGAGAGGACACTTTTGATGGCGGACGACGCTGGCTGGCAGGTTGAAAGCGTTGTAGACCCAGCGCTAGTCTACAATAGATATGTGAACACATGAACACATCCCCCTGTCTCCTAATTGAAGCCTTCTTCAGCCCCTTGGGAGGACCGGCGTGTGTTTGGTCCTGTGTTGTCTTTGTCACTCTGTAGGCTAAGCTAATTATCATTTTTTTCGGGCTCCCCCACAATAACCTCGCCAATAACGTGATTGAAATTGTAATATCGTGCTTGTTTCGTGTGGGTTCATGTCGTCCGTGTCTTGATGTGTGGAAGACGGGTCTGACAGGAATGAGATCACAGTCCACTCGCATGATATATCGTGCTCGCCTTCGAAGAAGCCATGTTTTGTGGTCAGTGTCGTCTTGTTGTGTCATTTTATCATATGGAGAATGCAAACCATTTCAATCCATTGTTTGGAAGAATAACATATTGTGAATGGTAGAGGACACTGGTAGGACGAAGTGGCAGTACTAGTACAAGCACTAGATCTGACAGTTACAGTCTGGTATAGTTATATTTCAAATCCCACTGCACAAAAAGATACACAACCATGCATGCATGCACGCACATTTTCTCCTCGCACTTCATACGCCACACAGACACATACATGTGCACCCCCACCTTTCATACCCGTCCTCAAAAAGCCCAACCTCTAAAACAATGCACACATACATGTATATTCATGCTCAAGGCCCACACATCACACACATCATGGTTAGTACCTTTGAAGCTACAGTGCCAGTAGTCATGTCATTCCTGGAACATGTCCCCTTCCCCCAGAGAGTCCCAGACAGGAAGTCAGCCTGTCTGAGGAGGAAGGAAGTGATGCGTGGTGGCAGCACATCTGAGAGCAGCACTGTTCCTCCACCCATGACAGATGTAACATACATCAGCCTAAGATCTCCGTCAGACTCAGCAGATTCAAGCAGCAGCTAAGAGCTGAAGTATATTATATCTGTGTATATAAATATGTTCGGTTAGTTTCATAATATGTCCATGCCAATGTAAAGGTTCTGACTGGCGTTGTGCACTAAGGGTGTAACCCCACATTAGAACTTAAGACAAACAGCATAACAAACAACACATGCGTCTTGAAAACAACAAGCGCCGCGTGAAAACCCAACTCTGTCTCTCTCCCTCACTCCACGAAAGCTATCAAAGCGCCGGGTGTAAATGCTCCTCAATAGGAACAGACACGGGTCCTTGTACGTTGACCAAAGAACACTTGGAATGCTTGAAAAGAACATCTCTGTCAGCGCGGTTCCCTGCTACAGAGCAAACAATTTCTATAGTTGTCTCTCTCTGTCTCTGGCCTCATATCGCTAGACCAAATGAATGGGTAGGGCTTTGAAGGGGAAATGGTACACATTCTTCCATAATCGTAAGAGGTATTTACATATGCTCTCTAAATAATTATGTGGCGAACCGGGGGAGCATCCAATGAATTTTTCACAAAAGCACTTTCTACTATTTACATTCCTAAAATGTAATGTGGTTTACTTATGCAGCTGGACGGCCGAATCAAAGCCTTCATTCCGGCGGACAAATCCAAAGCTGGGGGAGAAAAAAAAAAAGAGGGATAGAGAGAAAAGTTCAAAGCGTGCGAGGTCAAGCATGGGGGTCACCCTCTCTGTGCTTCCCCCTGCCTCCATGAATACATAACTGGCAATTGACTTTCTAATCGGAGGGGCTTATAAAATATGCAGTTTAATAACCGTTATTGGGGGGCGTTTTTTTGGGGGGGGTTCCCGCCCTATGGATTTGGTTCATCAGCATCTAAGCGGGATGTGTTTTGAATAATGATTATTCCTTTGACACTTTCGAATCGGGAAATACAAAATGCCAGCCCTGGTCCTGTCCCCGCAGTCCTCCCGGTATGAAAGCTCCTCCTAGATCTTCTCTGTGATTGGATCAAAGCTTTGACCTGTGTTGCCTGGCGACCTTTCCCCGTCCTGCTCGAGCCTCCGGAGAGGAGAGATCCATTGGCCCGGGTCTCCGGGGAATCGCCACGGCGGCAGCTTCTCCCTCAGTCATCTACGACCTTGTCTGTTTGATGTGACCTTCGACCGGGGCGTCTGTCCCGATCACGGGGGAGATCTGACGCCCTTCAATAATACAACACATCTACCTGAATCTGACTATATCCTTATGCGGCTCAGATTCCCCCCCCCCACCCCCCCAGACGATCATCATCGTCGAGGCTAACCTCAAGGGTTGTGTGCTCTTCTGTCGTCAGGTTGGGCTGCGGAGGGAATCTCCGAGGGCCCCCCGTCCAGCGAAGGAGCTGTGAGAAGCTGTCTCAGCTGGCCTGGCCTGGGATGATGGGGCCTCCAGAGATGTCTGGAGGGCCCCGTCAAGGAGCCGGACTTGCGCCCGGGGTGACAAGGAACATCTGGAGGAGAGGGGGACACTGGCCTCTCAGGCTGGCACAAGGACCCACGCTGAAAGTGAGAGGCATGAAGTGTGACGTTGAGTGTCGTCGTCGTCGTCCCCCCGTCCCCCCCCCATGTTGCCCATTTGTGTCAAGTTGATTTGGGTCATACCTTTAGTTTTGAATCCAGCGTGTTTATTTTCCGTTTGCCGATTTTTGCTTTTGTTTGTCATGTTGTGGAAATATTTGTTGTCGATATTGTTTTGTTTTGTCGTTCATTGTGTTCAGCATCGCTCTGTTGTATAATGTGTTCCTCCTCCTCGCATGTTCGAACCACTGACGCGCATCACTGACTTTCCCCTCAAAAAAACTTCCACCGCCGCCGACCTTCTCTGTTTCCCTTCAACGTAACCGATGCTGTCAGTGACGGCTCCTCACGGCCCGCGCTCTCCTTTGATGGAGAGCCTCAGTCTCCGGCGTGACCTCGACCGCCCCCCCTCTCCCCCCGAAGCTCCACGCGGCAGCTGTGCACGTCGGAAGGTCGTTCACGTGTCGATCCGACAACGTGAGGTTTGGAGGATTTGGCCGGGTGCTCGCGCCGAGGACGACGGCAGGGGTTGGAGCGCGGGGGGGGTTTAGTTTGGCAGCCGTCGGAGGGGAATGTGGTTTTGGGGCCGATGTGTTGCTGTTTCCTTAACCTCCGCCGCTCCTCTTATCACCAGACC
Source organism: Thaleichthys pacificus (assembly GCA_023658055.1). Classification (NCBI taxonomy): domain Eukaryota; kingdom Metazoa; phylum Chordata; class Actinopteri; order Osmeriformes; family Osmeridae; genus Thaleichthys; species Thaleichthys pacificus. The sequence goes on from CM042860.1 coordinate 7,978,994, forward strand.
ATAAAGAATGCGAGGCCTTCGTTTGGCAAGCGACGGGGACCTGTGGCATGCGTTCGCCACGGTCTCTCCGAACGGGTTTTTTTCTTCAAGGTATCCCCCAAAGCTTTGCAAACCACCCGTCGCATTCACGCTCACAAACTGGGCGATCTTCATTCGCAAGAGATTTCATAGCGAATCCTTTTGATTGATCGGTTTTCATTCGGAGCATCGGGTCCTTGATTGGTGGTATCGAAGCCGTGACCGCTTCTGGAACCCGCGTGCCATTGGTTGCAGGTCTCCAATGTTCCATCTGCTGTGTATTACTGTGGTCTAGGAATGAGTGTGGATCCGGGCCCCATTGAGTTACCATATGTGAGTTCCACCCCTCCCCTAACTGTACAGATCATGTAATCTGCAAGATGTTCCGAGCACATCAAATCAAATGCAGACAGGGAGGTATCTCACTTACTTCCCGAGCTGTTGCTTAAATCCAGCGAGCGCAAAAAAAGAAATATCTCGCCACGCAGTTTCACTTTAATCTCGAATGCACCCAACGAGCACAGATGTGTTGGTGCAGACATTTCTGAAATAGTCCAACCGTCAGACCCACGTCTTAGTAATACACGGAGGGGGAGAGAGTGTTGCACTGGATCCCGTCTAACAGAGCAGGTTAATGCCTTCTCAATCCCCCAAATAGTTGCAATAGTCTTATCCATGGTATTTCTCCAGAAGGGCCTCCTAGAACGTTTACAGAGCTGGGTAGTGTGTGTGTGTGTGTGTGTGTGTGTGTAGGCTTGGTCGGAGTTGCTCTAAGCTGGAGATGCATTCCTCATTCCTTGAATGCAGACAGAAATGCCCTTCACACTGGCGTCAGCACTTCTCAAAATGGCTTCAGCATTTTCAACCCCCCCCCCCTCCCCCCCTCCCTCCCTCCCTCCGCCACAAATCCTAGGAAAAGAGAAGGGGGGGGGGTGGAGAGGATGGGGGGGGGTGTTGGGGGGGCTGAAATCCTTGGCTAAATCCGCCCCAAACTCAGGAATGTTATTTTCATTAAAACAAGTTTGTTTGAAGGGATCGGGGGGTGGTTGGAGGAGGGCGATGGCGATGGCGGGGGGTATAAGAGCAGATGATACTGAATGCTGTGATTGCCACTGGGAGCCGAGTCGGTGTGAGATGGCGGGTGAAGGAGATGGTGAACGACACAGGGCGCCGAGACCCACACAGGAGGTGGAGGAGGACCGACCGTGCGACCTGCTTTCCAGCACGGTTGTATCCCCTTGTGGACAGACAGCTGCTGTTTTCAAATCCCACTCTCTCCATCTCTCTCTCTCTCCCCCCCCTCTCTCTCTCTCTCTCTCTCTCTCTCTCTCTCTCTCTCCCCCTCTCTCTCTCTCTCCCTCTCCCTCCCTCCCTCCCTCCCTCCCTCCCTCCCTCTCTCTCTCTCTCCCTCCCTCCCTCTCTCTCTCTCTCTCTCTCTCTCTCTCTCTCAGACAATTAGCCGCTAAGGAGACGAGGCGTGCGTGTGCACAGACGTGTTTCCAGTACAGCTGTGTGTGCCGTCCTCTCCGTCTAGCTAAATGACCCGGTACAAAGTCCCCACGCGCTCCTGGTTCTCTTTCCTTCGGTCTCTACAGATCAAGGAGCGGTGATGACCTGTGAGACTCGTCCTAGACCCCCCCCAGACCATAAGCCTCCTCCTAGGTGTGTGTTTAGGACACATCCCTCCCCTCCCCAACTCTCATCTCTAACGACATAACTCTCTGTCACTGTCTTTTCTCCCAATCTCCGAACTGCATAGCTCCATTTTCTCTCTCTCTCTCTCTCGCTCTCTCTCTCTCTCTCTCTCTCTCTCTCTCTCTCTCTCTCTCTCACTGCTCTCTCTCTCTCTCTCTCTCTCTCTCTCACTTGCTCTCTCTCCCTCCCTCTTCCATCTACTCTCTAACTCTTTCTCTCTCGCTTGCTCTCTCCCTCTTTCCATTTCTCCCTCTCTCTAACTCTTTCTCTCCTTCTCTCCCACCCCCCCCCCCTCTCTCTCTCTCTGGATGGAGCTGATGTGCTCCACCCATCCTCCCCTTGTTGCTCTTAGCTTCTCTCTCCCTTTATCAGTGCATCATGGAGGGTGCACATGGGGACCACCAAAGCATGAAAAGACCCTTTCACTCTCTTGATCAGCACCAGCGACCCCCACACCCCCTCTTACATCAGACACACACACACACACACGTCAATGCATGGATGCACACGCACACACACACACACACACACTGAAATAACCCCTTTGGTACATATTATATTCACACAGACACGCACACTTCAAAAGGGGTGTCCACAGGCCCTTGCACACACACAAAGGCAAACACACTCATCTGTGCAAGGACAAACACAATGACAGAACGCACACTCATCAAGCACACTCCAGGAAGGGCACGCACACGCACGTCACACACACACACACACACACACACACACACACACACACACTCCCAGACTCTGATCCTCAGTCCGGGTGTTCCATTAGAGACAGTTGTTGAAGTGGTTTCTGGTCAGAAGGGGTACAGTGGAGTGCGCTGGGACCTTGATGGTGTCATGACTAAAACGCTGCAATCTGCAGTCCAGATGAGGCTGCCACCGTCACAAACTGCGTAGGATCTGGCAGAAGACCCCTGGGTTCCCTCCCGCCCGGCTTCACTGAGGGGAGAGGGTGTTTGAAGGAGTGAGCTGGTGCAGTCACTGCACAGAGAGGGGGAGAGGGGGAGGGGGAGAGGGGGAGGGGGAGGGAGATGGTTGGGGGAGAGTAATGGAAAGACAGATGGCGAGGGAGGAGGAGAGAGAAGGAGGAAGATGGGTTGGGGAGGTGGCTGTTTTTGTTGTTTTAAAAAAGAGGAAAACCGATTTAGACACTCGGCGCTTGCCTGATAGCTCTGGCACTCGCACAAATGCACACACACACACACACCCATGTATACACACACACACACACATCCTCCCCTTGTTCTGCATGGCAATCACCATGGAAACCAAATGCACAGCACAGAACACAATCGCGTCGGGATATTTATAAGTTTCAAAGGGATGGGAAGAACGAGGATGACAAAGGGAGGAAGAAAGAAGAGGCAGAGAGAGGGGAGAGAGAGAGAGGGAGAGAGAAGCAGAGAGAGGGGAGAGAGAGAGAGGGAGAGAGAAGCAGAGAGAGGGGGAGAGAGAGAGAGGGAGACAGACGCAGAGAGAGGGGAGAGAAACAGAGGGAGATAGAAGCAGAGAGAGGGAGAGAGAGAGAGAGGGAGAGAGAAGCAGAAAGAGAGGGAGAGAGAGAGAGGGAGTACAGTAACAGAGAGAGGGGAGAGAGACGGAGGGAGACAGAAGCAGAGAGAGAGGGAGAGAGAGAGGGGAGACAGACGCAGAGAGAGGGGAGAGAGACAGAGGGAGACAGAAGCAGAGAGAGGGGGAGAGAGAGAGGGAGAGAGAAGCAGAGAGAGACAGAGAGAGACAGAGGGAGACAGTAACAGATAGAGGGGGGGAGAGACAGAGGGAGACAGTAACAGATAGAGGGGGGGAGAGACAGAGGGAGACAGTAACAGATAGAGGGGGGGAGAGACAGAGGGAGACAGTAACAGATAGAGGGGGGGAGACACAGAGGGAGACAGTAACAGATAGGAGGGGGGGAGAGACAGAGGGAGACAGTAACAGATAGAGGGGGGGAGAGACAGAGGGAGACAGTAACAGATAGAGGGGGGGGAGAGACAGAGGGAGACAGTAAACAGATAGAGGGGGGGAGAGACAGAGGGAGAACAGTAACAGATAGAGGGGGGGAGGAGAGACAGAGGGAGACAGTAACAGATAGAGGAGGGGGGAGAGACAGAGGGAGACAGTAACAGATAGAGGGGGGGGAGAGACAGAGGGAGACAGTAACAGATAGAGGGGGGGAGAGACAGAGGGGAGACAGAACAGATAGAGGGGGGAGAGACAGAGGGAGACAGTAACAGATAGAGGGGGATGGAGAGACAGAGGGAGACAGTAACAGATAGAGGGGGGGGGGAGAGACAGAGGGAGACAGTAACAGATAGAGGGGGGGAGAGACAGAGGGAGACAGTAACAGATAGAGGGGGGGGAGAGACAGAGGGAGGACAGTAACAGATAGAGGGGGGGAGAGACCAGAGGGAGACAGTAACAGATAGAGGGGGGGAGAGACAGAGGGAGACAGTAACAGATAGAGGGGGGGAGAGGGGGGGGGGGGGGGGGCGCTAAGCTTGAGCAGATGGAAAAGCGTGTCTATAATGTGTGTGCGTCCGTCCAAGGCTGCTGGCCGAAAAACATCTGTATAGGGGGGATGTGGAATGAGACATCTGTATAGGGGGATGTGGAATGAAACATCTGTATAGGGGGATGTGGAATGAAAAGGATGAAGGGGTTGAGAGGAGAGAATGCTCTTCCAAACTTAACTTAAGCATGAGCTGGGACATACTGGAAATGACAGAAGAGCGAAATAGGAAAATGACATTGTTTAGAACACACTATCTCTCTTTATCTCTCTCTATGTTGCTTTCTTCATCTCACACACACACACACACGTCTCCAAACCCTTTTTCAGAAAGAACTAGAATGAACAACTCAAGCGTGATTGGCTCTGTTTGGCCCTTGGGTGTGTTTAATCAGCCCCGGCTCCGCCCTGTGATGAGGTATCGCACACTAATTGGTCGATGTAGGAAAGGGACTCCTGGATCAGGGGTCAAAGTTCATGGCACACAGCAGGCGGTCGCACAGCAGACCACCTCCAGCAGTCGCAGAATCCCATCAGAACTGCAACGGAGCTTGTGTTTGGATAAGTCGTTCAAAGTGGTTTATTTATCACATATCGCCCTAAACCTAATCATAGTGTGCATGAGAGTGAGGTGGCTGAGCGGTTAGGGAATCGGACTAGTAATCTGAAGGTTGCCAGTTCGATTCCTGGCCGTGCCAAATGACGTTGTGTCCTTGGGCAAGGCACTTCACCCTACTTGCCTCGGGGGAATGTCCCTGTACTTACTGTGTTTCGTCAGACACAGGGCTCCACGCACAGTCCACATGGCCCTGTGTGTTCTCCTACAGACACAGGGCTCCACGCACAGTCCACACGGCCCTGTGTGTTCTCCTACAGACACAGGGCTCCACGCACAGTCCACATGGCCCTGTGTGTTCTCCTACAGACACAGGGCTCCACGCACAGTCCACATGGCCCTGTGTGTTCTCCTACAGACACAGAGCTCCACGCACAGTCCACATGGCCCTGTGTGTTCTCCTACAGACACAGAGCTCCACGCACAGTCCACACGGCCCTGTGTGTTCTCCTACAGACACAGGGCTCCACGCACAGTCCACATGGCCCTGTGTGTTCTCCTACAGACACAGGGCTCCACGCACAGTCCACATGGCCCTGTGTGTTCTCCTACAGACACAGGGCTCCACGCACAGTCCACATGGCCCTGTGTGTTCTCCTACAGACACAGGGCTCCACGCACAGTCCACATGGCCCTGTGTGTTCCCCTACAGACACAGGGATCCACGCACAGTCCACATGGCCCTGTGTGTTCTCCTACAGACACAGGGCTCCACGCACAGTCCACACGGCCCTGTGTGTTCTCCTACAGACACAGGGCTCCACGCACAGTCCACATGGCCCTGTGTGTTCTCCTACAGACACAGGGCTCCACGCACAGTCCACATGGCCCTGTGTGTTCTCCTACAGACACAGGGCTCCACGCACAGTCCACATGGCCCTGTGTGTTCCCCTACAGACACAGGGCTCCACGCACACTTCAGAGAATAGACTGAGGAAGTTCCTGGTGAGTTTGGATCAGAACTGATGGAGATTCGGGGGGAGAAACCACCCCAAGAGCCGTGAATTTGCTTTGTTGTATTTAAGATAGGACACCAACCACCCCCATTCACAGAGAATGGTGCAGCCTGGGATATGATAGGTTTGTGTAAATTGAGACATGGAAGGTTATATTTATGCCTGTGGTTGGGGTTCCTCCACACCAATATCCCTGAAAGATGATTGGATGACTTGTGTTTCTTTGTTGCCAGGTTGGTGTCTCACCCCCTCCTCTATCCCTCCTTCCTCCTCCTCCACTTCCTTCATCGCCGTGGTAACTTATTAATTTTTGTCAGTAGGTTTTTCTGCCATTTAGAGATACACCAAATCACATTACTTTTTGTCATGGATTATAAGGAGGCAATGCATCTGGTAGAAAAAGATCAAAGATGTTTTTTCTAGTCACCTCCTAGTGGTGGCAGAGGGGAGGGAGGCATGTGTGTGAATGTGTGCGTGCACTCGAGCTTGTGCGCGTGTGCATTCGTGTGTATTTGAGCTTGTGTCTGTGTGCGCGTGTGTGCCTCTGAGTGTGTGTCGGTCCGTGTGCGCGTGGGCGTTTGGGCGTGTGCGAGGATCTGCGTGTCGGTGCTTACCTGTGTATTTCCGTATCGGTATCAACAGAACATCCCTTTCTCCTCTGCAGAACATGTTGTTTGGCGTAGCCGTGATAAAAGCGTTTGCAGAGTTTGATCTCTTAACTGTGAGGGGAGACGAGTTTCTCACATCGGATCCAAAACACGTGCTGTTGCCAGTGGAAGCCTGGGGTCTGGGCCAGGGACCTTCGTCTACAGTGAGCTCAGCCAGACAGGTTCTCCATCAGTCTGAGAAGATTTCTCCCTTCACCAGAACCTGAAATTGATTTGGCCAGAGAAGGAGCATGGCTGACTGGGCAGTATTTGGAGGAGGGCTTCCACTGGGCTGGCCTGTAAAGGGAGTCCTGGTTGTCTGGGACACTCCAGTGCTTCAGCCTTTAGAAGACGCTCGAGGGCTGGAGGAAGAGGAAGAACTGGGATAGAATTGGTCCCGTCCGTCCCCCGCCCCTCCTACACACACACTATTGCACAAATCTGCAATTAAGGGCCTTTTAGATCTAATAAGTATGTCAGCGGCCAAGGCTGTTCAGAGAGTATGATTTTAACCAATCCCCAACACACACACTCGCGCACACACACACAAGCCAGAGAACCCCGCTAATGGTTATGTTAAAGATCTGATCCAGTGTCGCAACATAGGAAAAATCCCATCAGGCCAGCTAACCAAGCCTGTAATGTCGAGATCGCCCTCTTTAATGAACAGTGCGTGTCTGTGTGTGTGTGTGTGTAGGGGATTGGCTAGTTGCGTGTGTGTGTGTGTGTGTGGCGGATTTGAAGCTGTCACTTTGTAATTACCTCAGCAAATACAAGCTTGGACAGCGGGATGCGAGAGTGACTGAAGCCAGTTAAGGAGAATGGCAATGCTAGAAAATCGGAAGTGACAGACCAAATAACATAGCGTGGGATGTAAATAACTCCCCCTCCCCCCTCCACCCCCATGTCTCTCACTCTCCCTCTATCTCCTTTGCTCCACTAATAAAGTGTAGTGCTACTTCAAGGCTTTTTTCGGCTTGGGAGTAAGATTGAGAGAGAGCGAGAGACAGAGGGAAGGAGTGACAGAACGAGAGAGAGAGAGAGAGAGAGAGAGAGAAAGAGAGAGAGATGAGCCCATGAAGAGAGGAGAGAATATCCCCGCTTTCATCTTTGGAAAATATCTCTCACATCCCTTCTTCTCTTTGATGCCAGTCTTTGGTGTGTGTTCTTATCCTCTTACAGGAGCTGTACGTATTATGTTGGTGCGTGACACTCCGATGCTGGCACGCCATGATATCATTTCCTCCCCAGGATGGGCCCAGAGAGTGTGTAGGTGCCGAAATGGATCCTGTGTGTGGTAAACGGAAAAAAGATTTATGATTTTTTTCTTCTTCTTCTTCTTACAAACGACGCCAGAGTCTTTGGACTTCCTGAGTCCTGAAGTGTTCAAGGGCCTGGTTCCCTTGTCCTTGTTCTACGGTGTTCTTGAAATAGGAAGCGAGGATCCACCTGGCTCCTGTAGTCTGAGAACGATGTCCACTTAGCCTCATTGTGCTTGATGGTGACTTCACCATCCTGTGTTTTGTAAGCTCTTGGCAGGTTTTCAAAGGTCTAGGGTGGTCATTTTGTTGTGTTCTTCCACATGAAAGTCTTTGTGTGAATTCCACATCGATCATAATGGGTGGTGGGAGGTTATTTAAATTTGGTCCGATGTGCCTCCAGGCAATCTGAGGGCCAATCTGTTCATTTGAGTCTGTGTGTGTGTGTGTGTGTGTGTGTATGTGCAGGTGCGAGTTTGTTTGTGCATGCGTGTCCGTCTTGCTGTTAAGTCCCAAAGTCTGGGTGCAAGGTACTGGGATGAAACACACACCCACACTCGCACACAACCATAGCACGTACACACGCAGAGACACACATGCACACCCTGACACGCCCACGCCCCCGATAGACACGCCACACACAAACACACACACCCGTTCTCACATGTGAAAGCGCACCATAATCCCTCGGAACGTGGTAGTACGACTTCAAAGCAAACTTCCCAAGGAGCCCCCAACGCCAGTGTTCTCAGCCTAAAGACGAGATGGTCAATATTTCAGTGGGGAACGGCGAGCTGGCATTTGTCCCTCACTCACCGACTCATCTCGTACACCCCCCATAGCAAATTGGATTTTTAAACGGCATCCTTTTGATCACCCCGCCCCCCCCCCACTCCTTCCCCTCCTTTGCCCTAATTGACTCGAGTTTTTCTCGCTCTCCCCCTATTTCTTTTCTCTCCCTTTCCATCTCTCTCTTACTCTCTGTCTCTCTCTCTCTCTCTCTCTTACTCTCTGTCTCTCTCTCTTACTCTCTGTCTCTCTCTCTCTCGCTCTCCCCCTATTTCTCTCCCTTTCCATCTCTCTCTTACTCTCTGTCTCTCTCTCTCTCTCAATTACTGGCAAACATAACAAAACAAGAACACACTGTTAAAAAAGAGACAGGGTATCTATGGTTACGCTAGCAGTGATCGTACAAAGGACGAATGACAAGTGCTTAAAAGCCTGCAGGGTGTTCTAATGTTCGGTTTGGTTTTCTCTCATCGGCAGATATGGTCTCGAGAGACCTTGAACAACCGTCATGAAACAGAGACAAACCTCAGAGAGAGATAGAGAGGCAAAAAGAGAGAGAGCGAAAAAGAGGAAGAGGAAAAGAGAGCGAGAGAGAGAGAGAGAGAGAGAGAGAGAGAACGTCTCGTCCTTGGTGATAAATGTCTGCACTGTTGTCTTTTTTCTTCTCCACAAGGACGGAGGAGAGATAAGGGGAGAGGAAGTAGGAGCCGTCATCAATATCTCAAACTCTTCTAAAAACGGTGGTCTGTGAGTGTTTGTTGTGTGAGTGTACATGTATCCGTGTGTTTGAATGCTCGGTCTTCTAATCGTTCCCCTATTACAGTGGCTTCATTTGAAGCTTTGCATAATTCCTTCTAAGAACAGGTATCATTAGACGTTAGTGTCAAGTGTCAGCCTGTTCAACGAGCACAGGTGTCATTAAGCCCCAGGGTACAGTTCCCTGAAGCTAAAATGTGGGTTATGTCACCAACCGTCTCCTTCAGAGTAAGCCGGGAGCAGCCAACTGAAATAAAATGAGCTGAACCTCTCAAGCAAGTCTCATCCAATCCACAACGATATACATGAAGGTTGAAGGTTTTCGGGAAAACTTGAAGCGTTTCAGAAATGGCCCCAATTTCCACGTAGTTGGTCATGCACAGGTATATGACGTGTATAGATGTGGAATATGCAGGTAAGTGGAAAAACACGAGTGACATTCGGCGTGTTGTCAACACACAAGATTGACGTGACGTTTCCCCGTTCGACGACGTGATGCAGAACACAGTGTTTGCTGCTTACAGCAAACACTTTAATCCTCGCCTCTGTTTGGTTTCGGCGCGCTGTCGTTCTCCTGACGCTGCCTCATCGTCGGCGGGTTCCGCCCCGGGGTCGGGGGGGTTCCGTGTCCTGGTACAGTTCAGTGGTTGTCCTAGTTGTTTGGATCGGATGTGTTTGTGTCAACGACCTTCGTTTGTCATTGCACGACGGTTCGGGGAACACACTGGGGATACGAACAGAGAGTGAAACTATGTGAGGGGGGGGTGAGTGATGACAGAGAGGAGAGAAGGGGGGGATAGGAGAGAGGGAGAGACAGAGAGAGAGAGAGAGAGAGAGGAGAGAGAGAGAGAGAGAGAGGGAGAGGGAAGTTGAAAGATATGGAGGCTAGACAGACAGCGGGGGGAAGGAAAAGGAGAGAGAATGAGAGCCAGAGATGAGAGCGAGAAGCTGAAAGGCCAGCTAGATAGGAGGTGGAGAGACAGAGCGAGGGGAAAGGGAGAGAGGCCAGACGGACGGGGAGAAGTTACCTGCCTGTAATTATCTCACCAGGTCAGCTTCCTCCTCGCCTCAATCGGCAAAATCCCCTCACTCACACCATGTCAACCCATCAAACAGCTATCTCTCCCCCTCCCTCTCTCTCTCTCTCTCTCTCCCTCTCTTTCTCTTTCCCCTTTTCTCTTTACACAGAGAAAAGACCTTGATGTTTTTCCAATAATTGGCAGCAGCAGTTTATTTTTCTCTCTCTGTCCCTCTCTCTCTCCCCCTCTCTCTCTCTCTCTCTCTCTCTACCTCTCTCTCTGTATTTTTTTGTTGCTTTTCCTCTTCCTTTTGAGATGAATAGTTGGCCGGGGATCAAAGCCTGACCCCTACCCCGCTCAGGCCGCCACAAAGGGGCGTGGGGTCTGGCGAGAGGCCCGGTGCTCCACAGTGACACGGTGGAAGACAGTCCTGCAGAACGGTGCTTGTGGGGGCCTCAGCCCCCATGCCGCGGTCAACAGCCACAGTGTCTGAGCGTGTGCTTCCTGTAAAACGATCCTGCATCATGTAACTGACTCTCTCGCTCTTTGTCTTGCTCTCTCCTGTTTTGTCTCCTCTCCTACCATACCTCTCGATCTCAACCTTTTCTTCGCTTTCTCTTTTCGGGGTTTCTGTTCCCCTCCTCTCTTTTTCCGTCTCTTACCTTCCTCTCTCTGCTCTCCCTCTCCCCGTGTCTCCAGAGTCCTGATCAGAGGCAGGTGGAGGACGATTCAAGGCCTACACAGCCAGATGAGGCTGCAGCTTTGGCGGCGGCAGTCTGATAAACCAGCTAAGGTAAACAACTTTTTTTCCCCCCATGGAGACACAAATGTTTAAATGTTTGAGAAGACCTGACTGGTGTTCAGTGGAACACTTGCTATCCCCCCCCCCCCCCCCCCAAACCCTCCGCGGTCCTTGTTCAAACATATATCTGCCTTGGCCGAGTCAGATGTGGCTAACGCTAGAACAAATAAATGGAGGTGGAGGAGACACAAAAAATCGGGGTAGGTAAAACAAATGAACAAGCCTGTGTAGTCCAAACATATATCCAAGACCCCGCTTAGGTTTCGCCTCCTCGCTTTTACACGTCTGCAGAAAGCTCACCTTGTGGAAAGGACAGGCCTCTTGGGGGGAACCATACATTTGACTGTACATGCCTTTCAGATCCCCCTGATATTGCTAGCTAAACCCCTATGACGTGTGTGCATGGCGAAATGCAGGGGAAGCTCACTAATCTAGCTTTTCTTCCTTGTTCGTTTTTTTTTTTTCAAGTATAAAATACTTTCGCAACCGTTGTCATGATCTCATCCCGTGACACTTCCTTCTCTCACCTCCCTCACTTGAAGTTGTTCTCTCCTTGCATAGCGACATGACTCGTGTGCTATTCTGCATCGTTCAATTAATCTACCTCATTTATTTATATTTGTTGTGTGTCTGGAGCTCTCTTGGCCTTGTCCTTGCGTGAGTCCCCTGGTTCCCATAGCTACCATGTACCACCTGGTTCCCGTAGCTCAGCTGTACTACCTGGGGGACGTAGTTTAACCGCAGGCCTTCCCTTCACAAGGTGTTTCATGAACACGAAAAAATCGAACTGAAACCTCCAATACCCCCTTCATTTGTTTTCCTGTTTATTCGCACCGTCAAGTCTGCAGCGATCCCTCAAGTCTAGATGTCTGAGACGGTCTCAAATGTGTTCACTTTAGACGGTGGAGAGAAAGGCGTCCATATTGAGAGAGAGAGAGAGAGAGAGAGAGAGAGCGAGCGAGCGAGAGAGAGAGAGAGAGCGAGCGAGAGAGAGAGAGAGAGAGAGAGAGAGAGAGAGAGAGAGAGAGAGAGAGAGGCTGTACTTTTCCACACTCTGCATGCCGTCATGTGAGAATCCCCGGCCTCGGCCATATGTTCTACATTAGATGTAGTCTCTGTCAGAGAAGAAGACAGTCAACAGAGTTATGCTTCTTCTTTCGCTGGTCGTGAATCAACTGAGTCCTATTCCACACCCTCTGCTTATGGTTTGCATAGCATAACCCCATCTAATGCTATGATAATAGCCATTACGAAAGTGCAATAACAAGCAATGCCATGTATGACACCATGGCATGGGTATGTTGCCACAAAGCTATAGCATGGGTTATTTTTCATGTAGTGTACATATAGAGTGGAATTTTTGACTTGCGGAACAGTGTACATAACTTGGGCATCATCCAGAGAACATGATGGTCACATGATATAATTCTTGAGTGGTTTTAGATAATCGTTTTTAATGGAAATTCAATGGTAGCCCCATAATAAACGCAGGGTCCTTGGGAACCGTGTTCTGTTAGAATCTGAGTGAGCTACCAGTGTATTAAGTTATAATCATTAACTGCCTTGTGGTCTGACACTACTGGCTAACGTGTCTGCTTTGATAAAACATCATCTTATCAGGTTACATAATGTTAACAAATGCAACATCAAAGGCTTCTTAGAAAGTGTAAGAGGTCATGAATTCTAAGCCCTGCCTTTCTCTCCAAGGGCTAAAGAACTATTGACAACGTGCCAAATTCTTGACTCCTTGCTGGTTCGAACTGAAGACATGAATATAAAACTGAGGCCTCAGGGTTCTCTATGATGAGAGTTGATAGGTGATGGATGTTGTTTAGGTTAAGTTCATTTCCATCTGATTCCATCTGACCACACCTTGTGGCTACATAGTGTAAATACTGTAGATGAATGCCTGCTGGGGTGAGGCCGTAAAGTCAACTGAATAAAAAGAAGTTACAGACTTAATGGAACAACTATGGAAAAAGTAATTAGTTCAGACAAATAATGATCCGCTTAGCATGGGTTCGCTAATTAGCAGCGAAAAGAATGCTAACGCAATTAGCTTAACAGGGTCAACTGGTTAAGCTCTGCGATCAAGTTATAAGAAAATTATTAGAGGAGAAGTCAGATGTTGTTACGCCATAATAACAGGCATTATTTTAACTTTTATGTGGTCCTCCTACAGAGAAAATAAGCCTGATCTCTCTCTTTGTGGTTGCTCCAACTGCTCACTCCAACCCACCCACACACCACATTTATTCAAGCAACATTGTTCCTCCAAAGTTTACACACATTAAATAATGATATGCCCAGAGCAGTTAGCAGTGGCCTCGTACTCCGTTTCCTGGCTGAAGTTGAAATGAAAATGGTAATTTTGACTTGAGGAGGATTTCAAAGGCACGGCCTCCACTTTTCATCTCGGGCGCATTCCACGAGCTCGCCGACACATTCACACCGGGCATGGAGGCGAAAAAAAAAAGATACAATTTGTGTACGTTTCTCCATGAGGTTTCTGTCTTTATTCTTGTCTCCCTACAGACGAGAGATGTGAAGTTGGAGAGATATCTCCTTCAGATGTCCGCTCGGACGGTCACTATTTACGTAAACAACCTCCCGCCTGGCAGACCAACAGATTGATGTGTCATTGTCCAAGATGGCTTCCAGCGATTTGAATATATAATGTTGCACATTTCCGATGAATCTCTAGGTCAGGGTTCACCCTGACACGCAATCGAGGGGGTAGAAATCGAGGGGGCAGAACATTCTATTGTTGTTTCATGCTTTTCAAGTAGAAGTTGAGTCGAAAGATAGGAGTCTGCTCGTCACACAAGGGAGATTGACTAGCGCATCAATCGTCCGTGTGTTCGAGAGTTTGGAAACTCTTTTCAAATGCTATCCGATTTACAACTAACACCTGCTTCTCCTGTCTCCAGATACTGGAACAATGTTGGTTGGAGTCGAAGAAAATGAAAGAGTGTCTTTTACGTGTCTTTTTCTCAGATCTGCCATACTTCGCTACAACATCATCGAAACGAGTCTCAGGATGCTGTGGATGGCCTCACAACTCCATCACGTCTGTGGGAAGTACAAAAGAAGCACAAGCTACCTAGACAAGGTTGGTCTACGAAGACACAACACCGTTTCCACACACACACACACACACACACACACACACACCACAAGTTATCTCAACTCCTCACATCAACGTGTCATTTTATACTTGCATGAAATTATTCATATATTTTTATAATAGAATGAGTCACTGTGATTCAATTTCCATTTCAAATCGACTCCTTTTCTATAGAAACTTCCATCATAGTGTTCTCCAGAGTATAGGCCGGTCCTTAGTTAGGCTGTCTCTGTCACATTCCATTGACAACAATGTCAACAAGCCATGAGGCCATGTCACCATGACAAAGGACTGGGTGTGAAAGGGCCGTGCTCTGGTGTCTTCATTATCTGGGGAGGTTCACTTCACGTGAACCAGGGCCGGGTTAATTGCTGTTGATGAAAGTCAGTTTGCATGGATGAGCAAGAAAAGAGTCGGTATTCAAGAGACTGAAGAGAGAGAGAGAGAGAGAGAGAGAGAGAGAGAGAGAGAGAGAGAGAGAGAGAGAGAGAGGGGCGAGAGAGAGATAGGAGTGAGGAATGGGGTGGAAGTGGGAGGGGGTTAAATGAAGTTGTCTGCAGACACCGGTCAATAGTTTTGCAATGTTTTTTTTTTCTTTCATTGCATATGACCTCTTTTGTTCATTCATTCATACCTAACCCTTTGGAATGTGTTCTTATTATCTCCAACCAATCCATGACATCATCACTTAAACCTTAAATAGATGTTTACCTGAACAGCTATAGTGTAACGTAAAGATTCCCTAAAACTCCATTTAGTCTTGAAACAGTTGCCGAAGGAGTGAACTGTTTTGGCTCACCGCACCAACCTTACTTCTAAGGTCAGCGGCAGATGACTCCCGTCTCTCGTGTGTGCTTTCGTAGCCACAATAATCTGGGCGGAAGAGGCTGGTTTTGGCAGAGGGGGAAAGAGCAGGGTGGGGAGCAAAGGGAGGAAATACTCTAACCTTCACGCCTTTTGCATAGCAAGTTCATGCTTTGTTTAAAATTCCTCAGATCAAAGGGCTCAATGCAAATTCCGGCAGCTCAGAACCACATTTGATGTTTTTGAGAGCCAAATTATTGTGGTGATTACAGTAGCCGTACACAGCCGGTGAAACAGGCCAAACAACCCTGCTTGTTGTGTCTCTCAATTAGCAGTGTGACTTCTAGGCTAGCTTCAGAAGCATACCCCACAATAAGAGAGCTGTTTGGGCTGATAAAGTGATTTGGCTTTGCTCTGACTCTTTCATCTCTACCGACAGTAGGGTATTTCAGGCTTTGGGTATTCTCTCTCTCTCTCATTCTCTCTCTCCCTCTCTCTCATTCTCTCCCTCTCCCTCTCTCTCTCTCTCTCTCTCTCTCTCTCTCTCTCTCTCTCTCTCTCTGTATCTGTCTGTTTATATCTCTCTGTCTGTCTCTTTCTCCCTCTCTGTATGCCCGCCTCTCCCTCAGTCCGTAATTAGTTTGTTTTTCTAGAACGACATTCATCGTAAGCACAGTGTGACCCCTAAAAGTGACCTTTGTTACCTTTGTGACAAACTAGGTGAACTTCCAACACTCCCAGCACTGTATGTTGACGTGAAGGTGATACGTTTAGTTCACAGCGCCCACAACAGTGTCAGTTAACCTAACATCCCTTTGGTAAGTTTAGCTTGAACGGCGTCCACAACAGCCAACGAATCAGACATCGCATTCAGCTTGTGCGAGACACGTAGCGGACACGGCTGAAAGTCACTCAGAGGACACAGACTTCACAAAGAAATGTACAAAACAGATGCATCATTATTCATAAACATGAATACAAGGGTGGTGTGCAGCAGTTGTGTTGAAACAGCACCGAAACATTAACGTGCAATGCGAGACCGCAATGTACATCGGCCTTCATCCATGCGTGCATATTCATTGTCGGCAGCCAGTCGTGTCTGAAATTGCACTGGCTGTCGTTATTTTTGTTTGTCGGTTATTGAAGGCAACAGCCAGTTGAAAGGATAACTTTGCCTGCGGGAAGGACGGGCGACAGAGGTTCAAGTTCAGCTGTATTTCTGATAACACTTTGCATTCCAGAAACCACTCACTGAGTTCTGAAGCCTCCTTTTTGATTATTTCTTTCATGTTCTTTCCCTCCTGCAACCCAAGGGATTGAGGTGTGCGGACTGCAGGGACTAAGGACCACATCTCCGCAGTGAAACCAGATGGAGGTGGATGTCACTTGACAAGGTGAGCTGTGTTGGAAGGGATGTCTTTTTTTTTCCTTCTTTTTTTTTAAGGCTTCAGGCCGCGTGTGCTGTAAGAGAAGTTCCTGTAGGCGGAATATGCCAGAAGCAATTAGCGCTGACAGGAGCAAGTTGGTAGGCAACCATATGATGCTTGCTCAGGATCAAACGTGTGCCCTGAAATCGTGTTATGGGGAAGAGATCATGTTAAAGTAAAACATGGCATTCCTTCATGTGAGAAATGAGGTGTGATTTGAGTTTGAACCTGTTTCAAAAAGGGAGAAGTTCCACGTACAGATATGGAGTTCTGTGCTCTTTAAACTATAAACATCATAGCTCACACCTCACTCAATAAAAAAAATTCCAAAAGTCACGATTCACAATTTTTTGGTTCGTAAACTATTTTTACATTGACCAACAAAAGGCTGAGAATTCACTCCTACGAGCAAGTCTCAAAATCCCCATATCTTCCTTTGGGTCTTTTCCAACCCGAAATATAACAGTATTAGATCTAGTTTAATTACACTAGGCTTGTGGATGGGGCCCTCACTTTCTCTGGACGGTGAAACCGCTTAGCGTTTGTTGTCGGTTCAAGGCCCTCCAAAGGATGTGTTGGCATGTGAAGGGCCCTGGCAGAGGAAACATGGGGGTGCGGGGAGGGGGGGGTCGAACTGTTATTGTTTGAAAAGCGTGTAAGCGGCCTTCACAACGGCACAGCCACATCCATGAAAACGGAGAGAGAGAGAGAGAGAGAGAGAGAGAGAGAGAGAGAGAGAGAGAGAGAGAGGGAAGAGAGAGAGCGAGCGAGAGAAAGAGAAACCTCTCGCGCGGCTTTGACGGACGGCTTAACAGGCGAAACCGAATTTTGTCTTTTGCCGGGAGACGTCAGATGCCTTGCCAGTGAGAGAGAGAGAGAGGGAGGGAGAGGGAGAGGAGGAGAAAGAGAAGGGGAGCCGAGGCACCACCACAAAATCTCTCTCCCGCGTCTTACTCACCCTCTCTTTTCTCCTCCGCTTTAAGACGGTTTGGTGAATATGAAACATCAAAGGATGAACACTGCGGATGTACATTGTTGTTCCACTAACCACATGAAACAGAGACAGAGAGACAGAGAGACAGAGTGAGAGAGAGAGAGGGAGAGAGAGAGAGAGAGCGAGAGAGACAGAGGAGAGAGAGAGAGAGAGAGAGAGCGAGAGAGAGCGAGAGAGAGAGAGCGAGAGAGAGCGAGAGAGAGAGAGGAGGAAGAACCTTACCCCTCCCATAGATAAATAGAGAACCATGGAGGATTGGGTTTGGAAATGGAGGGAAGATTAACTCTTTTATCTCTTCATTTCAAACGTCTTCCTCTTCTTCTTTCGAAACCACCTTCTCCATCTTCATGCCTGACCAACTCCGCTACAAAGCCACAAGCCTCCTGTATGGGGCAAGGTAATCTCCCACAAACAGAGCTGATGTGAGCAGCAAAGCTTGCGGGGACTTGGGAGGTTTATACAGTCTGAGACAGTCATGCTCCTGACTCATTGTCATTAAACAAGCTCTGTAATCGGAGCTAAACTTAGAGGCTCCTGCACTGTGGCAGCACAGACGTTCCCCACACATAAAGAGAGAGAGAAAGAGAGGAGAAGAGGGAGAGAGAGAGAGGAGGAAGAGAAAGAAAGAAGAAGAGAGAGAGGAAGAGAGAGGGAGAGCAGGAGGACAGGCCGAAGCTAACCTAACAGTCCCAAACTTGTGCTTCGACTCTGAGCTTTGTGCAAGCTGAGCTTTGTGCACGCCTGCCTTATCTTTACACAAGGACCACCCAGGAGCTACAAGTCAGTTCTCACCTTCAGTCAGTCAGTGTGTGTGCACTCCTGTCTTTGAGTCCTTGGGAAGTGCAGGCATTTGTGTGTGTGTGTGCCTGCTTGTGTGTGTGTGTGTGTGTGCGCACGTACCTCAGAAACCACAAGTTTGAGTTTGTGTGTGTAAGAACATCGAAGCAGCGTGTGTGTGTGTGTGTGTCTGTCTGTGTTTCTGCGTGCCCCATGTGTGTGTGTCTGTCTGTGTTTCTGCGTGCCCCATGTGTGTGTACGTCAGTGTTTTATGTGTGTCTACCTCCCACCATCTGGGCTCTGTTTGGAAAGATTCTCTGTAAAAAAATCACAGTCACGCCGAGGCAGGATTACCACTGTGAAACGCAGCACCTGGAAGACACCCCCACTGCTTCTCCACTCCCTCTCATCCTGAAAGGGGGGTTCTGGGTTCTAGGATCTCTGCTGGAGGCGCGGGATTTGTTTTTGACCTACATGGGCGTCCCGGTCTTGTGTTCCCGTCCAAAAACACGGAAATCTCCAAATTCTCACCGGCGGCGTCAAGCTAGATTTCATCCCAGCCTTGATAGACACGGAGATCTGGATGAGAATCGGGCGCAGTAGGCCTCCTTCTTGTGAGAAACCCGTCTGGACCTCTCTGATGCAGGGGCAGGTTATGGCCCCCTATACCCAGACTACAATGGAAAAGAGAGAGTCGTAAACTTGGATTCAGCTCGGTTTCACCTCTGATCTTGATGGTTCGGTCCAAAATCCAAATCTAGTCACTATTTACCTTGGTGTAGGTGGGTACCACTTTATGAGTAGGGGAAGCCTGCTGCCTGGCCCAGACTGCTATTCCCACCCCCACCACAGTGAGTGGGTTGTGGATAGGGTGACCGCACCGTGGCCTGACATTGGCTGCTGTACTCTGTAAGAATGTGCCGAGTTATGCAGAGTTCCTGACCAACCCACATGGTTAGATTATCAGACGCCACCAAGCCACGGTTCAAAGGCACGGGGCCGGGGCCTCACTCTAATTTCTGTGTGTGTGTGTGTGCAAATGTGTTTGGGTGTGTGTGTGTTGGTGCCTCTGACTTTGTCTGTGTAATTTGTCCCATGTGTGTACATGTCTTTGACCTTTGACTCAGTGTGTGTCTGTGTGGACGTGTGTGTCTTCTCTTCCCCTGGACACACTGACTACACTATCAAGTACCGGGGCCCCCACCCCCTCCCACACACCCCTCTGCCCTTTCCCCCTCGCCTGTTGCCATCCACCCACAGTCCTGCCCCGGTGACCTCCGGTGGTGTCTGTCCCGGGACAGCATCATCCGTCATGATGAGTCCCCCACCACCCCCTGAGGGTCAATGGGCACGATTGTTCCTTGGCACGGTGACGTGTGTGTGGCACGCTCCTACTGTAATAATGAATGGTGAAAGGGAGAGCCGAACAAGAGGGTGGGCTGTGAGGATCACGGCATTGGACGTCTCAGTTGTTCTTGAAAGGAAGTTATTTCCTTGAAATGCAATGAAGGACCAAAGTACGTCTATGCATCTTGGGTGTGAGGTGAAACGAACCTTTAACAAGTACCCTTTTCTATTATATCTTTGTGTGCGTTTGTGGGTACGTATCTCATGTTTCATTAGGAGTGACGTGTGTCAGTCTTCTAATGGGCCTTACAGTCGCTTTTACAATCTTCTCTTGTTTGTGTTTTCCTAATGAACTTGGTTGTTAGCAAGAACCATGATTAGATCTCCACAGCTAGCTAGGGCAACCACATGCAATTAGGAGACCACAGAAGGCTTTGATGAGAGTAGACAAAACAAATGAAAAGGCACAAAACTCTGATGTCTGTGAAAATACTGGAGTATGCCTGCGTCTAAGGCCTTTGTCATTCTTTCCTGATTCAATTCACAGAGTCGTCTTAATCTGTTGTTTTTGACACATAAAAGACATTAGTAATCTATCCAGTGGATGTACTGGCCAGTGGAGATAGTATTCGTTTCCTGGAATTCCGAAGGGATCCACATCTGGGACGAATTTATGCTGTCTCCTTCAAAGCCGGTGCTTCTGAACTGTTCAACTAAACCTGCTTAGTCAGTGATGTTATGATGGTTTCTCCAGTTCAGCTTAACTGTTAGCTGCTACGATGCTAAACCAGTGACACTTGAAAATGCAACAGGACTACTTGTTTGTGGCACCTTGGTTACCTTAACCAAGGTGCCACAAACAAGTAGTCCCTATTCTCAGTAGCTCTCCTTTAGCTTAATGCTGAACTATTATGAGAATATGACATATTTTGTGTCTTGTTGTTTTTTCTGAGGGAGCTGTAGGAACATCTTTTCAAAGATTATAATCCTACAAGAACTGAAAAGAGAAGGAATGAATAAGACATTGAGACAGTACGTTTTTGTTAGAGTAGACAAAGACAAAACACTTTGACTCTTTCTGAGGAAAGCACTGTAGACGTCAAGAGTTTATGGGAGATAGCTTACCAGTCTCTTGTCAGGAAATAAAAAGCTCACACCTTTACTCCATATGAAGAACTGTCCCAATTTCCCGTTCTTTTCATCAAATGTGGCGCCCTGAAAGTCAAACCGCCGTCTTTGCTGCGGTAACAGCTCCCGATCTAAGCTCTTTGTAGAGATGCAAACTTTGCACGACATGTGACTTTTTGATATCCCAGAGAGGAGTGTCTGACAAGGTTTGTCTCTCTACTCTTTTTCTCTGCGAGTGTGCATTCTTTCTGCCACTTCATTAGCATTCATCCAGCTCCTGTCACCACGGAAACATTTAATTTGAATCTTCAGAGGGTTCGAGACCGGTGTCTTTCAACTTGCAGCTGTCAGGCACATCAACTCATGACACACACCGCATTGGGGCGAAGTTAAATCGGAGTACACTCCCGATGATATATATAGATGACATGTCACTTTTTTTTCCAGGGAATAGGCACTTTCGATGTCATCAATATAGAGAGTGCTTTATCAGGAACAAAAGAGAGAGGAAAAAAAGTACTTTGAAACAATGGAGGAGATGAAATGATTCTTTTATCTTTTTTTTTCTTCCTCTTCTTCCTTTTAAGAGCGAAAAGCAAAATTGTTCCAAAGTAGGCAGACGCGTTTAAGGGCCTGGGTTTTTGATCCACCTGTCCGTCAAGGCAAACTAGCTCCGCCTCCCAACGCGCCTGATTGCTGGGTGTCCTCAAAACGTCTCAAAGTCTCTTTGTTAGTGCCGAGCACGTCGATTAAAGAGACAAACATCATTTATTCATCGAGCCATTGAGCGGAAAGAAAGGGAGGACTCAAGAGTTTGCCGTTCACATCCGTCCGACTCGGATTTGCCGTGATCAGCTAGTCAGCTTTCTTCCCAGAGACGTGTGGACTGAAGGAGACAGAATGATCTAGATGAATTGAGAAGTTTATACAATGCATGTTTTGGAGGAGGAAGAGAAGAGCTTTGATCTCTTTTGGTGAGATAAGCGGTATTTAAACTTTTTTGGGGAGTGGAACTTTGAATTGTAGGAGAGAGACAGAGAGAGAAAAGCCATCACAATGCGATGCTTTACAATTATTTGTTGAGCAAGAAAACACACACCAAGACACACACTCAGACACACTACTCAGACACACACACACACAGCCTGTGTATAAAACGGAATGAATGCGATAATTGTAGTTTGGATGTTTAATTGACAATGTGACAAATAGTTTACAGCCACACACACTTTACATTTAGTCATTTAGCAGACGCTCTTATCCAGAGCGACTTACAGTAAGTACAGGGACATTCCCCCCGAGGCAAGTAGGGTGAAGTTCCTTGCCCAAGGAAACAACATAATTTGGCACGGCCGGGGAATCGAACTTGCAACCTTCAGATTACTAGCCCGACTCCCTCACCGCTCAGCCACCTGACTCCCTTACAGACACAGGGCTATAGGGTCAGTAACCCTTGATCCCTATGATAGATGCTACCAACCCATTCCTTTACATAGTATGATCACTTACAAAGTATTGTATCACGTTTGCATGCCATCTCTACAGTATGTGTACTCCATCGCTATGTCAAATGTGCCTTTGCCAGCAAAACTGTCAGTCTCTAAATCCCATTTCTTCTTGCGGCTTCGATTTGTCTTCATCTCAATCCTGTTGGAAGGTTTTCCTCTTTTGGTGGATTGCTGAGTTTCCTTAGATGCCTGAAGTTTTGCCATCTTCACTTTTCAACTGACTAGATGAATATCGGTAGGACAAAGCAAAAGAAGGGAAGCCTTTTTTACTCCACTTCTAACAGCCCGATTCTGTCGTCTTCCTGCAGCTTCTCCTTAACTGCCTTCCTCGCGTGGCTGCCGAAAAGACACTATATCAAATGCAAACTGAAAAGTCAAAGTCTCTCAAGTTAACATCAGTTGGGCCCTGGTGGAAATGTTGCTCTCCTAAGGTTTTCTCAACTTTTCCTTTTTCTCTCTTTTCTCTTTGAAAAATACAGAAATCACTTCTTTCTTGCCTTTCTGGATGGGTACGCGTCGATAGTTCTAATGTGGTAGCGGCAGAATGTGTTTCTTTTCATGTGGACAGCCTCCATCTGTGTCTCATGGTTCTGCACCAGGAGGTGAAATTCACCCTGAAGTAAACAGAGCACCGTGCACAGTATCCATGGTTATGGCTTTCATCAGAATTCATTTGAGTGTGAATTCACACAACCACTGCTTTAGCCATAACGTCCACAACTCAAAACAGGAAGCGTTCACAAGGCAAGGTGTGAGCAGACCTAAACCAGATGTCGACTTTGAGTGATAACAAGACAAAGCCCCCAAATAAATCACCTCGGTAGCTTGTTATGATAAAGTAATGCCACGGTTTTGTGTTTAGTCAGTCAACGAAGCAAAGCCAATGACTGGAAACAAAACATTTTGCAGCTACAGTAACATCCAGCCCACATGAAGAGAGAGAGAAGTGTCAAATACAGACTGGTTTTAGGGCAGACCTATGATCTGTGTTCGATATTTCAAGTCTAAACACTGTTTGGTGTTCAGGGAGAATTAAGGGGGGGGGGGGGGAAGTGGTTGACACTTTCAAGAACACTTTGAGGGGCGTTACCGTGGAAACCTGAAATAGCTGAAACTAGACTTCTGTCCAAATAATCCCTAGGCTTCTCCAAGCCAGCGTGTTTATGTATTGTAAATCGCGAACAGAAATGCTTCAGCATCGTGTGGCATGTATATTTCGAGGTTCGAACATTATATGGTATCCGAATTTCACCCACACAACCGCAGGCTTTCGCTGTTTCTCCTATGAAGTACGTGCGCGTATTCCTGGGGCCCCTAAAAAGGAAATATTCGGAGGTTTCTCAAGAATGTGTCTAAAACTCATCAAACGGTCGTTCTCTGTACGTTCAACTCCGTCTGAAACACTGAGAAACACCCCCATCCCAGCTCAAACCTCTGTGTATGAATCAGGTTTTGGCAGGTCGAAGTAGCCACACAGGTTTCCAACACTAGAATTCACCCCTGCATGCACACACCCCCACACACACCCTCGCTTTGATCTCCGACGAGATCAACAGATTCCTAATGCTCACTGTTCCCCGTTTGGTCTCTGCAGAGTGGTGGACGAGGCCCTGGTGATGTCACTCGGGCAATTCACCAGCGAACGCCTGTTACATCATCTCAGGGTTTCGCTGGAGTAAAAATACACACACTCTCTCTCTCACACACACACACTTGCCCTATCTCTCTTAAACACCTACACACACACACACACACACTACTCCGGGGTCTGCAGCACCGAAGGGGGGGGGGGGTGTTGGAGGACACAAAAGATCCAAAGCCCCCTCTCAAAGCCCCCCAGATAGCGTTTCACCAGTGTCGTGCCAAAACACAAGGGCATGCAGGAAGGCCATGGGAATCAAAGGGCACAGAGGAGGCTTCCAAACAAGAGGCCCTGGCGGCTGTTTTACCTTTGTACCTGTGAAAACAGGAAAGGGGTGTGAAAGAGGAGGACTCCGTGTGGAAACGTTCTCACCTGCGGGCTCGGTTAAAGTCGCCAAGACTTGGCGTTTCGTCAGAAGCCGACGTTCGACTTCCACACAGTCACGTACACACACACACACACACACACACGATACAAGTGACATCTCCTCTTTGAGCGGACGGGAGATTTACACCATAGAAAAGCAAGTAGGATGACATTTTGAACCCTGCGGGTTGATAGAGGTTCTGAAAGGAAATATGATAAGGTATGCCTGTGGAATGTCTTTGAGGGAAGGGGGGCGGGGACATTCAGGAAACGCTAGCTTCCTAAGTGTACTTGAACTCCGGTTTCAATAGCTTGTGCTTTCCCGTTCATCCCGTGGTGCATGTAAGCATTTTCACAAACACTGTATTGCCAGCACTTCAAAGAAACCTCAAATTGATTTTTCTTCCATGTATGTGCCACCAACAATGGCAACATATCAAAGTACGGTTAGGACATGGTTATTTACAATATGGAAGAAAAAGCGAAATATTTCAACTTATACATGTTTGTTTTTGTTCTAGGTGGAGCGTGGGGGGTAGACATGAGGAGAGAGAGCAGAAATGCAACGCGGGGTGAGATTTATTTTCTTTCTTGAATGCAAAAACATGTTCTGGATGATAGTCGGTGGAATAATAAACATCACAAGGAATTATTTACGAGATGCAAGTTGTTTGATTGAATCACGTGTTGGTCCGTTGAGTTTGTTGAAATCACTGTGCTGTAAGTTGTCATTGTCGAGTCTGACATTTCTGGATCTTCAGAATGGTCCCATGTTGTCTTGTCTTAGTGGTCAGCCACTTGGGAAAGTATATGGGTCACTCGTCTTGTCATCACATACGCACAGCCTTGCAGCACATAGCAACAGCACACCAATCAAATATTCGCTCTTGCAAGCTATTACATGACCACATACAGTACACATACTGTACAGAACACAACCAGCATCCCCTCCCCTGACACATACAGTCTCTCACTCTCACACACACACACAAACACACATACACATTCATTTACACACACACATGCACCCATTTACACAAACACACACATTCATGTTCACAAAATACACACACACACACTAATTTACACAAGCACACACACACGCACACACACACACATGCACCCATTTACACAAACACACACACGCAGTCATTGCCACAAAATACACACCCACAGACTCATTTACACAAACACACACTCATTTACACAAACACACACCCACACACACACAAAGACACACACACCCACACCCCCACACACCCACACACACACACAGGAGCTCCTCCCGAGCCCCACAGCTGCTGCAGGGCCTTAAAGTCACACTGAGCCAGTGTGATGGAGGGTCCAGCTGGTGACCAGCCTTTTGATCCTTCTCTCTTTCATGAGAAAGACAAACAACGCGGCGGCGTCACCCACGCCACGCTGATTGATACACACACGCACACACACACACACACACACACGCGCTGACACCTCTTCTAGCTTAATGGATGCCCTCTCTTTCTCACTGTAATCAGTCGGCTAATGACCTGCTTGAACTTTGAATGAAGCCCAGAGAGGTGGGTGAGAACGAGAGGCGGAGTCAGAAGGAGAGAGTGTGTGTGTGTGTGTGTGTGTGTGCAAATGTGTGTGTGAGTGTAAATGAGTGTGTGTGTGCATGCATGTGTGTGTGGGGGGTTTAATTCGCTGTCCAGGGGAGAGGGTGAAGAAGGAGGGGGGGGGGGGGTGAGGGAAAACGCAAGGGAGTGATCATGAAACACACATTTTGTTTGTTTTCTTCCATTGTTTGTTTTGAAGCTATTTCAAGTAGTGTTGAATTATCTCTTTCGTGACAGAAACCCCATGGGGAGCAATGGTTTAGGCAAGGCCCTCATGTTGAAAGGTCTGGTGTGTCCAAAATCAATGTGTCCCAATGGTCTTTTGCACAAACCAAGGCAGAGTTTAAATTCAACTTGACCTTCTGTATTTTCTGTGTTCATGTATCTTTTAGCACAGTCACTACCACCATCAGATGTGGTATCCCTTCCACTCGTCGAGTCAGTTAATGTGTCTTAAGAAGCAAAGTAATGAACGAACAAAAGCCAGGTCTCAGCCTATTAGACGCAACTTCGACTCTCGTTCTTAAAAACAAGGCAACCGATAGGTCAATACCCCTACCCACAAGCCCGCATGTCATCGATGAGGTCATGCCAACCCTTTCGTGGTTGAAACTGAGCTGAAAACACCGTTTGAAGCAGTCTCGTGGGTATTTTCCAGCCTTCGGGCTAAACTGGAGGGACAATGAGAGTGACAATGGAGGGACAATAATGACAGCTAGTGAAGCAAGAGGAGAGGATGGGGCGGAGGAGGAGGGGGGGGGGGGGGGTTGGTAGAAAGGGAGGAGTAGGGAGGAATGTTAAGAAGGGTTCTTTGTTTGCCCCCCTGTCTACTGGGGCCTCCGGTGTCCATCGGCCCATCTTGCAAGGATGGGCCCTCGACGGATTTCACTGGGGTTTCCCTGCAACTGCCATGCTCGCTTCCCCGTAATCGATAGCACAGATCTCAGTTCCCAAACGGTGATGATGTTTTGTCGATTGCACGTTGACGTTATTTTTTTCCGCTTTAGAGGAGGAGTGACAAGGTGGAGAGGCAGAGGAGCGAAGGAGAGCAAGAGCAAAAGAAGAGATGAGAGAGCAACAAAGAGGCCAGAGAGGTGAGAGAGAGAAGGGAAGGAAGAACAGAAGAGCAAGAGAAGAGAAAAACAGAGACAGGGTTAGGGTTAGAAAGAGAAGGTGAGGTGAGGCAGACAGACAGAGAGAGGCAGAGAGATAAAACAGAGACAGGGTTAGGGTTAGAAAGAGAAGGTGAGGCAGACAGAGAGAGGCAGAGAGATAAAACAGAGACAGGGTTAGGGTTAGAAAGAGAAGGTGAGGCAGACGGAGAGAGGCAGAGAGATAAAACAGAGACAGGGTTAGGGTTAGAAAGAGAAGGTGAGGCAGACAGACAGAGAGAGGCAGAGAGATAAAACAGAGACAGGGTTAGGGTTAGAAAGAGAAGGTGAGGCAGACAGAGAGAGGCAGAGAGATAAAACAGAGACAGGGTTAGGGTTAGAAAGAGAAGGTGAGGCAGACGGAGAGAGGCAGAGATAAAACAGAGACAGGGTTAGGGTTAGAAAGAGAAGGTGAGGCAGACAGAGAGAGAGAGGCAGAGAGATAAAACAGAGACAGGGTTAGGGTTAGAAAGAGAAGGTGAGGCAGACAGAGAGAGGCAGAGAGATAAAACAGAGACAGGGTTAGGGTTAGAAAGAGAAGGTGAGGCAGACAGACAGAGAGAGGCAGAGAGATAAAACAGAGACAGGGTTAGGGTTAGAAAGAGAAGGTGAGGCAGACAGACAGAGAGAGGCAGAGAGATAAAACAGAGACAGGGTTAGGGTTAGAAAGAGAAGGTGAGGCAGACAGAGAGAGGCAGAGAGATAAAACAGAGACAGGGTTAGGGTTAGAAAGAGAAGGTGAGGCAGACAGACAGAGAGAGGCAGAGAGATAAAACAGAGACAGGGTTAGGGTTAGAAAGAGAAGGTGAGGCAGACAGACAGAGAGAGGCAGAGAGATAAAACAGAGACAGGGTTAGGGTTAGAAAGAGAAGGTGAGGCAGACAGAGAGAGGCAGAGAGATAAAACAGAGACAGGGTTAGGGTTAGAAAGAGAAGGTGAGGCAGACAGAGAGAGGCAGAGAGATAAAACAGAGACAGGGTTAGGGTTAGAAAGAGAAGGTGAGGCAGACAGACAGAGAGAGGCAGAGAGATAAAACAGAGACAGGGTTAGGGTTAGAAAGAGAAGGTGAGGCAGACGGAGAGAGGCAGAGAGATAGAGACCGGGGGTCAGAGTCCTGCTCCCTCTTACCGTAATCCTGCCGGTAGCAGCCTGCCGTTAGGACCATAAATCACCGTTTGTATGAAATACCAGCGGGAGCGAAAGGTCAAAGGAGGAAATTAGCAGCTGTCTCTTCCTCTCCTTTCATGTTAGCCGCAGGGCTAATCGCCACCCAGCCATCAGCCTCATTTCCACTTTAAAACAAACTCCCCAACAAGCCCGGGGAGGAGCTGTTTGCTCGACTCCTACATTTTATGGCACCGGATTTCATTATGAGATGGAGTGAGGGGGGGGGGGGGGGGGTTGGGGGGGGTGAGGGAGGGGGGACTGCTCATGTCACCCCCCCCCCCCTCCCCCCATCTCCTCTATCTCTCTCTTTCCCTCTTTTTGCCGTCGACCTTAGCTTCTGTCAGTCTCTCTGTGCCACGCCATCGCAGGTGTGGGAGGGCAAACAAGGGAGCATGCGTCCATCAAGCTGCTCTGTTGACACATTCTGAGACCGCTCAGGGCAAGCGATGATTGGCTGGCCTTTGCATTGGGATGCTTTTCCTGCGGGGCTACTGGCGAAACGAGACGTGTTGCAAAAGAGGCCTTGTGAACTCACATGACCCGCTGGTATTTTCCACCATTGCACGCTCCTGTCTGAACACGAGCAATGTATGTCAGAGGGCCAGCTAAGCCGTAGTGAATTGTTGTTGTTTGGGTCGTTAAATGTCAGACTTATTACTTATTAGTGCTTCTTCACAGTAGAAAAGGTGCTTGGTGTTTGTATTCTTCTAGATAGGAATTGACTTGCAGGTTTCATGAGCTTTCGCCTTCGCTGTCTCACTCCCCACTCCATCTCTCTCTTTGTCTCTCTCTCTCTCCCCCGCTTTATCTCCCTCTCCCTCCAACTCTGTGGGAATGTTTTTCCTATCTCCTGTCTTCCGTGCAAGCTCGCAGGCTCAGAGAGGTGCATACAGGCAGTACCCCCTTTGTTGACGTCTTTGCCTATCTCTCTGTGCGCCTTGTTTTTGAAGCTCACACCCCCCCCCCCCCCCCTCTTTTCTTTTTGCACACCTGCAGAGAAGCTGACACAAACATCCAACAGGGTCGGTCTTATCTCCCAAGGTTTCTTACCTCAGAAACAGAAAGTGAGAATTAACAACAATGCAGTTGGCTCAGGCTTGAGGTCGAAAACGACTGTCCTTCTGATTGGATCTCATACAATACAGCAGCAACAACAGAGTCGTATGTCAAATATTGACAACACGTATACAGATAACTGAACTAAGTCAAATATGTTGGATGCGAAGCCCTTTTTGTGAACCCAAAAAATATATCGCAAGCAAAAGCAGATTTTGTGGTTTTGGCCTACCTCAGAAATACCTGTGGACACAGATTGTATTAGATTTAAGGTCACTTTACATGTGTTGGACTAAACACATACAATTTAACACTTTTTGTCCTTCGTTTTGAAGGGGATTGATGAGGTTATCCGTTGTATAATTGCTTCATTGAATTTCTCCCATACACTTAAGCTTTATTTTTATTGTCAAGAGCCAACTGTTGTTGGACACTGGATCAATGGATCAATAGGACCAATTCATTTGCCTTATCGCCGCCATCGATTTCCTGTCAAGCTAACCATGAGGTGCATGAGAGACAGTTTAACCAAGGCAGTGGGTTAGTTAAGCATACCACAGCAAGCAGCATTTGGCTCTTTGTAGACTCCAACTGCCATTCCAATGTTAAGCAGGTCACTTTTGTGGATCATTTGTAATACAGACCTAGTTATTGATTAGTAGCGCTAACATTAACCATGCTACCTGCCTCTCATACTAAATGGCCGGCAAGACGCATTAGAGACCAACTGCTAATGTTAAGCCAACTATCCGGATAATGAGAAGCAGCATTGTGGCAACTCTACATACTAAAGAGAATATCTTCTGATGTTACTTATGCATTTAATCAAACAGAAAGAGGGGGGAAGGAAGAAAGAAAGAAAGAAAGAAAAGAAAGAAGTTACAGATAGAAAAGAGGATGAGAAAAGCATGTGCCCGTGACCCCGTCCAGGCCACCGTCTGGCTCAGTTAGCGGTTAGCTACATCAGAGAGACTTTTGGTTATTCAAAGCAAATCAGTGGCGGGCCAATAATCTGAGTGATCTTTCCAGGGGCATCTGCGAGTTCTGAAAAGATAGACCTCTTCCAGTTCAATTCCACCACCCCCACCAGGAGAGGAAAAGGGGGATGAAATGCACGCCATATTGCACTGGGGAGAGAGCCCTTCACAGGCACGGCCACAAAGGTTTTCTCGGCCAAAAGGATTAGGCTGAGCATCAGACATTGTTTCTATACATTATTAAACTTTTAAGCTGCCGCAAAACAGGATTAAAACAAAAAAGGCGGGAGAGAGAGTGAGAAAGTAATTATTTGTCTTCAAGGCTCAAATGCAACCACTCGCTCCTCAACAAGCAACCAAGCAAGCATCCCCCAGGAAGCACGTCAACACGTTTTAGTGCAGCCATCAGGGT
This sequence comes from Thaleichthys pacificus, assembly GCA_023658055.1. Classification (NCBI taxonomy): domain Eukaryota; kingdom Metazoa; phylum Chordata; class Actinopteri; order Osmeriformes; family Osmeridae; genus Thaleichthys; species Thaleichthys pacificus. The sequence continues at coordinate 8,009,556 of CM042860.1, forward strand.
TTTCTTCCACGATGCTGCTCTTTGACTGTCCGTCACCCACTCAATGTATTTAGATTTTTGGAAGTTTTAAAATTTAAGTTTATTTTCTCAAATCGGGCCTTTTAAAGTGAATCCTCTTAACGAAGCAGAACAAGGCGATGAATGGCTGGCTTCTCTAACTTTAATGGTGTTATGCACCATGTCCAACTTCAAAGCCAGTCTTAACTCCACACTTTAATTGTATCTCTGCCAAGCTTCCCGACTACCATCTGATTCTGCTGACAACTGAATTCCTTTTCTCTCTTCCTTCATCCTTCCTCTAATATCTCTTCCTCCCTCCCTCCCTCCCTCCCTCTTTTCCTTCACTCTTTCTGTCTGTCATGATGGATTCCCTTCCTATTCTGTCACTCTCTCACTTTTACCCCCCGAAGTCTGCCGCCACAAGTGTCAACCACGGCACGAGGCCTAACTAATCTCGATTGCTGTAGACATCCACAAGGGATGAAAAGCTAAGGTGCTAATGCTAACCAAATGATGCTAATCGCCCGAATTATTTCTCTCCCTCTTTCCACCTTTTTCTTTCCCCCCTCTTTTCCATCGTTCGTTTTCTCTCCTCTTTTTCTCCGTGGCTCTGTATAAACAGACATTCACGCTGCTCCGCATATGGGCTTTAATTTCCCATTGTCCTCCAGATATTCTTCGCTCAGGCTTGAGATAAAGGGATAATCACTTCAAAGGGAGGCTGGAGAGAGAGAGAGAGAGAGAGAGAGAGGGAGAGAGAGAGAGGAGAGAGAGAGAGAGAGAGAGAGAGAGAGAGAGAGAGAGAGAGAGGGGAGAGGGAGAGTAACCCCCCAGCTGAAAGGAGAAGTGGACAATACGCTAATTGAGAAAGGGGAACTGATCACAGGGTCTGTTCAAAGGAAAGCCTTGCCACGCCCCCTCCAATGCACTAATTGTATTAGTGTTTATGGGGATGCTTCAGCCAAAATTATCACTCAAACCCACCACAGCCTTTGAACTTCCAATATTGGGTTATTTGCAATTATCCACCCTCTGTCTCCTGTTTTCTTGTGCTATTCCACCACCGCTTTTTGGGAACAGAAGTACAAAAAAAGGTTTGCGTAGAATTCTTGCTATGAAAATACAGAGGATTTATATTTAAATATATACTATTTATGCATTATAATGTCGCGTTTTAACACCTCACCTGTAGATAGGGCGATGGCAGACGTTTGTACACCTTTACAACTGCACTTACATAAGTACAAAAGACACATTTATGAAAGTGGTGTGCGTGGAAGATCTTCATGACAGGAAAGAGAAGTCAGACACCTTCTGTCTTCGGATGCTAATCGCCAACTAACCCTCCCACACCTGCACATAGACCAGTGTAGCACGTGCACTTTCCCTGCACTCTGCAATACAAGTCCCTTAATTAAAGAGCACCCGTATTTCCTGTTGGTGATGATACAGAGGAGTCCTTTAATGTGTTTGCTCTCTCCCTCTCTCTCTCTCTCTCTGTCTCTCTCTCTCTGTCTCTTCTCTCTCTCTCTCTCTCTCTCTCTCTCTCTCTCACGAGCCCTCAATTAGCCACCAGGTCACCCCGTTTTATTGGGGCTTAACAGCAAGACGGTGGCACTCTCGTCCTGTATTGTGCCTTTACAGCACTGGGCTCTTCCTGTGAAATGGTTAGGGCCCCTACAAAGGGGTCAGGGTAGGGTCAACATCAAAAGCTGCCACTCCAGGGACACTCCACATCACCCTCCTATCGACCCAATGTATTCTAGATGGTAACGCAGGCCTAAGTGGTCAAGTCAACAGGTGCGTGGTCACAATTGTACCATGGTCGGGTTTATACTATTTGGATTTGTTTCTGAAAGTTCATTCATTTCAGGGTGTGAAGTTTTAACATGTGTGTATTGCGCTCTGGTTTGCACAACAGATGTGGTCCATGTCGTTGTAATTAAGAAATGTTGAGCACAGAAGTTTGTTTCTGCTGATTCATGTTGATCTGTTTTGTTGTTCCTGCATTTGCTGTGAAAACTTTGTACACAAAACCTTTTTGGATATGCTTTTCATTTCACTGACCCTTATGGAAAAGTTAGAACGTTTTGTGCGAGTCAGCAAAAGAAATTACGTTAATCTCTATCCAGAGGACAGTTGTTCATTTTGGTCCCTTTAAAGTGATATTTGCAGTTTAATTTAATTTGAAGTTAAGCATCTTATCCGGCAAGTCAAATATGCCACTTAAAGCACATCATCCTGTTCAGAAATTACTTTTTAAAACCCATCACTATCTCAATTGTCCTTTCAGGACTCATGGCTGGTGATGGAAAAGACACTTCTAGATAACTGCATAGCTAACATATTTCATATTCATTCATCACTTAAATTTAGAATCACACAAATCCATTAACACCTCCCCTTCCAACTTCAGAGAGTTTGCCGATGACCCAATTTTGCGTTTCATTACAACACAGAACTTTACATTTAGAAGTGTTGAAAACCATTGTCCATTTGTTGCCATTGTGGAATTGTTTGGATTTAAAGCGGCCATATTTGTTTTACAGAGCTCTCCCACACAAACAGTAACCTCCAAGCATTCTGCTGGCCATGCAGTGTTACTCATATGTTTGTGACAAGATGATACCTACTTACTGTAGTTTTCTGAGTTTACAGCTAAGTTTAAGAATGTAACTCTTTGTAGCATTGATCTAGGAAGAATTTGACAGGATGTCAGTTGTCAAAAGAAGCCAACCAACCTGTAAATATAGAAGCATTTTCTCAAAATTCTCTAAAAAAAGTACATTGTAAACTTATTCTGACTGTTTTTTTTTTTTTGGGGGGGGGGGGGTGTTATGCATATTATCCAAGTATGTAAATGATATACAGTTGTACTCATATAGAAATTGAGACCACAGCATTTTCTAAATGCCTTATGATGCTACATCAGCTGATATGTATATGGCATGACATATAATGCCACAATCCAGTACAGCTGCTTGTCAACAGGGATGTAGATTTAGCTGAAATAGAAACTTCTTATCTTGACACTCAGCTATAACATTCTGTGTCAGCATTCTAACAATGACCCTCATTCTCAATGTTCCCCCTGATAAATCCAGACAACTCGCAGTGCACATTATGTAATATTTATTTGAATAAATTCCCATATGTTAGATGGAAAAATAGAGAGAAGGCAGCTATAATATACATTAAGTGTAAATATTCAATTTCTAGACCAACTTCCTGATTAGAAAGTCAACCAATAGCAGCTCTCTGTCATTGCATATGCAAATGAGATCATATTCAGTGTGCATAGATAATGATTAATGTGTGCATATATCAATGAGCACCACTTTAACGACACATGTTATGTTGCATCCCTTATACCATCCAAGATGTTTTGTGAGTTTGAATTCTCTTATATAAATATATTTTCTCTCTAAAGTTGAACATCAAAGGGACAATATAGCCTTTGAAGTACCATGGGATTGGATCACTGTCTAGCCCTCTCTTTAAGATTCCGGCACAATGACATTAGGAAAGTCATCCGAATTAAAAAGCCGAGAGAACAGTCCTTTACTCTGTGTCCAATTTGAGCTAAATGTCAGTCTATGCCATACTCTCGTGTGTGGATTAGACAAGTATGTTATGGTGACTAATTACTAGTTTATTAATAATAATTTGACAGTCATTGTTCCAGTGTAGGGCATCAATAAATGAAGTAACTCAATAAAATTCATTTTTACAATCACAACATGAATTATGGTGAGTTTCACTGGTCAGACTATACATTAAATCTATATAACATCACTGAATTGTATAAATAAATGTTATAATTATGATGGATTAAAACGTATTATTTTGTCATTTATGGAAACTAAGGGGTTAAAATATTAAATATGCAAGTAGGGAGGTATGTCTCTTTAAAGTTTATGTAGCAACAGACGGATTGCAGGGATAATGCTATTGGGGCGGTAGATCACTTACTTCTGACGTTCCAAAGCCTCGGGGAGTTGGCTCGAGATTGCCAGTCTTTGATAAGGTCCTAACAACCCAGTAAAAACTTTGCTGTCTCTAAAAACCTTTACACAGCCCTCTAAATACTGCCGACTATTGTTCAATGTATCGTTTTAGGGTCTATTCGCTGACTGAAAAAAGCAGTCGATGTGACACTATTCATGTTAGCTGGTTTTAGCTTTTTGAAATCGCAAAGAAGAGTAGTTGTTTTTTATCTATCTTCCGGGACCAGGCCGGCGGTTCTTTACTTTGATGTCCACAGTTAAACCCTCAACCCAGTTCGTTTTGAAATAGCCTGGAGGATATCTGCCGCCTGCGTCGACTACTTGAAACAGTACCTGAGTATGGAGGAAACGCGTTTTCTTGTTAAGGTTATACAAAATAAAAAATTCCCCTCGTTCCTGAGATAAACATCACAACGGAAAAGAACTCTGGCGATATTTGTCATTTTTGGAATACTTTTGGGACTGTTTGTGTCTTTACACACTGTTTATAATCTAAGGAAGACATTCTAACGTGCATCGATGGTAAGTTGTAAGAATGCTGCTCTGCAGCCTTAACCAATGCCCCCTCTCTCGGTTGCTTTGATGTGTTGCTGCAATGCTTTGAAGTTGAGAAATGTAGGCTACATGGCTCGTTTGTGGGCGAGAAAATACGGTAAAATAGATAAAGAATAGGCTATAGGTGAGCAATTGAGTCTGTGCGTTTATAGTTTATAAGCAAACGTGCAGATAGAATAGTTTGTTGGTTGGGGATGTAGTAATCGTATTCTTTGAAGAAGGAAAAAGTGGGATGTAGGCTATAGCCTACCCCCTCCTCCTCGAAATGTTGACACCCCCCTCTGATCTACATAGGAACACTGCCTGCTCTTTCTGGGGCCAGTTGTTGAATGGGACAGGGCACATTAGACCAATCTCTTACTTGGAAGGAAACACATGTGGCTTAGTAGGCTACATAGTCAACAGTCCGACATCTCACATTCCCGTTTGTCGGATTACTATTGCATTCGAGTTTGACTGGATATACTGTTTTAAAGAAGACGCATGTAACTGGAGTATCTTCCATCTCACTTTTGGGCTCTACTCGGATTTCGTTTTACAATGGTATGTGGTGCAGTGTGATCTTTTTACACAAGACGTGTTGCCCAGTTTAGGTACAGATTTGATCCATGTGCAGTTTGACACATTGTTGCAAGGTAAAGTACAATAACCTGTAGTGTTTTCAAATATTGCCTACTTAATTACAGTCACGCTACGGCGCTAAACGCGTTACCGCTATGGTACCTTGTAGAACAGTAGGAATAGAGATCGCTGAAGAACTTGTTCTGCTTATCTTATGCCTCACGAGCCAGCTAGATTGTAGAGAAGTGTTCATTTGGACATTTAAGAGTAACTTTTGAGTGAACATTAGTCGAGAGAAGTGTTTGATAGTCGTATCTTGTTCCTCAGACACATTGCAGTGTGCTCTATAGCCTATCTGAGCGGCGTGCTACAGCCTACATGTGAGCTGAAATCTAGATGGCTAACTGTGCCAATGATTAAAGGAATATCGATCGCGAACACTGTATGATTGAGCGCTTCGCTTTCCCTCGGGGGCTTTTATCCACAATACCAAAGCCAACGTAATGCCATTGTTGCGCATCCGATGTATTTTTTACCTCTCTAGCTTGGTTGGCTGTGTGCATTGTGAGGACAAGTGGTAGGTTACGAGAGAAACGAGTCTTTATGCATGATGCCGATGGGATCCTACCGTTTCGAAAAATATATGACATTTTATTTGAAATGAAGGCTACGACAAAGGATCACATAGGAACACATTAATGGTCTTTTAGCCACGCTTTGGGGGATATAATTGTGTCTGTATGAAACGATTATACCCGTCAAAGGGTTCTGATGTGACAGTTCAATGCGCATTGTGAATTAGGTGCAGTTGATCTCTCATTTAGATAATAAACAGATAACGGGAATAAAAAAGACTTTCATATTTTATTTCTCTGCGAAACGGACAGGGTTTGAAAGGACTGTTTACTTCATGTCTTCCTTTGAAGTTGGCAGGATCTGGCTTTGATTAGATCAATACTTTCTGTTTCAGAGTGAAGAGAAGCTGAGAAGCTCCCCCGCTGATTTGAAAGAGTGAGAAGGATCACATTCGAGCTCAGAGTAGGCACAACGGCACACACACACTGCAACCGGAGCTGGAGCCATGAGCTGGGCGCTTACGGACCATATCAGCAGTAGCTTCCGAGAAGACGCACCTCGTCCTCCGGTACCGGGGGAGGAGGGAGAGGCGTCATGCCACAATCCCAGCAAGCCAGCCAAAATGACAGCCCAAATCAAGGCTAAAGTTGTCACCACCGCGTCTCCCGGTTCCACACCGAGGAGGAACGAAGATGGACTTGGAGAACCTGAGGGGAGCGCGTCTCCGGACTCGCCCCTTGCCCGGTGGACGAAGTCTTTGCATTTTCTACTAGGTGACCAAGACGGTGCTCTTCTTTTCAGGACCTTTTTGGAGCGGGAGAAATGCGTGGACACTTTGGACTTCTGGTTTGCCTGCAATGGCTTCAGGCAAATGGACTTAAAGGATACCAAAACGCTACGAGTTGCCAAAGTTATTTTCAAACGGTACATAGAAAACAACAGCATTGTTTCCAAGCAGTTGAAACCTGCTACGAAGACTTTCATAAGGGATAGTATTAAGAAACAACTTATAGACTCTGCAATGTTTGACCAAGCACAAACGGAAATTCAGTCAACCATGGAAGAGAACGCGTACCAGATGTTTTTAACTTCTGACATATACCTCGAATACGTGCGCACCGGTTGCGAGAACGCAGCGTATGTGAACCATAGCGGTCTCGGGAGTCTGAAGTTGATGTGTGGATATCTTCCACCTCTTATTGAAGAAGAAGAGTGGAGTTGTAGTGACTTGAAGGCGAAAACGTTGGCATCTGTTGTTGGACTATCGGCGAAAGCGTTGAGGGCCACTGCTACCATCCGGACAGCGGCGGAAGTGCTGGAAAATGGGTACAGGTAAGACATGTAATTTATCATACATTTCTCTTTAATTTAATATGAAATTTGAGATATTAATGGCACAACATGAACGGCATGTGCTTGCTACCGTATTGATTGTGCATGGATAATTTGGATATTATTATCTTTTTTTTGGAGGTGTGTGGGGGGGGGGGGGGACGACGACGACATGCATTTTTGCCTGAAGCCTAATTTAAGAAATTGGCACTACCTGCTAAAAAGTGGTACAAGCATAAAAACGCCCCTCTTTGTCATAGTTACTTCACAGATTCCTCTGTGAGATAAAGGAGCTTCATCAAAGGGAAACATATCTCTTATATATTTGTCCCCTCTCTCTGCCTTGCAGTTAGTTGGGGGGGGGGGGGGGGGGTGTTGAGGGTAGAAGAAGGGAAGGGTGAGGGGGGGTTGGAAAACATCAATGGATCTGGTCCTTCCTTTTAAGTAAATGGTGTCTTGCAGGCAGCCCTCTGCTGGTTTGCTCAAGTTTCCTGTGCTTTGAAACTCTTCCTCCGGTACAGGCACAGATTCAGACACCCAAGTTGGACTGCTGCTGTAACTTGAAACATTGTCGTGCTATTGTTCCAAAAGTTTCTGCCATATTTCTCTCTCTTTTTTTGTTGTCGTTGCATCCTGCTTGTATTTTATTAAAGCGTTTAAATTCTAGCCGGCCTCAAAGAAACACACACGTACGCGCAACGCTAAGCCAAGGGGAGATATCTGCCTCTTGGTCGGAGATGAAAGAAAAAGCGTCTCTGGAAAGCATTTGGGCTTATTTCTTAAGATCTCGTCCCACGTATTGTCCAGCAGCTGCAAACTCTTCAGTTCAGGGAACCATCTCAAAGTGTGGATTTTATGTATGAGTTTGCATCAAAGAGCAGTTACTGAGTTTTTCACCAAAATACTTCCTGGTGTTGTTCATACAATAAAAAGACCACATCTGGACACAATTACCACAGAGCTCTCTGAAAAGTTCTCGTTTGTTAGAAAACACAGATTCTTTGGGGGGGGGGGGGGGGGAAGAAGGGTCATTTTCAAGGATATGCGTTTCCCTGTCAAATGAGTCAGCATTGTTTTTCAAAGCAGAGTTGGAAGAGATGAACGCGTAGAAAATATGAATACTTCAATTAACGCTGAGTTCGATGCGTGCTCTGAGTCCGTTGTTACATGGAGCTAGTTAACTCGGTTAGCCCACACAGTTAATTCCCAGTAGACCGCGTGGCTAACCGTTTTCAAGCAAGATCATGGTCATTTCTGAGGCTGCAGTCAGTGTTGCCGTGGTGGTCAGGATGTTCTGAAGTGGCCATGTTGAGTTTGAAGCTGGAAGGCACTCTGGGATTGTTGACATGGGGGCATCTCTTCAGCTTCCTGGTGTGTTCCCGACATTCTTGTGTTTCACCAAAGAAAGGGAGAACCCCCTCCTCTCCACACTCCTCCTCTCCCCCTCCCTCTCTCCCACTCTCCCCCATGCCCCCTCGCCATCTCTGTAGGTCAACGAATTTCCATCTGAAACATGTGGAACTAATTTTGCCACTGCTCGGATGCTCTGATTCTCTTTTTTCTCTCGCTTTCTTTTTTTCCTCTGAAATTTTCGCCCCTCTCTTCAAAACTGATAAAGAGAAATCAACAACAGCACATCGCCAGCTCTGTTTGGCCCCAAAGCCCCCCTTCCAATCCCTTTTTTGTTTTGTTTTTTTTGCTTGTGATTTTGTGTTGTTTTTTTTTCTCCCTTTCCTCCCTTCCACTGAACACTTTTATCTCTCCTTTTTGAAAAATCCCTCTGACAGAGACTAAGCATTCTTTGGAGTGGGAGAGGAGGGAAAGGGAAGACAGGAAGGAGAGAGAAGCTCATGAAAGAAAAGAGAAAGGGGGGGGGGGTTTGGAGTGGAGAGCCCAGCTGTGCTAAGTACCTGACTCTTTGCGCGAACCTTCCAAAGGTCAGGTTTGAGCTTGGGGCCTACGGCTTTAGTCATGCTGGGGTTCTCAACATAGCACTCCCGGCAGTAGGCATTCTCATAAAGAAAGAGGCCCTCCTTCCCCTCTCTCTCTCTCTCTCTCTCTCTCTCTCTCTCTCTCTCTCTCTCTCCTCTCTCTCTCTCTCTCTCTCTCTCTCCCAGCTTTAAGCTCAAGTTCCCCCCCTCCCCTTCTTTCCCCCCTTCCTCCTTGTCTACCCCCTTCACTAGTGGAACAGGAATGCAACACAGCAGGAGAGAGTAGAAAGAGAGAGGGAGAGACTTTAGAAAGGATGGGATGGGGGGGGGGGTTGTTGTAGGGGGGAGGGTGCGAGGAGGAGCCCCAGACTTGAAGAGAGAAGACATGAGAGTAAAGGAGGGAGAGAGAGGCGAGGGAGGGGGGGGGGAAACACTCCCAAGGAAAGGGGAGAAAGAGGGAGAGGAGAGAGATTCAGAGAGTGGAAAAGTGCGGGAGTAGGGGCCTTGCCCAAACAAAAGGGTGGAGAGATAGCAAGAGAGAGAGAGAGAGAGAGAGAGAGATAGCAGGAGAGAGAGGGGAAGTGCTGTTGTTCATTCACATACAGCTGGGCTGCTCACTTCACTCCCTCCCTCGCCCCCCCGGTCCCCCCTGCGCGATGGGGGAGGGGACCTGAAAGCGAGAGGGAGAGAAAAAAGAGAGGGAGAGAAAAAAGAAACGCCACAGCCCCTCAGATTGTGTTGTCACATTCCTGAGGCCCCAAAGTCTCAGGAAAGTGACTCTAATTACAAAAATCTGTCGAAACTCTAAAAGTTTAAAAAAGTTCAGAACAAACTCCAAATTCCTACTTTTTGCTTCCAAAACAAAGACGTCTTACGAAATGTGGACTCGAGTACACACGTTTTTCCATAGCCAGCACAGTTTGGCCAACGTTGGTCTATCGGCGCTGCGAAACGTTCACACATTTAATTCACACAAAGACCTGTTGTCTTTTTGGGGGGGTTCGAGATACGACTAAAACTCTTCCGGTTGTTTCTCTGCAGGTCACACCGACGGGGAGATCCTGCCAGTCCCTACCTCGTCAACTCCGGCTACGTGTTCGCTCCCGCCACCAGTGCCAACGACAGCGAGATCTCCAGCGATGCCATGACGGACGACTCCATGTCCATGACAGACAGCAGTGTGTAAGTGTTCCAAACCGCAGCATCAGCAGTCCAGATTCCTTCAGAGTCTGAACCTGGAATGGATACGGACTTCAAAGGGATCCGTTCCATATGGCTGACCCAAACAGAAACCCGACACACAAAAACTTCCACAACGATTGGAGGAGCTCCACACCGTCCAAAGCATAGACGATCATCAGGGTTATCATTCAGTAAACACCTTTCAAGTGGGGAAAAAACAAACAAACACGTTTTTTAGCCGAGAGGTTCTAAAGAGTTCATACAAGTAGGTTCTGACATGTCGTCATGACGTAGAGGGAACAGAGTTGTCGTAGTTATCCTCTGATTGACTTCAGGTAATTCTATTAATGTGTAGTCGCTAGGGCACCGGGGAGATAACTCTGGGAAAGTCATTATGTCGAAAGACCTTTTTGAAGTCGATTCTGATGTGTTGCAGGCGGAAAAAAAAAGGGAACTTCTTGATGTGGGTGTTGCCTTGTTTCCCTCAAAGTAGAAATGTATCTATCCTACCCACCCACCCTTCTGCCACAACAGCCTTGTTTTCTTCGTCTTCGCATTATCTAATCGCTCTGTTCCTTTGAAGAGGGAGAGGGAGAGGGAGAGAAACGAGGGAGGGAGTTTGGAAAGGGAAGGGGGCAAGAGGGGGGAGGGAGGTTCGGGGAGGGTGGAAATAGCCATTCGGGCCTTAAGACAAACTCATTGAAAAATGTTGGCACCAAATGAAAGGAGGCTTACTCACATGGTGGGTCTGTTTCCTGCCACTGGCCTCTCCCCCCCGCCATGCTGAGATCATGTGTCGGAGAGGCTTTCACGGGGGTTACTCATTTCTGGAACCTCAGGATAGGTCATGAGGGACTCCCACTGCCCCAGAGCATGGGTACCCCCTGAAAAATCAGTCGTCCCCCCCTCCCCCCCCACTTCCCTCCTGTCCCACTCCAACCAATAGCCAGAGCGGCGAGGCTTGGAGTGCAAGGGAGTGAGAACGTAAAGTGCATGGAGTATAAAGGGCTTAACTGAATCGCTTTCAGCCTATTGTTAGGTGAGGGGAGCTTAGGGGGATAAGAGGGTGGCTGGCTGCTTTGAAAATGACTTGCACAACTGAATGGGAGATCCCCATAAACTAAGGGCCTGTGAAAGAGACCATGGCTGTTTTCACTCCTTCCCGGTCGCCACAAAAGGGGGGGCTCGGCCATCGCACGGTTTGGTCCAAGAAAGGGGAGGTTTGGGTTGATTAAAACAGCTGGATAGAGGAAGGCGGGGGGGGGGGGGTGGGGGGGGGGTGAGAGGACTGAGAGATGTGAAGATGTTTGGAGTTGGAGTTGGTCTGGATGCTGCTGCAGGGTAGATGGCTTGATACCTTCCTCTTGTGTAGTTGGTACTGCAGGGTTTTTTTTTGGGGGGGGGGAGCTGTTTCTTGAGTGCCCTGAAGGGTTTGTGGCCTTGTTATCTTCAGAGTGTAGTTTGGAAGGTATTGATTCCGACACCACACTCCACTTATTAGAAACCTGCTGAAGAGATATGACCACTTGCATCTTGGATGTTTGTCTGGTCTGCGGTCACAGACTCCAGGCACAGTAACAAGAACAGAAAGTTTTTGTAGAGGAAAGCAAGACTGGACACAAAATCTGTCTTTGTTATTGAAAGCACTACACGTTGCAAACCTAGACTACAGCTTCTCTGTTAGTTCACACCAAGGTCTTTCACTACATGTCTGCTCATTCACTTCCTCTAGTGTCTCTCTCTCTCTCTCTCCCTCCCCCCTCTCCCCCCTCTCTATCCCACCCCTCACCGATTGTAATAAAGAACCCAGCGTCTTCCCTTCTCATTGGGGGGAACAATTTGATTAGTGCGCCCTTTTACAGTGGTTAAAAGGCACACTGCAAATGTGAATCTCATTTACAGATAAAGAACAAGAGGAGGATTTGGGTTGGTTTGTGAGGGGGAGGGAGGGAGGGGGGGGGCAGTCATCTGGAGGGGGGCAGGATTTTTTTTCTCTCTTTTTGCTTATATCTTATTTATGGATTTACTTGGACGCTGGGGAATGCTTCTGCGCCAACTTCAAACATTACCTTATCTTACAAACCAGCCTTTTGATGTTGCCGAGATCAGAGACTCGCAGCGGAGCGCTTGCCAAACGAAGATGGCAGAGGGTGCATATGTGCATGAGTGTGAGATTTCAAAGAGGCAGCGGAAAAAACTAGCGTTTGGGCTAGGTCACACACTTCTGAGCAACCGAAAAAGGCCAAGATAATTGGCCTGGCTTAAATGGCAGCTGACTGGAAAAGTAGTCTACTTACGAGAGAAGAGAAGGGATTGAGAAGGAGAGGAAAAGAATGAGATTCTTCTCCCTCTCCTCCTCTCACCCCACCCCCGAATGAAATATTGCCCATAGACTCTTACTTTTAGCAATATTGCTAGCTTTCGACTCCTAACACGTTCCAGTGGGAAAGATTAGAGGAGAAAATTGCCACAGACTCTACAAACTCAAACGGCTTCGCAAAGGTGCAATTTTGTAAACCGCCACTTCTGAATGTTGACAAAGGCTAATGTGAAATGACCAGTGGGACTCTCCTTTTGAACTCAGAGGCTGGGTGTTAAGCATATCTTTGCCATTGTCATGCCGTGTTTTGTTCGGTATGTTTTTGTTGCCCGGCCATCAAGGGCTCTCTGGCTCTTTGATTTGGCCGTAATGTGGTCTGGGGGGGGGGGGGGGGGCGTTGGGGGGGTGTTGGGTTGATCACTTCAATGACAAGCGGCCGCCACAGGGTTCTATCCCCAAGAGTTAGCCTAACCTCCCAGCTGCTAATAATGCTAATGTGTTGTAACTACAGGGCTATGCAGGGTCAAAGGTCGAGTTATACCAGACTTCACATAAACAGAGTTTAGCATAACTTTATGTTAGCGTTTGAGCTACGCTAGCATTGACTTCTTTCCAGGCTGGTTTTGCACAACTTTTTTTTCCCTTTTATACCCTCTTTCTTATTTCTTTTTTTTAAACCGTTCGTCTCCCTGTCTTTTCTCCACAGAGATGGAGTCCCTCCTTACAAGCTGGGCACCAAGAAGCGACTCCAGAGAGAGATGCATCGAAGCGTCAAGATCAATGGGCAGGTCTCCGCTACCCCATTTTCCTGTGAGTTCCCCTTCCTACTTCCTGTTAAGATGCCTTTGTGTCTTTTTTAATCTCTCCCGACTCAAACTTTTTCATACCCGCGTAGACTACATCTGGGTCCCACGGCCCCATGGGGAAAGCAGCGTTTTTTATTTCAATTGTATTCCCCCCCCCCCCACCCCCCCTTCCTTCAATGTGCATGTTATGACAGAATACTATATTTCTGTCAAACCTGCTCATTTTCATATAAAAGTCTGGGGATAAATCAAAGACAAAATTTGCATACCACTTTTTTGGGTCTTCATATCCCTTAATGTCCCCCCCCCTGCCACACACACAGCCCTTGTTGCCTCTGTAAAGCTGTCAGAAATAAACCAGTGTTGTTCTTGTGACATTCTTCCTCAGAAACTTAGTTGAGGACAATATAACGTGATGGTGGAGGGTCAGGGTCAGCTGTCCCCCAACCTTAGTCACTCCCTAAAAGCGGTGATCGAACTACTCTAGCAGTGCTTGGATCACTGGGATGAATAGAACCCTGGCTGCATAGCTCCCCTCCATTGACAACTTCCAACTGTGACCCAACCCTCTCTCCCCCCCCCCCCCACCTTCTTTGTGTCACCCTGGCATCCCTTCCCCTAGCCCCACCCCCCCCACACACATTCGTTCCTGGCTCAGAGGAGCCGCAGGTCATAATGGGCCTTGCTAAGCGTGGTACAGCATGGCTTGGATGAATGGTGTTGAATGATACTGAATGGACATTGGAGGGGGCGGGGGGGGGGGGGGGGGTTTCTGGACAGGAGGCGGGGGGGAGGGGGGGGGAAGAAACCGATTTTGCCCACGAAACACTACGTGTATGTGTGTCAGAGAGAATGTGTGTGTGTGTGTGGGGGGGGGTGCAGTCAGTTGAACTGCCTTGTTGTCTGCTTCTTATTATTTCCTTTCTCTCTCTCATCTTCTCTCTCTCTCGTCTCTCTCTCTCTCTCTCTCTCTCTCTCTCTCTCTCTCTCTCTCTTCCTTTCCCCCCACTTGTTCTCTTTTAATGTCTCCCTCCTGATTTGGAGATGGCTCTCTCTCCCATGATGCACCAGGGCCCCCAGGCAGCGGGGCTGGGAGCGCACGGCGGCGAGGCTCCTCCGCCAGCAGCCCCGCTCGCCTTTCTTCTCCCTCCCTTCATCGTCTCTACAAAGAGATGAGAGGAACAACAAAAAAGGGAGTCAAAATCAAGAAAGCCAGCGTGCCAGATAAAGAAAAATAGGGAGGGAGATGGGAAGAGAGAGAGAGCGAGAGAGAGAGAGGCAGGGGGAAGAGAGGGAAAGGAGGGATAATGTGACTACAGTACCTCAGTGGTGCCCTGCGTGCAGTCAGGAAAATAAATTACTACTTCCTCTCAGATCTCCCTGCTATTTGACTCCTCTATCCTCCTCTCCTCCCTCGCACACTCCCTCCACCAGTCCGCCAGGGCACATCTCTCAATCTTCGTCCTCTCCCCCCCCCCCCCTTCTTTTTTAATTTCACCCCCCCCCCTCCCCAGCCCTCCACCCTGCCCCCACTTTTTTTCACCCTCTCTCATCTCTGTCGATATCTGGCTTTTATTCGAGACCGAGATTTAAAGCTGCGTGTCCCCTCCCCACCCCTAGTGTGCGTTTGATGTTTGACAAGGGGCCCTTTGAAGTGGGCTGACTTCAGAGGCTGGCTGACTGGCTGGCTGGCTGGATGGCTGGCTGGCTGAGGGTGCAGGCGGGAGGCCTCGCCCTTCTGAGCGGGACCAACTGCTACCCACCGCCGCCCCTCCGCGCGGCCCTGGCAGTGCCAAGGGCAGCGGGCACGGGGGAGGGAGGGGAGGGGTGAGCTTAGGGGCAAGGGCATGGAATTAGGCCTCTGTCTGGGAGTAGGGAACTCTTTGAAACAAGCTTCCAAGTGGAGGATTAGGCCGTCCCCCCGTCTCCCCCAGTTGTGGACACTAACGAGGGGCTGGAGTGGTTGTTCTCTGAAGTGACCGTCCCCTTCTCGCTGTGTGCCCCCTACAGAGGACTCACAGGCTGCCCAAGGAGATGACCCCAGTGGAGCCCTCGGCCTTCGCCGCCCAGCTCATCTCCAGGCTGGAGAAGCTGAAGAGGGAGCAGGACACCATGAGCTCTCTGGAGGAGAGGCTGCAGCAGATCCAGGAGGTGAGCTCTCTCACACACACACACACACCTTTCACTCTCCAACCCTGACTCCTAACACGGGTGACTTTGCTGACACTTTCTGGTGAAACAGTAAGTCCTTCAGGGAAGCTATTTGAGGAGTTAGCATCGTAGCAGCAACAGAAGCTAATACGTTTGGAGAAGGTCTTGACAGAAAAGAGAGGAAGGAATTTAGAGGCCAGCTTCATTTCTCTTCTCTCTTTTTTTTCCTTGGTCCCGGGGAAGTTTCAAACTTATGTTTCTTGACACACTCAAAGCTCTTCAAACAGTTAGCGCTTAGTTAACTCTCCAGTGGTGAGGGCGAAAAGGGCTATTCTCTCTGTGAGGCGCGCTGTGCATTCCAGATGAAGCACACCCAGGGCCTGTTAGAGAGGATAACAGAGCGCGTGCAGAGAGAACAACCCGGAAGAGCTCTCACATCTTCCTGCTTTTTAGAAAGATGTGTTTAGTTTTTTTGGGGGTCTCAGTCAAACTTTGCAAGGTTTTTATGGACTGGGTGTTGTGAACTTGAAGAACGTTTTATCCTTAAGTGGTGCGACGTTAAAACCGCAAGGTTACGTTTAAAGTCCCCCAAAAGTCTTTTTTGTCTGAAGTCTTACGAGACTGTAGAATTGTCATCCAATAACAATTCGTTCTTTTTTTTTTAATTATTGTTTGTGTGTGTGTGTAGGAGGATGAGAAGGAGGACAGCGACCTCCCCATCTCCACCCCCCTCCACCACCCTCTGCTCCCCCCTGGCGGCCCCCTGCGAGGAGGACCCCCAGGCCATACTAGACGACCACCTATCCCGCGTCCTCAAGACCCCAGGCTGCCAGTCTCCCGGTGTGGCTCGCCACTCCCCGCGCTCGCAATCCCCGGAGCGGCCCGGCGCTCTCGTCCCCTCCTTCCTTGGACCCTACCCCGGCGGCCCCAAGGGCATTCTGGGTAGCGGCGGCAGGCCGTCGACCAAGCACATCCACCACCACTACATCCACCATCATCACGCCGGGCCCAGGACCAAGGAGCAGATTGAGGCCGATGCTGCCCAGCGCGTGCAGTGCCTCTTGCCCTCCAGGGGGCGCTGACTACTCCAACTTCTCCCCCGGGTACGGCCCATACGATTCCACACGCAGACACGCACGCACGCACGCACGCACGACCCCAATTATGAACTGTTCTGTACCCCTATAAAACCATTCTGAGCCTTCATATCTTTGACCGAAATCTTTTCTAGAGCTTGTCTAATCCGACTCCCCCCCCCCCCTTCGTCTTCCGACAGGCGCTGCAGCACCCTGTCCAAACGCTCCCCCAGGGTCGGGGAGGGCTGAGCCCAGCCCACGGCGAGGGGCCCTCGACGCCCCACCTGACCCTGGACGTCACCGACCGCTCCCAGAACGTCTGGCAGTGGATCCTGGAGAGCGAGCGGCAGGGCAAGCACAAGCCCCACAGGTGAGAGATCGGCCGCCGCGCAGTGACCCACTGAGGGATCACCTGACCCTCTGGGATCGGCTAGCAGGGGCTGGGATGTAGGGGGGAACACCTAGTGAGAGCTTCCGTAGGGTAAGCTTGTGGAAGAGCCTTCGGTTCCTAGGCACTGAGCAGCATTTGAAGTTCCCCATATGTATGCTTACCTGTCTCTCTCTCTCTCTTTCCCCCCCCTCCCCCAAGCAGCACGCAAGGCCTGAAGAAGCCCCAGCTTCCTGGAGCCGGCCTCCAACATCCTCCCCAGCCGGACGCACTCCACCTGGGGCTTGTGGAGGCCCGGGCAGCGGGGTCACCTCCGCACCCACCACCCAGCCCACCCCTTCATCCAGGACCCGGCCATGCCACCCCTGCCCCCGCCCAACACCCTGGCCCAGCTGGAGGAGGCCTGCCGGCGCTTGGAGGAGGTCTCCAAGCCCCCCAAACAGAGGTGAGGGCCATGGGACACACACAAGCAGTCACATGAAGACGTGCTTTGTACTATTGTGTGGCGACACAAGTCGCTCAGTTAAACGCAGACGTTGTTTCAGGTGCTATCTGCTTAACCGGTCGGCCTAGTTTGAAGGTCGAAGCCAGCGTCGTTTAAGATCGATTCCCCCAGCTGACGTTCCAGTGTTTTCTCACCTTGTGTTGTGAATGCTGATGTCCTCGTCTAACTCCATTGTTTCTCCCTCTCTCGCTCTCTCTCTCTTTTCCCCTCCCTCCTTCTTTGCCAGGCATTCACGTCCAGCCTTCAAGAGACAGGATTCATCCTGCTCCCCTCCCCAGTGGAAATCCAACCCTACCCATACCCATCCCCTGACTTCAAACAGACGAGTACGTCCTCTCTTTCTTCTCTCTCTCTCTCTCTCTCTCTCTCTCTCTCTCTCATCTCTCTCTCTCTCTCTCTCTCTCTCTCTCTCTCTCTCTCTCTCTCTCTCTCTCTCTCTGTCCCTCTCTCTCTCGCCCTCTTTCTCTGCCCCCCCTTCTCTCTTCACCCTCTCGCTCTCTCTCCGCCCTCTCGCTCTCTCTCCGCCCTCTCTCTCTCTCTCTCTGTTTCTCTCATTCTCCACTCTAAAGGGACCACTATGAGTCAGCATGCCCGCTCCTTTGAACTCCTCTTCTCTCTCTTTTAATCATTTAAGATTAAAACGCGCTTAAGAGTAGTACTCGACCCGCACACCCACACACACTCACACACACACACACCAAACAAAAACATACGCAAACCAGAGTTAACTAGCTCCCAGTGACTTCAGCTTCATGTTGAACCCCCACCAGTCCTCCGTCTAGCCCTGGTGTGGTCGGTGGGTTTTGGGGCGGGTGTTTGATGTCAGGGGCCGTAGTCACCTGACTGTCTGTTTTCAGTTTTAATTGGCTGGTCAACCAGGAAGTGGGTGTGTTTGTGTGTCAGAGAGGCATGTTGTCCCATTGGTTCATCTGGGGGTAAACTGGGGTGAAAACACACACATATTTACTATTCAAACTCAGACCGAACCAACTCTCTTCACATATTCCCTTCAGTGCTTTAAAAACGGTGGATGCACAGCAGAGCCACAGTCCCACGTTCTAACGTTCCTGCGCCTTGTGTTCTCCAGGCTCCTGGGTTGTGACCTGGTGGTCACCTACTTCTTCTGTGGTGAGGAGATCCCCTACCGCAGCATCATGAAGACCCACAGCCTCACCCTGGGACACTTCAAAGACCAGCTCAGCAAGAAAGGCAAATACAGGTAAACACACACTTCGACCTCTCCCAGGAAACGGCGGCAAACACGTTTCGCCTTCACGGGAAACGCCTCGTGCCTCACGCACGTCCTTGAGACGGGGGAGTCGCACAGGCAGGAGAAAGAAGGGGCGGTTTGTTTCGTGGGCCGACGTTTAACGGGGGCTTTCGGATACGTAGATGCGTCCGTGTGGGTCGTGCGAGTTTTGAGCGTGTGTTTGTCGGAACGGCGCGTGACGACTTGTGAGAGCGGTTGATCTCGGAGCCAGAGGTGGGTGAGCAGAGCTGAGCGAGAGAGAGAGAGGCTGGGCCGGTCCACTGTCGAAAGAGGAAGAGGGGGATTTCTTTCTGTGCTGGAGAGATGTTTGGTCACATCTGGTATTGATTTCCATGGTAACGCAGTCTTAATAAGTATGGCTTTGAACCCCGGCTCTTTTATTTCGTGCAGACTGGCACTATTGCGAGGCCCTCAAATTCCTGCTTTCAGAACTTCACGAGGAGCAATCGCGGGCATCTTTTTTTTCTTTTCTTTTTTTTTTTTCTTTCTTTTTTTAAATGCGATGAATCAGTCCTAACAATTCCTGTTGGAATAAATTCCCTGACTGAAGTTCACAGCATCACCTGTGACTGGCAGAACTGATTTCTCGATATTGGTTTTGGCACCGTCTTCACACGCTTCCGTGACAGACAGGTCCTCCACCTCCACTGCAGGCTCCAACACTACTTGGTCTGGTCTCCATAACAATGGAATACGACTCCCAACAAATACACCCTGCTCTAACCCCAAGGCAAACTCAAAGCAACTACCTTTTGTCGGCCTTATGGTATGATTTTCCGTCTATTCCATGACATCAGCACGCCGGTCACAACATCGCGGCCCCATCTGCTTGTTAGGGGAGAGAGAAGGAAGAGAGAAAAAAGAGATCTCACAAACAACTCATCACTTCCCAGCCATCCCATCATTCCTGAACGAAAGGAGAGAGAGAGAGAAAAAGAGAGGGGCTGGGGGTGTTTCGATTCGAAGCGGCTGGCTTTAATGGCGCAGAATGTGTGGAGTTGGTTAATTTGGCCTATGGCTGCCGTACAGCAGAGAACAGTACCGCCACGCTCTGCCAGACACCGTTGGTGCCAGATGTAGCAGGAAGAAAAATCATGCCACATAAAACATGTTCCAATGGAAAGACTTCTCTACCTCCTCTCTCTCTTCTCTCTCTTTCTCCCCCTGCTCTCTCTCTCTCCTCCCCCGGCTCTTTCTCTGCCTCTCTTTGTCTTTATCTCTCTCTCTCTCTCTCTCTCTCTCTGAGAAACAAAGTTATACCTTTTTGAACTGTTTTGTTACTGGGGAATGCATCTTTTTCTCCTGTGGGAAGTCCAGTTGCCGTGCAACAGGGGGGAAAAAAAAACCTCACGCTTTCAGTTTGATTCGCTTAGATGAAGCCCCGCCCCGTCCCCCTCCGCTGTGCCCCTCGGACAACACCCCCGAGAACCACGGCGTGGCAGTTCCACTTGTTGAAATAGCATCATCAGATAAAAAGCACAGCCACCACTCCAATCAAATCTCATCCACCCCCCCCCCACCCCACCCCCCGGAGTTAACGACCCTGAAACCGGATCCGGGACCCTTGCAGCTGTGCGAGGGTCCCGCAACATCCACCCTCGGTTCGCCAAGCAGCGCATTCTCGTCTAATTACGGCTGACACGAGAAAAAGGAAAAGCCCGTTTTTTCTCTCTTCTTCCCCTCCCCCCCCCCCCTCCCCGCTTGCGCGACACATGTTGTTTGCGGCGGGAGTTAGCGTGGAGTTTGTCCGCGCGGAAAATAAATAAATAAACACAACGGGGGGGGGGGTGTGGTGGGGGGGGGTTGGAATTCCTCATCACAGGCGCACACATGGGCTGAACCAGGCATTTTCCATTACAAAGCTTATCATTAAAGTTTCCCCGCTGGTCATTAGGAGCTGGGTGGCTGGGTAGACTTCACAGATGTGAAACCAACCTGAGGACAGGAGGAGGGGGTGAGGGATGGGGGGAGGGGGAGGGGGGGCTAGTTAGGTGACCTTGTGACCTAAGGGGGGGGGGGGGGGTGCCCCCCCACCACCCCACCTGGCGTATCGCCCCACAGACTCGACCTGTGTCCAGTCTATCGCACCCCCCTCATCCAGTCAGAGCAGCAAGCGGGAAAGGCCTCCTCTCTCTTCACCTCACACTCTCTCAACCTCGCTTCTCTGCTGGGGGACTGAGAAGTGTGTGTGTCTGTGTTTTAATAGTGTGTGTGTGTGTGTGTATGCGTGTGTGCACACGCGTGTTCAAGCTACAGGCAGACTCTCAGGCACCTGAACCGTCAGCCCCAGTGACAGAAAGGCCCTTCATTTGACAGCAGGCCCCAATTAGAACCCTCCAAGACAAGAGGTGGGAGGGAGGGGGGGAGGAGGAGTGACTTAAGACAGGCTTTAATTACCCCTTCAACTTTAATGAGACCTTCCAGGACAGATAGGCATCTGTAGAATGGCCGACAGTGGCGTTCCTCGGCGAGCCTGTCTCTAATATGTGGAGTTGTTCTTTAGGAGTGGTCCGGGGAGGGGCAATCGCAGAGCTGGGGGCATGTGTGTAGTCATGCCTGGGCTCTTTGAAGTGTGAAGTAAGGCAGCGGAGCTCCGCGTGGGACTAAGTCTGCTTTGTCTGGGAGAGGGGCGGGGCTCGCTGCGGCGTGCCCGTGCCGTGAGCGCGGGCGGGTGTCGGGGAGGGAGCGTTAGGCGTCTCCCGAGCCACTCGGGGGAGGAGAGCTTCCAAAGCGCCGGGCGCCGTTCGAACACCGAATCGTCGCGCGGAGTTCAACACGTAGCCATGTGACCCTCCCCCCCCCCCCCCCCCCCCCCCCCTGTGATGACCTCCTCACACACACACACCAGCCGCTCTCTAACCACGCTGCTCCTCTCTTGTGTGTCTTGTTCGCAGGTACTACTTCAAAAAGGCGAGCGACGAGTTTGAGTGCGGGGCGGTGTTCGAGGAAGTGTGGGAGGACGGCGCCGTGTTGCCCATGTATGAGGGCAAGGTCCTGGGGAAGGTGGAGAGGATGGACTGAGGCCCCCCCGTGGGCCCCCCCAGCCCAGCCCCCACCCTGCCCTGACCTACCCCCTACTGCCAACCAAATACCAACCACTTGGGCACAAAGCGTTTTCGAGGAAGCAGACTTTTAAGTGACTAAATGGAGAAAAGCTCCAGACTTTTTTGTTTTGTTGTTGTTTTGTTTTTGTTTCTATTATTAAGCTAAACAGAGTTAATATATCCAGCACAATAGGAGCGATTTGAAGGAACACGAGCCAATGAAGTACGCCGAACCCCAGAGGAGGTCCCGCCCTCCATGACTTTCTTAACCAATCAGCCTTAGAAAACACAAGGGAACGTCACTACAGACTGAAAGCGAGTGAAGGCCTCTGGGCGAGACTCCGCCCCCTCCTCCACCTCACCGAACCTCGCTTTTTTGTTGTTGAAGATTTGCGAATATAACCACTGAAGATGCAGAGGACTGTTTCCGAGGAAACGAGAGACTACAGCTGCATCGCCGCGTGGGCTCCTGACCAAGTGCAATGGACTCACTAGCAGAGTGAGGGGTGGGGGGGGGCCTCCGAACACCGGCCAGCGCCGGCTCCAGCTCTCCCCTTGTGCTATAGTTGTTACAAAAAGAAAATAAACGCCTGTACGTGTGCATATACATACAAACATGCATATATGTATATATACATGTATTATATATATTGATGCTTTTTGTCATGAGCTGAAAGTTTTTATTGAGTATTTATTGAAAACAATATTGTCCTTTAACTCCTCCCCCAACCCCCCCCCCCCCCTCTTGTAACCCCTCCCATGTCCAGCCAATGGGCAAGCTGCTTTGAGTATTGGGAGAATACTGTGGTGATTGAGTTTTTTTGTATTTGCTTTTTTCCTTCGCAAACAGTATGACACTAGCTTATCTCCTCAGAACCCCCCCCCCCCCCCCTCATTCCCCTAGGCCCGTATCCATGCCGACAACCTTACTCAACCAATAGAAGGTTCTGTCTCTAGTCTTTCGAGACGTCCTTCCGCCATTGTAACGCTCAATCCCAGTCTTAATATATGCTGCTGTTAATGTGTACTCTCCACTTGGTTGGACTGGCGGCCTCTCTCTCTCTCCACCTCCCTCTCTTTCTCTCTCCACCTCCCTCTCTCTCTCTCCACCTCCCTCTCTCTCTCTCCACCTCCCTCTCTCTCTCTCCACCTCCCTCTCGTTCTCTCTCCGGCGACGCGGAGCTCGATCTTTGTTTAGTTGTGCCTTTGTTTGTGGACCAGGCATTTGCACATGGGAACTGGGGCCGAGGCAACACGCAGAAGGGACCTGGAGCTCAAGTTGTGGTCAATAACCATCTAATAACGGAAGCATTTACAGCAAGCACACCAAAATAACCTTGCGCTAACGACAAGCTGCTCAAGCCAGGAAGCAGCGACTTAAGTCACCGCGTTAGAAGCTTCCGGATCCTTATTTATACTAAAGTACTAGGTTCAAGCAACGATAGCTTTGGAGTTTTGTAATTGATACCATTTTGTTAAATTAAAAGAATTTGAAAATACATTTATCGCAAAAAAGACAGCTCCTGTACACATTGTAATAATGCATTCTGAAGTAATGGATACACGGACACACACACACACTATTGCTAGTGTTTTATGAGTACAGCACCTGTGCCTACATGGAAGTCTTACCGTGTTCTACCCTGATTCAGGGTGTTTGAGATCCCTTGGTTTTCAGAAGGGCTTTATGTTGAAAAGATATTTTTATGCTTTTAATAATATCCTGTAATCATATTGTTTTTGTCTTGTTTTTACACCCATGGCTTTTTTTGTTTTATGTAAACTGTAAATTATACATTATATACAGAGTTTCATTTAAAGATTTACATGGACCTATAATTATTGTAATTATTAAGAGATGTAGCCTTTATTAAAGTTTTATATTTTTCAAATGAAAACTTCTGCTTCCCTGCTGTTTGGTGTTGAATGACAATAAGAGCGGTAATATCTATAACTGGTTATTTTAGCTGGCATGTTTATGATATTTAGTAACATATCTCCATTTGAAACCACCATGTTCAATATATACTACATTCACACATGCTCATTTCTCTGGCACACTTGTCAAACTAGACCATATCTATCCCAGTATGGTGTTCCTAATTCTTTCCCTAGAAACAAGGTCACCGTTATACCTGTTGTGAGTCATCCATTGGAGGTCCTCATTGGTTTCTGTGATTGGCAGATCCCTCTGGTTGGCTGGCACCTCACATAGAGAAACCCAAAGGGGTTCTGGGACAATGAGCCTTCGGCTGAACCAAGTCATTATCACTTCTCTCACTAGATTCTGACACAATTCTTACCTGCTGACTGCATTTCCTGGGGTGTTGGGGAGGGGGGGGGGGGGGGGGGGGGCAGGGGCGACGACGTCCCCCCCCTCCCCCCCCCCCCCCCCCGACGACGACACTTTTGAAATGTTCTCGATCTCTTCAAAGCTCCATAATACTCATCAGGTTCGTCAACATCTCCCACTGCTAAGCAGTTTTGAAGACCACTCAACGCTTGTATCATTTACTGAGACTAATCGTTTAGGACAAAAGTTCATTTACATTTACATGATGTTTCAATCGTGAATGCGCCGAGGGTGATACATTGACCTACGAGGGGGCCATTGTTCCCACTGCACTTAAGAAGAGCCCCCAGACCAGTTAACTCCCCTTCAGTCCTAATAAGGGACATGATCGATCGGAACGTGGCCCTTGAGCCAATTGGCAGATTAGAGGGCACTGGGGACCTGCTCCCTGTCCTCCCGTCAACACCGACATCAAAGGAAGTACAAGGACACCCGCTGAGGAAAGCTTAGCTCCTTCTACCTCAATGATCTGGCCTTAGCATGTAACGGAACGTTATTCAAATGCAATATTAATTCAGTTGCTGTAGACTTGGAGAGACAGAGGCTGCACAAAACACAGCGTTGCATTTTGGGAAGCGCTTGACACGGAAACGAAACGTCCAACTCCAGAGAGTTGGGGCTCACCGAAAGCAACAAAAAAAACGTTCTTTGTGTCCTACTGGGGAAACGCTCCTGCTCTGTCTCTGGGAGTCAGGTGGCTGAGCGGTTAGGGAATCGGGCTAGTCATCTGAAGGATGCTGGTTCGATTCCCAGCCGTGCCAAATGACGTTGTGTCCTTGGACAAGGCACTTCACCCTACTTGCCTCGGGGGGAATGTCCCTGTACTTACTGTAAGTCGGTCTGGATAAGAGCGTCTGCTAAATGACTAAATGTAAATGTCTCTTGTCCAGTGTTAAGACAGGCAAGACAGCTTTACCCGTCCGCAGACACTCGCTATCTTCGACGCGGAGAGGCACAATGGAGAGAACCTCCAGGTGTCTGTTGACTGGTGGGTTTGGCAGGTGTAACCCTCCACCCGTCACCTCCGTGCCCCCTCCTCTCCTTATGGCTCTATTTTTATTGCCTCTCGGTGGCTCCGGCTTTGAAGGGAAACCTATCCAGGGAAAATTGCTGGCATTTTTCCCCTCCTCCGAGGTGTTGATGGATGGACATTGACTGTCTCATTCCCCTCTTCTCCACCACAGGAGCCCTGCCGAGGCCCTCGCCCCTCACAATCTCTCAGATAGCTCTCTCTCCCTCTCTCTCTCTCTCTCTCTCTCTCTCTCTCTCTCTCGCTCTCTCTCGCTCTCTCTCGCTCTCTCTCTCGCTCTCTCTCCCTCTCTCTCTCTCTCGCTCTCTCTCTCTCTCTCTCTCTCTCTCTCTCTCTCTCTCTCTCGCTCGCTCGCTCGCTCTCTCTCTCTCTCTCTCTCTCTCTCTCTCTCTCTCTCTCTCTCTCTCTCTCTCTCTCTCTCTCGCTCTCTCTGTTCAAAAATAGGCGCTTTGGACAATTGGAAAACAAGCTAGTGCCCGGTTGGTGACGAGAGTGACTTCAGAGGACGTGGAGGGGCTTGGCTTGCATTTCAGTGCAGCACTCGACACACAACAACTTTCTTTTCCCGACTGCAACAGGTTGCATCTGTCCTATACATTGTGTTCTTCTCTCCCTCTGTGCTCGGAGAAGAAAGGAATCAAACGAGAAAAACGTGGTTTCGCATTGATTTAATCGGCCGCAGTCCCCCCCCCCCCCATCCACTCTCCCTCCTCCCACCCCCATCCCTCTCTCTCTCTGTCGCTTTCTCTAAACAGCAGCCATTCATTTCTCCTTGTGTTGTCGTAATTGGCATTTAGCATGGTCGGGGCTATTGTCAACATGCCTGGGTGAGACTGTTAAAGGAGGCTAGGCTGGCTCGCGAGGCAGGCCGTGCTGCGGTCATTGTGCTGGTGGGGCCTTTGTAGATGTTTAGTGGGGGCCCTTTTTAATCGCCTTCTCATGGCACGCAGACTCACTTTGCATACTTAATTGCCAGGTAAAATCGTTTGCCGACAATCCGTTTAATTATTTGATTGTACAGTAACCATAAAGAACGAACCAAGGGGAGAGGGAGGGATTTAGAGAGAGTGTGTGTGTGAGAGAGAGAGAGAGAGAGAGAGAGAGAGAGAGAGAGAGAGAGAGAGAGAGAGAGAGAGAGAGAGAGAGAGAGAGGGGGAGGGGGGATCGAGAGAGAGCAGCAGGCAGCATAGAAAGCGAGGGGTCTGTTGCCAGAAGAGACATCAAAGCCCTGCCTTGATGTTGATGTTGAATGGGCATTAATGGTTTCTGAAGGCAAGAGATTGCATGGAAAGAAAAAAAGAAAAAATTAAACCCCCTTCTCTGACAATCCCGCCAGCAATCTTGGTAAATGCATAAACATTGCAACCCAGTGCCAAGGAGGAGAGTGAGAGAGAAAGGAGAGAAAGAGAGTGAAGACTGCTAGCTGTGTTCCTTCTCTTTTCCAACAGCAATCTGGAAGAGAATGTGGAGGAGACGGAACTGTTACACACCAATCAGAAACGGGGAGGATTCAGTAGCCATGGCAGCTTAAGGGACCAGGTTGAGTCTTTAGCGAGGACAATAGCTCCATTATGATGATAAGTAGCCACAGATCCTCAATGACAACAGAGTCACAACCCTTTCGTAGGCTCAGGTCTCCATCCAAAAGACCACATGTTTTCTCTGGGCACGGCCCCTAAGCTGAACTCACCTTTCGGCCATTTCCAGCAACATTGAGACTCTCATCCAGCTACCGACCGCGCCCACACCTGCTTAGCATCAGAGGACAGCCAGCTTTTAGGACGTAAACTCAGAAATGTGTTCATACCCGTCATAACATAATGCAGATAACATGATATAAGATCATTAAATTGGTGATAAAAGTTATCGAGAGGCAGATTCTGACCTCCTTTTCACTATTTTCACGATTCTAGGGTGGGAAAGTTTACTTTCAGTATTTATAGGTAAAGTTTATAAATGCCAAGAAATAACTCAGCCAGTGCCAGAGTGACATCACATTCGAGAGAATGTGCTGAAGGGCTCACAGATCACACAGAGAGAGAGAGAGACAGAGAGGGAGAGAGAGAGAGGGAGAGAGAGAGAGAGAGAGAGAGAGAGGAGAGAGAGAGAGAGAGAGAGAGAGAGAGAGAGAGAGAGAGAGAGAGAGAGAGAGAGAGAGAAAGAGAGAAAGAAGAGAGAGACAGAGAGAAGAAGAGAGAAAGAGAGAGAGAGAAGAAGAGAGAAAGAAGAGAGAGACAGAGAGAAGAAGAGAGAAAGAGAGAGAGAGAGACAGAGAGAGAGAGAGAGAGAGACAGAGAGAGAGAGAGAAGAAGAGAGAAAGAAGAGACAGAGAGAGAGAGAGAAGAAGAGAGAAAGAAGAGACAGAGACAGAGAGAAGAAGAGAGAGAGAGAGAAGAGAGAAAGAAGAGAGAGAGACAGAGACAGAGAGAGAATGTTTGTGTTTCTGTCTCTGTCTGTCTTTACCATAGGTGTTGTAGTGTACATATACCATAGGTGTGTATGTTTATCTTGCAGTTATGGACGTTTGCATGCACGTCCTTGTGTACATTTGCTTATGCACAGAATGGGCTTTGTCCAGTTAAAAACACACATGCAACGCCTGTCGAGACGACTACAGAAAGAGTCGGAGTCGGAGAAGAGTGTTCCGCAAGACGCCATCGTAACTACATATTATTTGATTCGGCAGAGAGCTTAAGCGAGCGTCATGTCATAGCTTGCCGCTGTGCCCTCGGTCTAGCCTTGTGTTTCACAGTGTTTGCATCAGGGCCCCAGCATTTGCGTGTGAACTGTCCAGGCTGGGGGCTTTAGAGAGAGCTTACCTCTGCATTGCATCCAAAAACAAGGTTATCCCTCTGGGTGGGTGGTGGGTGGTGGGGGGTAAGTAAAAGAGATCCTCTAGTACCTCTCTCTCTCTCTCTTCTCTTTGTTTTTATCGACTGATGATCTCCAGTTCTGTACATCGGTCTAACCTGTTTTCTGGTGTGGGGTGGCTATGCTGAGTAATCTTGCTTTGTGCCGGGGAGTGCTTACATGAAATGTTATACACTTTGTTGTTTTTAATGAGTGGTCGTAAGGACCGAACTTTTATCCAAAGCTTTGAGGAACTCGTCAAAAATATACAGACAAAGCTAAGGACTCCACATGTGCGTACACATGAGAGAAAATAGATTCACCTGTTTTCCTTTGGGGCGTTTACTTGTTTTGCAGTAGCCCACAAAGAACCAAACAATTTGTTGAGCTATCATCGATATTGGGTCGTTGAGAGATGTTCGAAAATAATATCCCACAAATCCCCTCGGAAGTATTGAATGGATTAGGAATGACACAGACCATGGCTTTGGGGTCAGGTGATCTCCCGAGCCACACAACGCTGCCTCGGAGTTGAACTCTTTCCTGACCACAGCATGTTTACAAAGACAATTACATCTCATAGGCACTGCTCTGAATCTAGACCAATCTCAACTCTCTCAGATGTGCTTAATGTTTTTTCGTCGTTTCCTTCTTTTGCCCCCTTGCCCACACAGAGACAGACGGATAGACTGTCTATTTTCACTTACTGCCCCCCGTGGAGCTTTCTAACCTCCCAGGACCATAGAGGCCAGTGTTCCCTGGGTAAGATAGAGGCGTTTTGGGCTCAAAACCACCGTCAACAAGGGGAACAATTTGGCTAGCAGGCTCCATATTTACAGATGGGGGTGAACCACAGCTGTATTTAGCAGTGTTCCCTCTCCAGTAAACACCACAGGACAGCAAGCCTCTCAGATCTGGCGAAGGAGACGGAGATAGAATCATGGCCACGGGTAACAGCGTCCGTCTCTTTTCGACCGCCGTCGAGCCCTTCAGAACGATCCGATAACACGACTTCTCATGGCACGCGAGCTGGTCCGCATTCCCGGCGAACCCCGAAGCATGCGATGTCACCAGAAAGGCTTTGCCTGTGGCCTCAGTTGACTGGTGTGTGGGTGTTTCAGACCCCGCCAACCGCTTGTCTTTGCTGCAGACGTTCGTAGATACGGGGAAAACAATGTTTCAGAGAATGTAACAATCAAGGCTGTGGGATTTCCCCTCGAACGCCTGAATAAAACTCCACTTTGAGGGCACCGTCCACACATGGCATGTAAACGTGTTAAGATATGGTAGCCTTGAGTCTTGTTAACACTTTTGCCTGCGCTAAACGTTGCGGCCTGCCTGGTATGCTCAAAGAACGACAAGGATTTGGGGTCACAGGCTTCGAAATGAAACATACTCCTGTCATAAAAGGATATCGAAGGCAGATGAGGCCTGTAACTGCAGCTGAAAGACTGACCAGAAAACTTGAAACTCCCACACTATGTGGCCCTGCAGGGCAGGAGTCACAAGCTGGAAGACTCCTGAAGTCTTTCACCTCAGTAAGTCACAAAACCAAAAGGAGACAAAATAACAAAAAATACCTCACATATACTGCAGTAGAAATATTGGAATGGCTCGGAGCTCATTTCGATGGACCAGAAGCGGACTGAAATGCTGGTATCAAAGTGATCAAACACGGAGGCACGGCCGACGATGGAGAACATTGACCTTGTTCTTTTTAAAGACGCATGGGACTCTCGTCCAGGCCTTTGTCTGTAGACAGCCCAGAGCGCTGCTGCGCTGCAGGGCTGCAGCGCTGCAGTGCTGCGCCTCACACATACCTCCAGGCCCACAGTTCATTCCCCAGACGACTGTGGGACCTGTGGTGGGGCCACTCTGGGTTTGGAAGCCTCCCCGGCACCACAGGGATAAAACTAACCCCCGTCATGTGACCTGAACTGGTCATGTGATCACCGCCAAGCTCTTCCTAGCTCTTACTCTCATGGAAGTGCTCTGCAGCAAAAGAATACGTTACCAGACTTCTCCAGTCAGTCATGTGAGTTGGTGATACACAACATGTTGTTGTTCCGGTGTGTTGGTTGCATGTTTTAGCACTCGATGTATTAGTGGAAATACATGTCTTACATAGGCTTTATGTTCAATATAATATTGATTGTAGGCATTTAACACTGAGTGTTAAGAGTGAGGAATAGGGAGTTTGGGTTAGGGAAAGTACAGCATAGCATATAACATATAAGACAAATATTTACTTTAGAAATGCTTTAATATAGTTCTCGCATTTCTCAATAGAGAAAAGCAACAGAAAAACAAAACAAAACACCAGGGAATAGATGTTGGATGGATGTTTCAAACCTAGATAAACCTATTCAGCTTTTCTGGTACTTAAAAGGTGGTTGTGGAACTGTTTATCGGTGTATTTACAAACTTAACAACAACAGAACCATTTCCTACAACATCATCAAGAAACAAAAAGGACACGGTCCTCTCCTTCATTTTTATTGATTCTCACCATCTAAAAACACTTTGCGTCAAACGAGGCCTGATTGTTTACACCCGGCTAAATGAACCTCCTCAAACCACCTGGGTCATGTATGTGTGGGAGTCATCAAGCCTGACTTTTTCCCAGCATCCACTCTCTCCTTCTCTCTCTCTCTCTCTGGCGAAGCTTCAGTCTCAGCCACCATTGTTTACCCTATAATCCACAGAGCTCAGCACCTGTTAGACATTGAGTCGTACACAACCCAGCTGCAAGCCATTTTCAGCTAACATCCAAGAAGAGAACTGCCCCTGAAGCCCTAACAATTAGGCTAATGAAGAAGCGATCCAGCTTCTCCCCAAGTCCTGACGCCTTTGAAAGGACGACAGGAAAGGGACTGACAGGAGGTAAAGAACTCAAGGTTCCACCCCCCCCCCCCCCCCCTAAACAATGCATGGAAGGACGGCGGAGGTGGAAGACAAAATGGAGGCCTCTTAGGAAACGTATCTGTCTCCACGCAGGGGCGAGTGGCGACCCACGAGAAGAACGCCGTCTATCCCAGACGGGGACTGAAGTGGCATTGTCTGTCTTGTTTACGTTCTTCGTCCCACACACACCACTCACTGAAGGGCACGGTGTGCGTCCCTGGAGCAACAGAGCCGCCATTGTGAGGAAACATCTTTGGAGTTGGCCGTCCCCACAACTCCTCTCTCTCTCTCTCTCTCTCTCTCTCTCTCTCTCTCTCTCTCTCTCTCTCTCTCTGCTCTCTCTCTCTCTCTCTCTCTCTCTCTCTCTCTCTCTCTCTCTCTCTCTCTCCTGCCTTTATGTCGCCAGCTTGTCCCTCTTCTCCTTTGGTTTTCACACACAGGCAGTTAAGTTTGTTTCCCAATGCTGTGATTTTCCCTCAGCGTTCTTTGTTCCTGTTTTTTGTTTTTGTTTTCCTGATCTTCGCTTCTTGGAAGAAAGGAAAAAAAGAACTTGTGCGGGTTTGTTCCTTGGGTGAGGGGGTCGAAGGCTAGGGGGTGGAAATGGAGAGAAAAGGAAGAGAGAGAAGGAGTAAATTTTGAGCTTTATGACTAACCACATGTGTTTCTGGGTCTTTGTATTTACATGTTTCTCATGGAAAATAGGGTGGTGGTGGTGGTGGTGGTGGTGAAGGGGGGCGAGAAAAGGGAGAATGGAGAAGAAGAAAGAAAGAAAGGCATATGGTTCTTGTTTAGAGGGTTAAAGACAGAGCTAGTCCTTTTCTTCTCCGTGATGAGCAAGGGGAATACATTCTCATAATTATCTTCAAATATAGCTCGTCCTAACAAGGAATGGGGCTTTTCCTCAAGAGTCCTGGGACTCTAGTAGACACACAAACAAAATAAGAGTATGGTCTCTTTGTCTGGTGAGAAAGCTCCATTTGTTCTCTTGGTCAGCGACAGGAGATTCACTCAATTTGAGAACTGAGTCATTGCAATGGAAAAGGTGTAGCTGGGAATCATTCTTCTACGCACACTGATACAGATGGATTCCCAGTCGTACGTTCAGCCAGAACTCCGAGGTGGCCACTCTCCTGCTGTAACTGGTTCACCCTCTATGCCTTGGGCACCTCATGTCTTGGCACTTGAGTTTGCCATTAGAAAGTGTTCCTGAGAACCCAACCCCCCCCTTGTCTGTGTGATGGGCTGAACCAAAGCCATAGATATCTGGGCCAGTCCAAATGCCCTGTAGGGGTGAACATTCCATTCCCCTTTGCACACCTTTGGCTTCCAACCCAAAGTGGTGGGAAGTCTTAACACAGTGGGATATTTTCTTGTCGTCAAGAGGAAGTCAAGGTGATGCCAATTAAGTGGATTAAGTTCATGCTAAAATCCATTTGGAAAAAGTAAACTCATAGATTGAAAGAGTATGTCAGTAAGTGAACACTCAATCGGAAGATAATTTAATCAATACTATGTTGATACAATGCAGATGTACAACTGATCCAGAAAAAATACAATTTTATTTGTTGATTTCTAATTGCATCACAGGCAAACCCCCTGGTTTCCTGAAGAGAAAGATTCCCGGTGGCTGTTGAAATGGGACACTGCAAAATCAAATCATTTATTAATAATTTATTAATATGGTTCTTTGGTGGATGCTTTGTCCCCAATGCCTCACTCCCATTTCAAATATCAGAGGACCACATTTGGTATGTGATGAAATCGTCACTGAGAGGAGGAAAAGGAGCCACCAATGATCTCCTCAGAGGAGAGACCATTTCAGATAGGCCGGTTTTGAAGGCCGGCGATGAACTTCTTAAGTCATTTCCTGAACGTCAACCAACTTTACAAGAGAAACGACGTGTTCAACGAGTTTCTGGCGAGATCTCAACACCAGATCTGTCTTTGGGTTGAGAAACAGAGCATTTAGAGAGTGATAGGGAGATGCGAGGGAGAAGGGGGGGGTCACGCGAGATGCCTGCCATAGAAGTGAAGAGGAAAGATAATCACCACGGATACTGCCAGGGTGTAAAACTGATGTAAACAAACCCGGCGCTCATGAGAGCTTTTGATCTTGTGAACCGTGAAACGTTCCCAGGGAAAACAGGAAAATTAGACCTTACTGGTGGGGGAGGGTGTGTGTGTGTGTGTGTGTGGGGGGGGGGGGGGGCGTACAGACAAAGGCTCATGGGAAAAACAATATTTAGTCCAAGATAGAGACTTTCATGCTATTAATTGTGCTTTTTATTCTACTTAATTTGCCCCTGCTTAACCCTATTTTCCCTAAAATATTTAACCCCAAGGTATTCCACCAATTTGATTTGTTCCCTCATGTAAAGTGGCATACTTGTAATCCAATCCTTTGTAGTTTAATTGTCTTTATTCAATGTCAGGTCCTTGCTGCCAAAGACCATTCAACTAGGGCATATTGCACATAACGATCCCTCAATAAGTAGACGATTAGCTCCTTTTCACTGTAGGAGAGCGTATATAATGATAGTTGGGGGAAATCTGTTTGTTCTCTGGTTCAGTTCTTTTCATGTGGGAACCCCATTGAGACAGCCGATGCTCATCAGAAGTCCATATTCCCATTCCCAATTTTGTTGACATTCCAATGGGGGGTGGGAGGGGAGGATTGAGGGGCTGGTGGGGGGGTGGGTGGGTGGGAGGGGGTAGGTTCATAGAGAGAGAAAGAAGAAATCGGATGCTTTGCCCGTGAGCTGCACTTTTAATTCCCGCAGCCCGCCCCCCCTCCCTCCCCTCTTCCCGTGCGGTTCCCTGGTAGGATGAGTGGGTTTGGTACAGAGGTGAGCAGCCTACCCTCCCCCCACCTCCAACCACACACCCCCACCTCCCCCCCCACCCCCACAACCCCCCACCCCATACTCCCTGCAAAGCTTGTGCCCGAGAGCTATCCATTTGAACTTCAATGGGAGGCTGCCTTCTTGTGAGAAATGGGTGTCTTTGGGAGACTGTTAGAAGTACCCGGGCATGCCTTCTTTACCTGATGTGATGTGAAGCTTACTGTTGTTTGATGATTCGATACATAGATATAAACTGGGAGCTTGGACTTGGAGGAGAGCAAAAGAGGAAAGAAAGCGCGAGAGGAGAAAGGGACGAGGAGAGAGAAAAAGATGTAGAGAGGGGCGTCAGACATTGACACTCACTCCACCACACCTGCTACGGAGAGGTGGCCATGATGGAAGGGCGCTCGTCGCCACTTCTCAGATCTCACAGAAAGGATGAGCGGAAATACGACGGAAATAAACAACCGAAAAAGTCAAGCTCGAAGTCCATCACATCTTCGGTAGACGGCGAGATGGAAACTTCAATGTAAAGATCGGACATTTGCCTTTTTCCATCCGTCAGCAGTAAAAATCCCCACGAACACACATCCCCGCTCCCTCTTAAATAACCATTTGTAATTCCATATGTGTTCAATTCAAACCGAGCAAACTGTGCTGATTCCTCCACCAGATGTTTAGCAGATACTTAAACGCTCCGAGATAGACGACCTGATTTCTCTAGACAAAAGGGCTTTCAATTACTTACTTCATCTGGGTATGCTTTGGTAGCAATTTGATACATATATCAAAAGTTTCCCTTATAAGTCGGTTTGAACCGATGGCTCATGAAAGTCCTTCTTTTGTGTTTCATGCACAAACAAACTTGAGAGCAATGTAGTGGAGATAGCAGAAATATAGATGGTCAACTAGCACAAAGTATCACTCCTAAAAATATTTATATATATTCTGCATTACTTTTGATGGCGAACCACTTTTTTTTAACAAGTTCCCTTTTAAGCTCTTTTTATATCAAAAAGAGAAAGAAGGGCAGAAGATAGTAGACAAAAGAACCACACGTCTAGGCTTCAAACTCCCTTGAAGATGTTAAAATTAGCGTCTTAAAAAAAAAGAAAAAATCAAAGTCCTTAACATTAAACAGTGAACGAAGCGTGAAATGTCGACACTTCAGTGTTTCAGAAAAAAAAAAGATGTTCGATGAGAGATTCTGGCGACTGACTTTGGTGTCACATCAAAGTGTCGACTTTAAGAAAGTGGGCTAATACTGTTCTGATAGGAAGATCTTTACCTGTCTTCCTGACCCGGGCTATACCTTCTTACGACCAGCCAGTTACTGATCCTGAACCAGTGGTCCCCCAGCAGGGGCTGGCAGGGAGGCAGGGGGGGGTGTGAGGGAGGGGGGTCAAGGGGGCAGGTTTGACGTGTAACCCAGAGGTCATCTTTGGTCTTTTTTCCCTTTTTTCCATGACAGCTTTCTTCTCTTGTTGTCGTCCAGACCAAAAAAATAAAATGGCCGCCTTTGAACTCTACAGTAGCTATAGAAACGGCTGGAGTTTCTCCTCTCCGGCGGACGGGCTGTCAGTGTCTGACTGGGTTGCCTCGGCGGGTTGGGAGTCATTAGACGCCAACACACACAGGACACACGTTGACACATACGCTGACATGGGCTATATAAACAAGACCTGGTAGAAGTGTGTGTTTTTTGGGGGTATGGGGGGGGTCTTTTAATTGGTGAAGCCTCCCAACTCGCTGCCAGAGACCAGATGGCCTTATACTGCAGACAAGTTACTCAAATAAACTTTCGAAAAATGGGAAAGGTCAGGCAACGCAACTAGCAACTGAAATTCATCTACTTAGTTGAAGCCGGGGGTTGAAACTTTGACAGGTAGGCGTCTATTTCTGCCTTCAACAGGAACAAATCAGAGTTTCCTGTATTTGAATGACTGCGTTCATAGACTCGCTTCACCAACACTTTAACTTCCTCGGTCCCGCAGTTTCTCATGAGCCCTCCGAATCTAGGACTTTTTTCTCTTCCTCTAATTTTTTGTAAAGACTTTAATTTTCCAGTCTCCGGGAAACTTCAAAGACCGCCGAATCAAGAGTCCACATTCCTTCAAGCGCTCTTTTCGAGATTTCTCCTTTCTTTCATTTCCACAGCCCTCTTCAATAAATATGTGCAATCGCCCCTCTTTTCTAACAGATTCGTCTCCCATGTATTTATTTTAAATGAATATTATTAGCTGGCCTGGCAAGAAAAGGTTCTTATGCTAATCCAGTGGAATCGCAGGCATTTTCATTTAATGCCTACTTATGGGCCATTCTTTAACGACTATTTGCCTCACAGTCTTAGCAAATGAGCTCTGCACCCTAGACTCCTCCACTCTCGTAATTTTATTGGACCCCCCCCACCCCCACCCCCCTCCTTTCTTTTCTGCTTTGATCCCAGACTGTGTTTTTGAATCTTGCCGGTTGTGTATTCCAACATCAATGGAGACACGGTTGTGAGCGCTTCGCTTTCATTATTTTTCCCAGAGATAAAACGAAACAACAGAGGCAGGGGAGGGGACAGGGATGGGGGAAAGGATGGTGGTGGTGGGGGAGGAGGGGGCGTGGATGGGGGAAAGGATGGTGGTGGTGGTGGGGGATGAGGGGGCGTGGATGACAGAGGCAGTTGGGAGGCAGAGAGGCATGCAAGGGGACGTTCGGGGTAGATGCCAGACCCAGACCCCACCCCCACCCCCCTTCAGAAATGACGCAACTTAACCTCAAACACATGGAGGCATGTCTTTATCAGATTGTGCATCCGGCGCATTGAAAACGGTGACCTCCATTCACCCCACCCCTCAGTCCCAACTTGTCCACCATTCCTTTATTCCTAGATCCCTTTCTGGCCACGAGGCTTCTGACAATGTATCCTGTAGTTCTGCTGCTCTTTCAGAAAGGTCTGTCAGTGTCGCCAAGCTTTCACATGGCCCCGGGTGTACTGCTCAGTTCCAAGTGCCCCAATGAGCCCAATGTGCCCATAGCACAACAAGGCAGCCCATAGTTTACAGTTCTTTGAAACTGAGACCTTGCAAAGTTGGAAGCAAAGTCTATGAACTAAAAGTTGCGAAACTACGAGTCTGAAACTCTGGATATACATTCCCGAAATAGCACATTTACACAGTTCTGTCTGGAAGTCAGATAGAGGAACGTTGACAATACGTTTGCGCGTTAAGTCGATATCCATTGTATTCGACTGCCACAGTAACCCTTTTGATTCCCCCGAGCCCAAGTCCGGTGTTTGCTCATTACAGCTTGTTTCCACCAAAGAGTTGGTGATGAGGTTCACCTTCACCCCCTCTACGCCCCTGTCCACCCCTAGCGTGGCACCCCATGGGTTGTGGTTGTGGGGAGTGGGGATGAAGGCATCCCACCAAGGTATAATGAGTTGGGGGGGTCCTTTGATTCTCCAGAAGCTTTCATCTTCAGTCAAGGCCTCCACTGATGGACTGACTGCACGCTCTCTCTCTCTCTCTATCTTGCTCTCTTCTTCCCCTTTGTCTCTTCCCTTGATGTCGAATGTTGTAAGAGATAGAGAGATGGCGAGAAAGAGAGAGTCTTTAGTATGACCTGTTTGGTAAAAGTTATAGTTTTCACATCTCATCCTTTCCTGTTCCCTATGCCCTTGGTTCTTTAATTGGTGTGCATTCACAGGACCACAGGAACCATTCTTCTCTTGTTAGAACTGTGCTCTAGTTAGTTAGAGTCGAGCTTTTGACTATGCATCGACTAACAAGCATCATGACTTTCTGAATTTCCTCAGAGGAAACCAAAGACCTCTGCCTTTTTTTAAGAGCACAGCAAGCCACTCTGAGGCGAGAAAGATTTCGATATTTGGGTGGAAAAAGAGGCAAACTTGAAAGGAAGGCAAGAAAAAGAGCATTTGTTCTTTTTCCGTGTCTTCTGGCGCTTGCACCCTTGTCTCTCGTTCTAATCTCTTATTGTTTCAGACCCAAAGAGAGAGAGACAAAGGAGTATCAGATCAAAACAAATGACTATCAAGCTATCAAACGAGTGCCACCCCGCTCTGATTCCGCGCGCAGACTGCGGGAGAGGGAGCGAGCAGGAAGGAGAGTCACAGTCTGACGGGTCGCATATTGTTTCCAGTTGCTTTGATGCCTGAACTTAAAACACCGGCAACAAATCTAACGGTTCTCGTGGAAGAAGAAGAAGAAGAAGAAGAAGAGAGTGGAGGAGGAAGAGCAAGAAGAAGAAGGAGAAGAACAGGGCGAGGGCAGAGAGAAACATGCTAGTTCGCCTGTTAGCGTTGGCGCGCTAGCTTTTGTTTCATCAGCGTTCCGGCCGATAACCTTTATTAAGCTTGATCTGAAATTACACCCGTGGACCGGCAGGCCTTTGAAGCTTCCTCTGTCTCTTTCTTGTTTGTGCTGTGAATGCAGGTTGGGGTGCGAAAGATAAAGCACTTCTGAGGGATATTAAGACTTGAAAGTCCCTTGGCTATTCACTGGCACATATTTGATGTTGTTCTTTGGCTCCTTGGCTAAATTAGCATATCTCGTTCAAAGGGCCCCCCTACTGACGATCCTAATCCTCTGCCATCGTGTGTTTGCTAAAAGTCATGAATGATAGAAATACATTGTGTACGCCAGTGACACATGAAAGTACGATAACCCGATTAGCGATGATGACTCGAGTTTGTTTCTTCTCCTCCCCCCCCGTTCCCTTTCTTTATCATTAACTTCATAATCAGTGTCTTTTTCCTCTCCTTCATCCCTCTCCTTCATCCCTCCTTCCACTCCTCACTCCTTCGCCTCTCGCACATCCAACGCTTACGCCTCTCACACTCACTTTCATACTTGTCTTTCAAGCGGAGGGGTACCACTGCAATGACTTAAATTCTCTCACAATTTTCTCTCCAAGAAAACGCAAGATAGTGAACCAGCCATTCTCTCTCTGTCTCTCTCTCTCTCTCTCTCTGTCTCTCTCTCTCTCTCTC
Organism: Thaleichthys pacificus; assembly: GCA_023658055.1. NCBI lineage: Eukaryota > Metazoa > Chordata > Actinopteri > Osmeriformes > Osmeridae > Thaleichthys > Thaleichthys pacificus. The sequence continues at coordinate 8,048,239 of CM042860.1, forward strand.
TCTCTCTCTCTCCTCTCTCTCTCTCTCTCTCTCTCTCTCTCTCTCTCTCTCTCTCTCTGTCTCTCTCTCTCTCTCTCTCTCTCACTGTGCATTTCTCACTTATCCCCTTACCCGTTGCGTGGTGAAATCATGCAGAGAGTCACGGTTGACTGTGGGCCATGCGCGCCCAGCTCCCACCCAGACGAGTGTGGCAGACAGCGAGTCAAACAGCACGGGCGCCTCGCCCCCTCCGCCTCCTCGCAGGGCACGCATCAAAACAAAGGCAGTGACAGCCCCCATTGTGATGTATTATTCAGCCCCTTCTCCGTTTCATCGCTGGCGCGTGCCATACTGATGATCATGCAGATTAGCCTTATCAGAGCGACCGAGTCACTAACCCCGGTTTGTTTTGTTGTATCGATTCACTGTTTTCTGCCACCAATTGTCACAGATCATGCTGTCCGTGGGGCTAGCCTGGTTCCTCGGAGGTCATTTGATACTGTTGGAATTGAAATCTTTGCTCGGGGCAAATCACTAAAAGATTGACACTGAGTTGTCCCCACGGTATCCTGTGAGTGATTGGTGGGTTTTGGTGACTTGGTTTTCACTTCACCGGCTTCCCGTTTCTGCCAGGATTGAATATAAGGTCTCCCTTCTCACCCATCAGTGCATCTATGGATATGCCCCCCCCCCTACCTGAAAGAACTACTCACCCCTCCGCTCAACAACCTCAAACCGTCTCGTTCTCCCCAGGAATAAGCTCAGCACCGTGGGTGACCGGGCTTTCTGTTCTGCCGCTCCTCGGATCTGTTCTGCCCTCCCCGACCATCTGAGGGCACCTCAAACTACTGAGACTTTTAAAAAAGGACTACCGGTATAAACATTAATTTTTAGCAGAACTTATGAGTTTGAATTAACCCTGCAAGTCGTTGCATTATCTATTTGTATTTTATATAAGTCGCTCTGGATAAGAGCGTCTGCTAAATGACTAAATGTAAATGTATATTGATGTTCTTACCTTGCTCTTATAATGTTAACTGTAGCACTTTGAGATTTGCTTCAAATGTAAAGTGCATTACAAATAAAATCTATTATTATTATTATTATTTTCTTCCGTAAGGCCTCGGACTATCGGGTCTCACTCTCTCTTATGGTGGAGAAGTTATATGTATCACATTTGGCCTCAGTGGGAACTGACCCCGTGCTCTTGGGCAAGGGCAGAGGTTGTAACCAAAGGCTGCAAGGAGAGGTTGGGGAGGGGCAAGGGTGTTTTGTACCCAGGCACTGGAATGAATAGTGTTGAGAGTTGCCGAGAAGAAGCTATATCTCTCTCTCCCTCCCATTCCTTCAGGCCACCACAATGCCTCTCTCTCTCTCTCTCTCTCTCTCTCTCTCTCTCTCTCTCTCTCTCTCTCTCTCTCTGTCTCTCACTCTCTCTCTCTCTCTCTCTCTCTCTCTCTCTCTCTCTCTCTCTCTCTCTCTCTCTCTAGGACCAAACATTGGTTGCAACACCTGTCATGAACTGCCCTGTGGACTCCGTATTTGCATCACTCCGGTGGCTTCCAGTCCTTGTCCGTCCTGAAAAAAAAAAGATAAAAAAAGATGAGAAGACTGTTCAGGTACTTCATTAGACGAATTATCTCGGAGTGGCGCTGAAGGCAAAACAATCGCAGCTAATCCCGTTTGATTCTGAACTCCGACCCAGCTCTCTTTGACCTCAGCCACTCGGCCGTGCGATTGTTCACTCAGCGAGAGAGAGAGAGAGAGAGAGAGAGAGGAGAGAGAGAGAGAGAGAGAGGAAGAGAGAGCCTCGGTTGGTAATTAGCAGAGGACCTTTTTATGAATAGAATTAGCGTCATTAGCATCATCTTTGTCCCCTCATGGTGAATATAGACCTAATTACGGAGCCCTGTCACAGGGAGGCCATACACAAGGCAGGGGAGGGATGGACTGAGGCCTTCTGCTGCTCTGGCCTCGAACACAGCGGCCGCCGTGAAAAGAAAGATGAAAAAGAAGGGACTTTTGTGGACAGAACAGGGGCAAAAACTCTGAAGTGCTAATTGAAGGTTGACTGCAGATGGGTCTCGTTAATTTCCCACCAACAGGTCACGGTGTAACCCTGACACGGCCCTTTGTGTGTGTGGGGGAGCCCAGAGTGGGAGAAAGAGAGAGAGAGAGTGCACGTCTGGTGTTCTAGACGGGGTGGGGGTTACGGGTGTAAGAGGGGGCGCCCCAGATGAAAGTGAGGAACCCGCGCCGGGTGCCCGTGCACCGCCTAGACTTGCTGCTGATTAAAAATGCAAATGTTGTGCCCCCATTGTGCTTTGATGTCGGCCTAACAATGACGGCAGTGGCGGGGGGGGGGGGGGGGGGTGGTGGAGTGTATGGGGGGCGGGAGGGGGGGGGGGGTGTAATCCTTTATTTGTCACCATGCAGTGACGGCCAGCTGAGCGAAGTGACAGTCCGAATCAATCATATCACAGGCAGACGCCATGGGCACTCCTGCCCCCTACACACACACACACACACACACATCATCTCCTGCCCCCTACACACACACACACACACACATCGTCTCCTGCCCCCTACACACACACACACTCACACCCTGTCTCCTGTCCAACTTTAATTAGCCTCGCTGTCCTTTGAACGTGGATGTTGTTAACAGCCAGACAAATGAAGAGATCGGTCCTCAAGTAATGATATGGGAGTGTAGGCACACAGCCAACACACACACGCATTCACCCAGAACACGCAAGTGAAGAATAGAAGAATATTCCCATTCTAATGTATTCGTGTGTAATCACAGAAACACACAGAGGGTCAACAGAGAGAGGTTTAGTTTATGTGCTCATGTTTAGGGGAAACCGCAAAAACATTGTGGATTTCTCCGATTTGCCAATTGGACATTCAGTATTAATCCATGCATCGATTGCAAATGAAGGCCTCTTTTTTGTTGGAGCCCACAGGGCGCTACAATGACCAAGACAGCAAGTAGACAGAGAATACTAACTGCATCACTCACCAAGGCTGAATCAACCCATAGCAGGCACACAATCTCTGATTTGAACCGCATAAAACATGAAAAGGGAACTTATTTTGAAAATACTGCTTGTAGCCTGCACTGTCAGCTCCAGTAAACAACTGTATATATACACAGCCTTCACACAAACCTTTACACATCCATATATCCTACTGTTGTGTGTCGGAGTTTACTTTGTGCGTTTTGACCAAAGTTGTGTGGCATGTTTACCATGTTTACTCAACTTTTATCCCATTACGACAGGATATGACATCTCCGTGACTCTGTTTTAAGACGTCTTCCCAGCTTGAAACCATCACCACAGTCACACCCTGGCGATCTGAGGCTTTGCAGTGTGCGGCGAAGCTTGAAGATATTCTCCACAGAGAGAAGTCTGTGTGTGTGTGTGTGTGTGGTTTTTTAAGTGTGTGTGAGGGGGGGGGTGGGATATACACATCAATGTGTGTTTTTTATATCTGTGTATGTGTGAGTACATCAGTGTGTGTGACTGTGTGTGTGTGTGTGTGTAAGAGGCGTAGGGGGGGGCTGCTATATGAAGCAGCTTTTATCAGTCTCTGAGCTGGAAGTCTTTGAGTGCTCCTCAGAAGCTCTGCGTTCCTTCCATTGTTCTATTTCCATCCCTCGCCTCTCTCCTGTCACATATGTGAAATTACAAGAGGCCTTCATCCCTCACTCCTCTTCCTCTCCCCTGATCTCCTACCCCCACCACACACACACACACACACCTTCCTCCTCCTCTCCCCCCTCTCCCCCCCCCACGACTCCCCTTCTCTTTTGATTCAGTTGGTGGTGGGGCACATAACCCATTTAAGAATATTTCGAAAAGACTTCACTTGTCTGCGACAACTTTTGTGGGAGCCGCTGAAGACCAGTGGCTTGGTGAGATGAACCGGAGGGAAGATTCCTCCTGTAGAGAAGGCTGAGTCATGGAGTTCAGCTTTTGATGTGCAGCACTTTTGCTTTGCTGCTATATTTTGAATCGGCCGACGTGCAACCAGTTGGAACTCAGCGGATCTAACGCTGCATGCTACACTTTTGCAGTTGTCTTTCTATGGCAAACCACCAAACTTTCTCCATTAAAACCTCTCTTTCCTCTTTCCTCTTTTTTGTTCTTTGTTTTCATAGTTCAGATGTTGCTATGCTAAAATGTCACAAATAAAGGAGACAAAGATGTCGGAATAAACTATGGTGTTTGGAAAGGGTGTCCACTCAAAGCCCCGAGCAAAGATATCTCACTCCCTGACTCACTTTGTTCCCAAAAAATTATCCGTACCGTCATTCCAATTCCCCCCCAAAAGAAGGCAGCACACCTGAAAAATCCACCAAACAACATTGTGCGCCGCAACAAAACTGACACGACTTAAAGACGCTTACGTCTCCGACACCTTGTTGACTCGTAGCAAGGTAAGCTTATCTCCCCCTCCTGGGGGATGGGCGGAGGTGGAGGAGGCGTCTCGTTGTCGCTGGCTCCCCGTGACCTCGCCGGCTCCTCCCGCCGTTGCGACAGGGTTACATCTCCCCCCCCCCCCCGCTGTTGTGATAGGGTTACATCTCTCCCCCCCGTCGTTGCGATAGGGTTACACCTCCCCGTGTACAGTAAACAGGGAGGTGCCGACGGAGGACGCCACACTCCCCCGACACCCGACACGCCAGCGGTGCAGACTGCAGCCCGGCAGCCCCTCCGCAAGGTGATAGCAGAGTGTCAGGTGTCGGGAAACAGAGACAACCTTCCCCACCTCCCCCCCCCTGTCTCTTCTACCTGTCCTCTCCTCTCTGTTTCTCTTGTCTCTCCTTTTTCCCTTTGTTCTCGAATCTTTTCAAGACACATTGTCTTGTATCCCTCTCTTTTCTCTCCTCCTCCTCTCCTTCTCCTTTCCTCGTTTCTCTCGTTTTCATCCTCTCTTAATCTTTTTTTTGCATCTTTTCACCTTTTTTTTTTGTTATGTCTTTTTGTTGAGCTCTCCCCCGGGGGTAAGTGACTGGGTTACAATAGGACTAACAGCAATATGGATTAGCCAGTTGCTTCGCCAAACATAAACTGCGGCAGGTGGATTGGAAATCCCCTCTTGTCCTTTTTTTTTTTGTATTTCCTGGCAGAACGTCTGAGAGGATTTGAGTGTCCTCTGTCTGAGAGCATGTGGTTTGTAGAAGACACATACACACTTGACTCCAAAGTCTCCACGCACAAAACAACACAGAAATCCGCTTCGGCCCAGCTTTTCGGTTTGCGCACAACGCCGTCCTCGGCTGTGCCTGTCTATCTGCCTCCCCTCCCTCCCTTCCCTCCCTCCCTCCCCCCTGCAACAGCCCGTCTGATTTGCTGTCCAATGTAATCAAATATGACACCAGCGTGTGCAAACAACTTGTTATCTGCGCCGTTTTCCTCCCCCTCCTTGTCCACCTCCTCTTTTTCTTCTCCCTCAGCGAAGATAAAGAGGTGATTTGGGAGTGCTCACTATTTACAGTAGGTTAGGGAGAGGATTCATCTTGTATGTGTGTGTGTGTGTGTGTATGCTCTGGCTGTGTGTGTCCATGTGCATCTGCATGTGTGTGTGTGTGTGTGTGTGTGTGTGGATGCTGGATTGCAGAATAAAGGTATCTTTGTTGGCTGCAGGTGTGTGCTTGTGCCAACCGGCTCCGTTGAAGGATCCGTCCTGTGGAACAATGGATCTCTGTGTGGAGACACCTGAGTCTGCCAGGGGAGGTGAGAGGGCTTGATCACAGGGAGATTACACAAGAGCAGACTTCATTAAACCTGCTGGGGGCAATGGAGGGAGGGAGATCGAGGGATAGAGGAACTTGGAGAGAGAGAGAGAGAGAGAGAGAGAGAGAGAGAGAGAGAGAGAGAGAGAGAGAGAGAGAGAGAGAGAGAGGGAGGGTGAGGGGGGTGGGGGGGAGGAGAAGATAGAGTGATAGAGGAATGAAAGGAGGAGGCATAGCAGGGAGAAAGATAGAGAGGTAGAGGAACGCGGCAAGAGGACGAGAACGAGGGAGGAGGGTAGAGAGACAGAGGAACGGAGGGCGAGTCGTACGAGCGGAGAGATAGAGGGGCAGAGGAACGTGGAGCGGAGGAATGGAATGCTGCGGCGGGAGAAAGAGAGGCAGAGGGATGTCGGAGAGGAAGGCCAACGGGAGGCAGAGACAGAGGTACTCGTGGAGAGCGGAAGGGGAGCAGGAGAACGAGAAACACCACGAAAGTAAACATTGACAAACGGTGAGGTAAGAGGTGAGAGGTAAAGAGACCTTTGCCGCGAATGAAGGTTGAGAGATAATGAAAGAATATGGAACGTGTGGAAAAATAAATGAAAATGAATTCGGTTTCGAGTTGGAATGATCCCGATCAAAATCTGGGAAGACTCCAAGCCCCTGTGAGATACGACTGCCAACCGTAGCCTACACTCCACTAAATGACATTTAGACATTTACATGTAGTCATTTAGCAGACACTCTTATCCAGAGCGACTTACAGTAAGTACAGGGACATTCCCCCCGAGGCAAGTAGTGTGAAGTGCCTTGCCCAAGGACACAACATCATTTGGCACGGCGGGGAATCGAACTGGCAACCTTCAGATTACTAGCTCGATTCCCTAACCGCTCAGCCACCTGACTCCCTTGAAATGACCAACACACACACATCTCTGTTGGATCCTCCCGAGCGTCTTCATCTCTCCTCCATAAACAGCCTGGAGGTGAGGGAGGATCGCCGCCAGGTCACCTGTTTGAACTGAGCCCCAGCACCCCCCACTATTTACACAAGGTCAATCCACCGGGGACCCAATGCGAAAGGGGGACTACTTGGCGGCCCCGTGATGTCGTCCGTCAGCTTACAGCTGCAGGAGGTAAACAGGGCTCGCATGGAGATCGTTGGAGGCCAGCTCGTAAATGACAGGGCTGTGCAGTCACACCCAGCCAGAGGACAGAGAGTGCTTCTGAGAGTACAGACCCCATAGGCGTGCACGTGCTCGGAGCACGAACCGCAGGGTAATTGGGATGGCAAGCCGTGGATGAGTTAGTGTTGGGTTTGCGACAGTACGAGGCACACTAATCGCTCATGAAATGTTGTGGACACTTCACAATAACAAGTTTTCTTGAGCCTACCAGTATTTTTACTGCAATGAGACAAGATGGCAGTTATCTGGGGGGGGGGGTCACATTCATTTTCGAACTAGTCCTTCACTATAGAATGGCTCAGAAGTACCAATAGCAGAGAGTGCCATGATACACAGGGCAGCGACAAGAAACATGACCCCTTAAGACAACAGATAGGAGGACAGAAGGGCGAGAGCTTTCTTTGAATCTAGACGCGAAACGCTGACAAGCGTGTGGGATATCAGGGTGAGTGGGAGGAGGGGGGACACGCTGCTGAAGGGAAATGACATCAGACCCTCAGTAGTCTGAGAGAACCTCCATTTTTACTCTCTTACTAATCTCTTTCTTTCTCTCTCTTTCTCTCTCTCTCTCTCTCTCTCTCTCTCTCTCTCTCTCTCTCTCTCTCTCTCGTTCTCTCTCGTTCTCTCTCGTTCTCTCTCTCTCTCTCTCTCTCTCTCTCCTCTTCACTCTAAAAGTTCCCAAAGTTCAAGCCGTCGTCTTTCATACGAGGAGAACACCGTTTCTGTCTCAATCCCTCACACATGAAACACAAACTGTATGTAAATTGTCGTCTTTGATTCAGTTCAATACATCCCGGCTACCAGGTATCACCATGAAAGAGACGCTCTCTCTACCCACAAAGCCTTGCAGAACACCTTTACGGGACAGTGGGGCCCCCCGCCGTGAGGATAATAGGAAGAAATTGTTTTGCTGCAAGATGAAATGATAAAAGAAAAGTAGGCTTTTTCAAAGACTTTTCTTCCGCCTCGCACCCCTCCCCAATGTTCGTTTTGGTACACATGAGTCGGAAGCAGTTTGAGAGCTAATTGAGTGCGGGTTGATTGTTGAAGTGTTCACCTTTGATTATACTGTCTGTTCTGTTTCAGCATATGTAAATAGAAGAAGGGGAACGGGTGGTTAATGTATGCTTGTACGTTTGAAAAAGTACGCAGGGGGAGGGGGGGGGGGGGGGTTAGGGTCGACGGGGTGGTTGATTGACGAGTGGGTGCTTGGAAAACTCTTCTGTGTGAGTTAGTGTGTGTGTGTGTATAAATTAGTGTGTGCGGGGCGTGTTAAGGCATACAGAGAGCTGTTGGATGAAGAGAGGTAGTTAAAGGCATCTGTTTAGAAGGGAGCAGCAGCCGTGTGGCCTCTCCAGGCTTGGTTTACATGGAGATCAAGGGCCTGGGCCTCCCATCTGTGGCTGGGGGACGAGGGCCTGTCAGGGGCTGCAGGGGGCGGCCGAGGGGGACGTGGCTGAAGAGTGGTGGAGGGTGCTCAGGCCAATGGGGCGCAGGGGTGGAGAGTTGGAGGTTTTGAGGGGTGGGTTTGAGTGGTGGAGGGTTCGGGGGGGGGAGGGTCTGAAGGTGGGGAGGCAAAGGGAGTGGGGGGTGGAGGACAGGGGTGAGTGTTTGGGGGGGGGGGGGGGGGCTGCTGGGGAACCTGGGATGGGAACTAAGGAGCCAGTGGGTCTGGGGTCAAAGGAGAGGAGGATTACACCAGGTCAGTGGGCCCAGGCTATATATCTGCTACCACTGACCTGCCCGACACACCCACACACACACACGCACTCACACACACACTCACTTGTCCTATACACGGCAAGCTTGTCATGATGTCTTTCATGAGGAGCTTACCGTGTTATATACGAGTGTGTGTGTGCTCCTGCACTTTTGTGTGAAGGCGTGTGTGTTTTGTGTGTGTTTGACTGGTGTTTCAGACAAGAACCATTCCTTTCAAGAGCCCCCAGACAGAGCACAGTGTGTAAATTCACATTTTACAGGAGGACGAATAAGGCTGCAAGTCTCGAGTTGGAGCCATTTTGTTCTGGGTGTGAAGGCTACACTGGTGTTAAGGACATGAGCCGCAGAAGAGAGCACATCACTTAACCCACTCCACCATTATAGTCTTGTGTCAGGTCTCGTCGGTTGCTGTGCTGCAAAAGTTTGCGACTACCACACTTTATGCACATTTGTGTCAATCACTACAAAGTCTACTGAGTTGACTGTCTTTCACAGTAACGGATTGTACTTTAGTAGTTCAAGTCAAGTATACACCTTAACACATTACACCCTGTAAACACGACCTCACCAGACACTGCACACTTCCATGCTACACACTTGGATACCACACCACATCGGGCGGCTGTTGCTTGTTTCCACGCAGACAAAGAGTGCATGCGACTCTAAACTAGCAGCCATGATCCAGCTGGGCTCGGCAGCAGAGCGGACATGAAAGAGAGGGATGGAGGGATGGAGGGAGGGAGGGAGAGAGAGCGAGGGATAGAACAGCAACACTCACTGGGATCACGCTGTTCACAGCAGCAGGTGCAAGAGGACGAGGAGGGAGGGAGGGAGGGGGGGAGGGGAGGGAGGGAGGGGGGGGAGGGAGAACGAAGGGAGGGGGGAAAAAGTGGTTTTGTGGGAACGAGAAAGTGAGGGAGAGGCCTGGATGGGGGGGGAGGGGTTAACATGTAACACTCATTGGATGGAACAACATTATCTAGCTTTGGAGAAAGGCAAAGCACCCTCCATGGTTCCAGATGAAGGGATCCCCTGTTTGATGTAGCTTCAGTGAGGCCTTCAGTTCAAAACCATTCAAGGAGCTGTATGAACCGCGATGATGCAGGCTAACACAAGGAGTGTTGCTCCCTACCAAGTGTGAGAAGAAAAAATCATCTATCGAGCTCATTTTGTTATTCACCACCACTTACAACTTTGGCCTCCGCAGAAGTTGAGAGTTTAATAAATTAGCAGGGACTGTATCATCGATTGTGCCAGAGCTAAGCTAGGGATCACAGGAAGTGACATCATCCATAAGAGCGGCGCACAACTCGGTTCCTTCAAGGTTGCCTCTGTTAGTTTGGCTGTTGTCATTCTCGCTCGCTTAACGAGAGATAACAGACAGAATTTTTTTAAGCACAGCGTCGCATTCACCTTTGTCGCAGCTTTGTGACATCTGCCCCCACAAAGAAGAGCAGCGAATGCTAACATCTTTAGCCTTCACCTCAGGGCCTGTACAACTTGTACTCTGCCAAAGATACTTTAAAAGCAAGGGAAGAGAGAGAAAATATCAAATTACAGTACATCAGTCTGGAGAAGACAGTACTTTCTTACCGAAGAAACAGTGACAGACATCCAGAGAACAGGCAGGAGGGGAAGGATAGCAGGAAGATCTTACTCTTTGATGAGACATAACAATAACCAAATCCCCCACCGCCCCTTATTTAAGTTACTGAGGACTCTAAAAAAAAGGGAAGTTCTCTAAAGTCGCTCAGAAGCTTCACGCTTTAGGTGAGGGGAAGGAAGGGAGAGAAAGGAGGGGGGGGGGAGAAAAAGTGCAGATAATGTTTATGCATTAGATTTTCAAAGCACTTTTTTTCGCCAAGGAAATTCAGATTCAAAGGTGTAGTTCTTGCAGGGAGATCTGAGGGATTTTTCCCTCTTGCTGTTATTGCTTGAGTGACAAAGTCTCCCTCAGTAGCTTAGCTGGGGCTTTGTGTGCACATGGGGTGTGTGTGTGTGTGTGTGTGTGTGTGTGTGCACATGGTGTGTGTGTGTGTGTGTGTGTGCACATGGTGTGTGTGTGTGTGTGTGTGTGTGTGTGTGTGTGTGTGTGTGCGTGTGTGTGTGTGTGTGTGTGTGCGTGCGTGTGTGTGAGTGTGGGGGGGGGGGGGTATACGTGTGTGTGGAAAGGGAAAGACAGATACAATTATATATAGCTACATCAACCAATCGGAGTGAGCAATGCATAACTATATACATTTTATATCATGTGGTCGTTTTTTTTCGAGGTAAACAACCATGTGCGACACTGTAAGGTGCTTGTGTTTACATTTACCTCTTAACCCAGCAGAAAAAACTGTATTCAAACGGCAGGTGAACTCACTCTCACATCATAAGGCCGTCTGTTTGAAGGCCTCGTCAAACTTATCCCTCGCTTCACCAGATCGATTGTGACTTCTTCTAAGTGGAAGTTTTAGCTCCGGAGACTTCAGAAGTTGAGGACTTTGATTCGTCTGCGAGAGCCGGGAGATACCGGGGCGCGTAGAGAGAGACTGGGGCCGTGTAGAGAGACGCAAACACACAGTAGTGCTGAGCGCAGCACTTGTACATACTTGTGATTAAAAATTCAAATCAGTGCCTTTAGAATCAATGGAAGTCTTTGAGGGTCTTTAATGATGCCGATATGTGAAGTTTAAACACACCGCTGGAAGTGCCACCGTGGAAGAAAGGGATCGAGAGAGGGAAAAGGAGCGAAGAAGGGGAAGAGAGGGAGGTAAAAAAAAGGGAAGGGGGGGGGGTGGGGAACGATTCGCCTAGCTTTGATGCGAGGGATAGCACCGTGGGGCAAGGGGTGGTTGTTGGCGCCGGTTCTCGCTGTTGCTCAGGATCCGGAACGGCACGCCGCGTTCACAGTCTGCATGTTGCGCCCCATTCCCCAAGACACCATGTCGAGTAATCCCTCGCTTCGCTAACCGTCCAGGAGGGACTTGGGAGAACGAGGGGAACGAAGACGGAGAGGAGAGAGAGAAACAGGGAACAGATAGAAGGAAGACGGAGAGGAGAGGAGAGAGAGAGAGAGAGAGAGAGAGAGAGGGAACAGATAGAAGGAAGACGGAGAGGAGAGAGAGAGAGAGAGAGAGAGAGAGAGAGGGAACAGATAGAAGGAAGACGGAGAGGAGAGGAGAGAGAGAGAGAGAGAGAGAGAGAGAGAGGGAACAGATAGAAGGAAGACGGAGAGGAGAGGAGAGAGAGAGAGAGAGAGAGAGAGAGAGAGAGAGAGAGAGAGAGAGAGAGAGAGAGAGAGAAACAGGGACAGACAGACGGAAGACGGAGAGCGGGTGATGCGAGGGGAAAGTGGAGGAAGTTAAAGTAGAATGGACAGAAAAGAAAACAGTACGGCGGTATGGAAAAGGGAGAGACGGAGTGATTGAGTAGGAAAATAAAGAGTGACAAAAGTCTTTTTTTCTTTTTTACACACACACACACCCACCCACTCCCTAACTCAGTAAGAGCATATTGGCAGGGGGTGTGCCTGATTAACTGGGACAGAAAGAGAGAGGTATTAACTCACACACACACACACACACACGCGCACACACACTCACACAGAGCGACTGGGGCTGTGCTCCTCTTCCATCTCTCCAAAGCAATAGGAGTCTAGTGGCACTTTGAACTTGCCCACCATTAAAAGCCTGACTGAGTTTTGAAGAGGTCTGTTGAAAGGAAACCTGTGCATTTATGATGTAAATGTATTTTTTTCCACAGCTTTCTTCTTCCCCTTTTTTTATTTTGACAGCCTTTGAAATTTGTCATATGCACATCCAATTTAACCGTCAGAAAGGACTTACTTGCACCCCCCTTTTTTCAGTTTTTCTTTTCTTTTGCAACAATCCATTTTCATATCAACTTGAAAAGAATTGTTGGAATATTTGTGCTGGATTTTAAAAAATGTACTCGTAACTATTTCATGAGCATTTCAGTTGCATATTCTTTCAGTACGACTACTTTGTGTGTGGTTAATGTCACAAAGAAAAATGTAAAAATGCCTTTTTTCTCTTAGTATCAGTGATTTTGCTTTAACCCCTTTTTCAAAATCGGTGGACAAACATCTCCTTGTAGTTCTCTGGACCGTGTTTGACACGAGCTAAACCTCCAATATCACCATAACGTATCGCTAGTCTTCAAAGAAGCCGTCCGTTTTATACAAAAGGCTGTATGGATGGGCTGTCTGGCAGACGGCAGAGTCTAACACGTCACTCCAGCCTGCCTGACAGCTCTGACCTCCGACCCCACGCCGGGAATGCTGGGAGAGATGAAAGACACGGCTGAAGTGACGTGGTGTTTATTCATCTCCCTGCAATATCAGGACTTTGTGGTGTGTGCGTGTCTGTGCGTGTCTGTGCGTGCGTGTGTGTGTGTGGAGAGGCTGAGGGAGGGTGTATGTGTGTGTAGGGGGGGGGGGGGGGTTCAAAGCCTCCAGCTGGAGGGAGCAGTGGTTGGGAAGCATGGGGGGGGGGGGGGGGGTTGATTCAGGGATGGAGGAGGATGGAGAAGGGCTGAACGGGGGGCTTTGGAGGGAGGGGGAAGATGGAGGAGGGGGGCCGGGGGGCCGGGGCCAGGGGGCGGGGGGCCGGGGTGGAGTGACAGCTGGGGGGCGACTATGGTTCACACGCTTCTGGACCTGGAACCCACCTGTCAGTCTGCGCACACACTCACACACAATATACTCACACACAATACACATACATGTTGACACACACACACCAACGTTCCAGTAAAGCCTGTGATAGCTGCAAGGGCCACCAGCTGTGGACAACACACACACACACACTCCAACAGTACAAGTAAGACCCAAGTGGAAAGGGATGATCTCCGATGATTTCATTCACACACCAAACAATACCATCATCACCACAACTGAAAATCAAAAACTTTGGGGATTTGCTTTTTCTCCGAAGCAAACCTGTCATGTTGACTGAATCTCTGGCATTGGCCATGTTGGAGAGGCGAATGCATCATCAATGTAAATAAAGTCAGTTTGGACAGGAAGTCCAGGCCGCTTCAGTCCAAACCCTGGAGAAGACATCCAGATCGTGTCATCCGTGTATATTGTGTTGACACTCTCCAGAACAATGCAGCAACTGTAAACAGTTATAGACCTGAGATCCTTATTACCGCCGACTCCTGTCCCCCACACGGAGGACCACCTATAGATAGCGAATGATGATTTGTGGCTCATATTTTCCCCTCCTGAACAAAACGCAAACACACGCGCATATGGCCCACACACACACACAAGAGCAAGTTGGTGCTCAAACGCACACTTTCTTTCCTACGCACACACACATTCCCCCCTTCTCTTTCGCAACCGTCGATCTCACAAACAAATACTCTTCCGCACAGTGTGTTGTCATCGTACCTGTCCTCGGTGACTGAGTCTTAATAATGCCTAATCCCTGCCGCGTGTCCTTTCTCTATTCTTCCACTCCCGCTGGTTGCCTGTCTCAAGAGCGCCATAATTTACCAACAGAAACTGCTCAAACTAGCCGCCGCGCTAGGGGGACGAGACTAGGTACCTTCGAACCGTCAAACAACATCCCCCTCAGCCTCAGGAACGAGAGTTTTCTTTTAAAAAACTCCTCAGAAATAATAGGAAGAGAGGAAGACACACTCTTTCCCTCAGACACAAACACAAACAGCAGTTCGTCGAGCTTTGAATTGTTTTTTTCCCCCCCCTTCTTCTTTACGGAAAGGCGGGAAAGAAATGGGGCTAGGTGGCTGTCAACGGTTGAAGCTGCAGCCGCACCTGGCGTCGTGCGGCTCCTCTTTGATCACTTGTCGAGCGTAATTCCGCCACTGGATTAAAGCGAGGGAGGGGGTGAAGGAAGGGAGAAGAGAGAGAGAAAAAAGAGGGGAAAACATACAAATAAATGGGGAGGATCGTGTCTAAAAGGTAGCCTCGTGCTCGCGTTCACTCTTCACATCGTGGCTTTATTCAGGTTTACGCTGCAGCCTCATTATAATTGTCGAGGAGGCTTGTGTTGGGGCTAACCTCCACCCAACCTCTCCCAGAGTAACCTTGTTTGGAGATTCCGCTTGGGGGCCAACAAGTGGGCTACACCAGTTCTACAGGTGTGATTTGGAGGCTAACACAAATTAGATGTGTAGGTAGGGGGGGGGGGGGGGAGGTCTACTAGGGATCGTCTGGTAGGCCCAGATACTAAAAGGCTTGTTGTCTGGAAACAGGTGACGAGCACAGTCTACACCCCAAACTGAGATGGGCATGGCTGGCATCCCCCCGAAGTACCAGCAAAGTCCCAACACGCCAGGCTACCAAGCTAAACTGTTAGCGATACAGAGTTAGCACCTCTCGTGGGAGCTGCTGAGAACCCCATTGGTTTCAATGGTGGGAGCGACCTTGAGGCATTAGCGCTAGACATTCTTTCCACTTAACAGCTGGCACTTGACTTAGCGTGCACTAATGCTAGCAGATGCTACCGCTAACTGAGATGTTAGCGGTAGCGGTAGCATTAGGATGAATGGCCCGGAGGGCACGGTGTCTGTAATGACAGGGTGCGGCCTATCGCCTGGATGGCAAGGTGCTGACAGGAGCGACCAGTTGTTCGATCCTCGGCAAGGGTGGTAGAGGGAAGATGAAAGGGACCCCCCGTCGCTGAGTATGGGCCGGATCGACATGGCAACTGTAGGGGTGGGGGGGCGGGAGGGGCGTCACGGCAGCTGTTCCCACGGCGCTGTGACCATGGGGGAGCAGCAAGAACAGGACACATCCTCAACCAGCACCACATGCCAGACCTGATACAGACATGAAAAGGAAATGCAATTCCAGATACTTTTTGGGGTATTATTTTGAACTTCTTTGGCATATATGATTTTCCTTTTTTTGGTACACACAAGGTATCTAATAGCTGACAGAGATCTGACTTAGACGAACTGCATTTCTTAGCTCTTCAAAACAGTGAACCACCTAAAGAAGATTGGGGTCTACAGTTAACACCGTCGCGATCAACCTCATCCATCTATTCTTCTCCGGCATGTTCCAGTCATCTCATCCTTTCTACCTAGAGAACACACTTTATGCAGAAACCTGCATGCACCTAGTTGCACACAAGCATACAAACACTTCTCTCATGGAACGGGTGTGTGCGTGCATTGCCTTTGTGTTTGCACATGCATGTACGTGTGAGTGTGTGCATGTGCACATGCAGAAGGAGTAGGATCCAGATCCCCCGTCTGAGCGAGCTGGAGTTCCATGGGAACCTGCGTAATCCCGCTTCTGGCCTGAGAGACCTTCTCCAAACAAACCCTCCAGCCTTGAGAGCCTCTGCTTCTCAAGTGGCTGCTGGCTCGAATCACTGCTCTCATCAAGAACCCCAGGCCTCTCTCTCTCTTCTCTCTCTCTGTCTCTCTCTCTCTCTCTCTCTGTCTCTCTCTCTTCTCTCTCTCTTCTCTCTCTCTGTCTATCTCTCTTCTTCCTCTCTTCTTCTCTCTCTCTTCTTTTCTCTCTCTGTCTCTCTCTTTTCTTCTCTCTCTCTGTCTCTCTCTGTCTCTCTTCTTCTCTCTCTTTGTCTCTCTCTTTTCCTCTCTCTCTTTTCCTCTCTCTCTCTCTCTCTCTCTCTCTCTCTCTCTCTCTCTCTCTCTCTCTCTCTCTGTTCTTTTCTCTCTCATGTGTTTTCTATAAAGCAGCAAACCGTCGGAGAGTCCGATCCCCTCTCCTCTTTTCTTCCGGGAGAGAGCGAAGAAGAATGGAATGGGGTGCGTGTAAGCCGGGCCAGCGGGAGATAAAGTCAGGATAAAGAACCGGCTGACCTGTTTCTGCTGGGCGTGGTGTGGGGTTTGGTGGCTGATGAAATGGGGGTTGGTGAGAGGGCCGGGGGGTCAGGAGCAGGTTGAAGGAGGTAAGATGGCTGTCGACGCTGAAATCACTTTAGATGTAGCCTCCTCCCTCGTTTTGAATTGTGAAGTTTTTTAGTAGTAAACACATTTGGTCTGAATCAAAGGACTCAAATGAATACATGTGATCAGGAGTCTAATATAACTGAATCTAATTCCGCTGAATCAGAATTCCAGGTGGCTTTTGTTCCAGGAACTGATTGGTTGAGCCAATCCCCCTGACACAAGGTTGAGTGGATAACACTTGAGATGTTTGGTTCACCTGATCCGGGCCTGATGGCCGGGGTTGACCTGGAGAGGTGCTTCCACCTGGCTGGCCGGAACTACCTGTATGAACGATGACCTCACACCTGCAGCTCCTGACCCTCCTTAGTGTGTGTGTGTGTGTGTGTCATCTGATCCTAGGAACAGAGCTGACTGGTAGCTCTGCTGCACTTAAACAAACCTTACTTGGTTCAACTCTCTCTCTTTCTTTCTCCTCATAGTCCAATTACTGGTAACCAAACATCACTTAACTGCCAACGGCATAACCGACGACCACTCCAATATCACCGTTCGACAGTATCTCAAGTCCAACTATGATTATTTTAAGAACACTTATGTAAAGCCTCAAGGAGATCAACTGTCCTTATGTCACTGTTACATTGTAACTGTATATGAATCACACCCATTGTCCTGTAAGTCTATAGTCATACGTCATGTACTAACATTAGATTACAAGTTCCAAACGTTATACAACCTGAAAATTCACATGACCTCGTTTGAGTGCAGCACATTGTGCTGTGTTCCAAAGTTTCAATGATATGAAACGTTTTGGGTGTGAACTTCAAACTGTTGAGGTACCTGGAATCACTTTTGCGCCTGAAACCACACTGAAGGACGTGAAAGCGGTTCGGATGCAGAGAGACGGGATAATGACGTTCGCTGTCATCTGCATGCATCGTCCTTCCTATACCCACCCACGCACACACACACGCACACACACACGTACACACACACACACACGTACACACACACGTACATACATACACCGCATGTACCGTTTCATGCCTTGTGTACGTGTCTGCCTACTCGGAGAAAGGTATGATGATTAGATGCAAATGGAAACAGTGTTGACGTTCATTATGATCCCAGTTATGTCCTGGAAGCAAGGGGACATCAGACAAAGCAAGGACACGAAAATACACACACACACACACACACACAAACACACAAACAGGCATCCATACTAAAGCCTTTGATTTTGTGAAATGAAAGGTTACCAACAAAACAATAGGCCACTGCTCTGAAGGCTTATAATAAGCTTGCTGTGTCTTTTCTTTGTGTGTGCGTATGTGTGGGTGTGGGTGTGTATGTGTGCACGTCTCTCTGTGTGTATGTGTGTGTGTGTGTGTGTGTGTGTGTGTGCGCGTGTGTAAAGGGGGGCTTCTTCTGTGTAGTCTTTTGCAGCTTCACACCTTCAATAGTGTTCTTCATCTCAGCATCGACCGTCGTACAGGCACAGTGTGTGCTCACTCGGTCCACACTCTAGCCACACACACACAGACAAACACCAGGCTTTGATGTGTGAAAACACACACGCGCGCTCAGACACACACACACACGCCCCACTTCCCACACAACACAACATTGTTTCGTATCCCAGTCAGAGGAACAGAGACAATTCTTTGGCTTTAAATGATTAGCTTCCTAAGTTGGCCATAATGATATAGTTTGACTGAAGAGCACAGTTTATTAACTGCATAAAGACGCCAGCATTAGTGCTGGGGAGAGAAAGCAATCGTCGGATTTGCCTTTTTAGCTTAGCAGCGGGGGTCGGGGGGCTCTTTGAAGTGAATCACTGCTAAATGTCTTTGTGAGATAGAGCGAGCCGCTGGAACCAGCAACTGGGACCAGGGCCACATCAATTATTAACTTTCTACTGCTCCTCTTCTCTTTCCCTTGTCCCCCCCCTTCCTCTCTCTCTCTCTTTTCTCCCTCTCCCTCTCCGTCTCTCTCTCTTTTTTCCCTGTCCTTCTCTGCCCCCATGCATTTCACTGAGATTCCCCCTCTCTCTCTCTCTTTTTCACTTTCTCCCCTTTTCTCTTTTTTTAATCTTCCCTTCTGTCCTTCTTTGCCCCTCTTTGTATTTGTTTCCTGTTGTTCTCTCTCCTTTCCTCGTTCTCCGTGTCTCTCTGTGTCTGTCAGCCCTCCCCTCTACATGTCTATCTCTTTTTTCTTTTCTTTTGGTCCTGTCCACTCTTTGCTGGTACCCCCACCTCTCCTTCTCTCGGTCTCTCTGAAGCAGACTTCCTTATTTTCCCTTCTGCTCCATGGACGTCTCTGCTCTTCCTCATTCTGGGCACTGTCCTTCTCGATTTCGCTTTTACTGGGTTCAAGGTTGATTTATGAAAACATTGGTCATACCGATCGTCACTTTCCTTAGTGAAACTTACAGTGAAACCCACGATGAGTATGCCGTTCCCATTGTCTCCTCATGGTTGCATACGTATCACTTCACTTTCACATGCTGCCCTAGTTTCACATCAGAGGGCAGTTTCTAGCGCTGTTTCATTCTTGTCCTTTTACCAAAGTGCTCACTGTCAAATACCAATCCGTTTGTTCACAAAACTTATGTTGTACATCACACATCTATTCATTTTTATCTTCAACAATAGCATTGGCCAACAATAGCAGGTGGTCCACGATTGAAGGAAACAGAACAGTGATCAGACGCAGCAGAAAGTCTGTTCAACAGTACTATAACTCCACCACAGGGGAGCACTGTTTCTCTGAAAGCCTCTCATTTGCCTCAGTGGATTTATGTTTTAAACTGTATTAATGATAAGCTTGGCAGAAAAGGGATCTCTAATGGTAGCTTAGTCAAGTCCCTATCGCATATTTTAATTAAAGTCCAAATGAAGTTTAATTTATTCAAATATGTATACTACAGGCCTAGACATGAATATGTTTAGATGCTTGGTACATTGGAGGAATATCTGATTTCTAGATATGCATTACATTTGAATGTATGTATTTACATTCAGACTCAGCTTAACCCGTGTGTGAACAGCTTGGTTGTGCAGCAGTCTGGAGGTTTCTGTTGTTTCGCAGCTATTGTGTGTCTTTGTGGAGTGTGTGAAGTGTGTCTTCTCCTGTCAGAATGAGCGTTTTTGAACTGACGCTGTGTGACACGAGGGAATGGATGTATCCGTGTCTATATATAACACAGAGAGCAGGTGAGGAGATATACACAAGTGAAGTGACTGTGTGGGATCTTCAGAGGATGCTTTTGTGTTTCCACACACACACACTCACACACACACACACACACACACACGTACACACACACACACACACATACACACAAACATGAACACGCACACACTCTCACACACACACACACACACACACACATACACACAAACATGAACACACACACACACTCACACACACAAAAACATGAACACGCACACACACACAACCGTAAAAACACAAAGAGACACAGACAAGTAAGCCCAACTGGACACATTAAAGAAAGGACACACACACAGTGAGGCTCAACATACACACATGCACTCTTACATTGACACGCTTGGCGGATGGCACTTAAATATGCCATCACGGAAAGTACAACCGATTTAATGATGCTGTATGAAGTTCATAAGCACAAACATACATAAAAAAGGCTGACATTCAAGTATACATTCAATTGTCAAATGTCACACAAACCTGAGATATTCTATTTAAGATTGCAGACCACTTCCCTGACGTGCACTTGCAAACACAGACACATGCAAAGACACACACACACATCTTCTCCATCAAAATGCATCAAAAAGATCTTCAGAGACATGCAATCACAATAATGTACAAAACTGCAAACAAAACCTGTTCTGGGCTGCAAACAGGACAAAACAAAATGTCAACAGACTTTCAGAATGTCACACTTTACAGAACTAGAACTAGGACTTTGTCTAGATACTATTGTGCAGGGTCAAAGAGATTGCTGGGGGGGGGATCTGCTGTATCGTGAGAGTGGAGGGGTGGGGGGGGTCAAAAGAATCTGGCAACACAATTGTCTTCTCGCTCATCAGAAAAAGGGAACAACATTTCATGAGAACCGGTGGGAGGAAAACATTGTTTGCTTTCGTCTTTTATTGTGGTCACCTGCAGCCACCTTTAAGCGGCACTGAGAGTGCACTGCAACCTACGAACAGGAAGTGGGAGGGGCAAGGTCGGGTGGTGGAGCTAGAGGAGGAGGATGGGGGTGGATTTGAAGAGCTAGTTTGAAAATAATTCAACAACAGAGTTGTTTGGTTGGAGTGTGAAAGGCACTGTACCCGAGGAGTTAAGGTTTGCTGTGCCTGGGCTCTCCTGTGCGATGTAAGGGAGCCCTGGACGTACCCTCGTCGATGGAGCTGGCTACAACGCTTGCCTGAAGTTTACAGATTTGAGGAGTGTCTCGCAGTAAGTGCATCCGTTGGTTGAAAAAGCTCTGCGAGACACTTTGAAACCATTTTGTGGGATAGCTGTGCTTCCTTGTATCTACTCTCCTGGTATTGTTACTTATTTTGCAGGGCCCGGGATTTTGTCTTTCAACATTTTTGCCTTTAAAACAAATGGCACAGTATAGACTTCAACATGTATGCTTGAACTTTAAAAGTGATGTGTTTTTTTTTTCTATGGCAGCAAGATTCCTCATATGTGTAACATATCCTTAACCCTTACAGGTTTGGAATTGGTCCATAACCTGACCTACCATGCCTGTGATCATGCTGGAAGCCAGGGACTTTACCAGCCCTCTGTCTCTGGTGCGTACCTGGGCTCTTCTGTCCGGCTGCCTCACTTTCAGCCTGGTGGCCTCCCTGGATCCCTCGGAGCTAGCCGCCTCCCTGGATCCCTCGGAGCAGGCCCTCCTCTCCACCTTCTGGATCCTCTGCATGTTCACCTGGTGCCTCTTCTTCATCCTCACCCTCCTCATCCACGTGCTCAGCGTCATCCAGTTCCACAGCCTGATCCCCGTCTCCTGGAAGAACCTGACGGTGACCGTGACCGCCCTCGCCGCCCTCATGGTCCTCAGCGCCTCGGTGATCTTCCCCGGGATGATCGTGGATCACAAGGTCGCGAGGCCACGCCCTATCGTGGCGACGGTCGCCTCCTGTCTCACCTTCCTGGCTTACGCCTCCGAGGCTTTCTGATCCGGACCCAGAGCCGGGAGCAGAGAGGCTACATGGCCAGTGCCCCCGGCCTGCTCAAGGTGCTCCAGTTTTGGGGAGGCTGTCAGATGATCCCCCTATTTGTGGAGGGGGCCCGTAGTGCTTTGCTAGCCGGGGATGGGAAGCCATTGCTTGGCCTTGGAGCTGGTGGCAGCTGTGGGTGTCAGGTGTGGCGTACGCCATCTGTCTTGTCATGTCCCTGGGCACGGTAGCGGTGGTACTCGGGGACTGGGCCGGGCGGTGCCCCGTGCCCTTCGACCGCCTGTTGGCAGGGTTCAGCCTAACTGGGGTTCTTCTCTACGTGGTCGCCACCATTTTGTGTTTTACCCGCGTGCTGAGGCTACCGACACACTGTAGAAAAAACATCCCCTCCTGCCCAGTGCAGGTTGTCATGGAGACGGTAGTCGCAAGTGTGACGCTCTTGGCCTACACGGTGGACATGGCTTTCTCTATTAAACTGCTGCGAGACAGAAGTCACCCATAAAAATATACAGCCACTCTAGATCCACTCTACTTGGATGGTTATGCACAGTTGCATACTCCCACTGTACCCATTATGGTCACATCAAGTGCATTTCTATGAAGTATCTCTAGATACTCTCTGTCTACAAGGGCTATTCAGAGTTTGTGTGGTGAAGATTTATTTTTGTAAGCGGAAATCAAGATGGAGATCACTGAAATTACCAAGTTAATGCTTTTGGTGTCCAACCATTTTTTATATTCAGTGCCATTACTATGGATGAACATAATGTACTAATCAGTCATTTTTTGTGTGCATGTTAACACCTACTATGATGTGTAAGTTAAAAGGTAATATTGACTTTGGATGTTCATCTATTTCATTTATATATTTTTTAAACAGTCCACATGTGCCACAGTGCACATATATACATACGTATATATGTGCATATTTAGGGAATTACTTGTTTTGCTAATTTGTAACTTTATTAATCATAACTAAATGAGTACAAAATAACATATATGAACCATTACAATAATGCCTAACTAGTAATAGATACGTTTATTTAAGTAAGATATTGACAATATGAATTGAACTGATCGGTTAGGGTACCACTGAACCCCATCATGATAGCGAGGAAATCTCACAGCTTTGGGTGACACATTCTCACGTGAAAGTAGATGTTTTATTTAGGCTACTTCACCCCAATGATGTGACCACATACAAACGACTCAAGGCTCATGTAGTGTCAGTTCACACCCTTAGCTTGTGGTTGTTATTACTGAAAGACAAGCTGTAGATCAAGACAAGGAAGGACGATAAATTACTTAACTGGGATCTGAAATCTAACAATGTATTAAGTCTAACTACATTTTTGTATAGTTTCAGTTGTATTATTGTAAAGAAAACTGCCTATATAAAATCTAAATATTTCAAATAATGTACTTTCTTCAGATTACATTCCAGAGATTTAGTTTGTTGATGTGAACTAGGTCGTTGAATTCACGTTGAGAATGGCAACAATTTCAATATTTTCTCACTAGGTGGCGACACTTACATTGCTAAGCAAGCAAACATTCAAATCAGTGTTCCACTAAACTTGAATGTATGCTTTTTAAAATGTATTGGCATTCACTTGTTATCTCCCTAGCTATTTCAATGTAAACAAGCGGAGCTAGAAAATTAGTGTCAGTACGGCGCTAACGATATATTATTATCATGTAAAACCTTGAATATCAGGCAAATTATCCACAAATATATCGAGTTTCATTCATTACTTAGCACTTAATTATACCTGTTATTACCCTCTGAACAAATACATATATTATTAAAACAAGAGCCCTCTTCCAGTCCGTAATGTGCTTTTTGGGTCACCCTTTTGGAATCCCTTTCAGGTCAGATACCATGTGTGATTCCAAACAGTTGAAGAGGGTTCTGCCTATAGGATACTATAGTATCCGTCTGGTTCTGGGACCCTTGCGAGAGGGTTGTTCTGTTACAAATGGTTCTCTCTATTGTACATTTTTAGAGTGCGCTGTGTGTGTATCTATGTATGTGACGTTTCTAAAGAGTTGTGCTGTGCGCGGTACACTATTGATGAACACAAACGATGGGATCTAGGCTACTATCACATTCATCTTCGAAATTAAAATGTACATTATAGATTAGGAAGTACTGACACAATGGGTATATTTTATGCAATTACACACATTTACACATCGAAGGAAGGAGGTTGTTATGGTGGCACTGATTGGCTTACTAAGTGGGAATCAATCCCTGAACACGCGAGCAGTTGAATCTATCCATTTATTCCACTTATCGACTTCGATTGCTCTAGCCTTGGGAGACTCCAACGTTTTCTCATTCAGGAACTGTCTGTCGTTCAGCAGCAGTCAGCTGTCAACAGCTATGGTCAACAGGCTGAGCAAGAATCAAGCAGCGATCCACGACATACTTGGACCTGATAGCTAGCAAAACATTGCAACGTTTTGTTATTGCCCTGTAAAATTCAACACGTCCTTATTTAGCGGAGGTTTTTTTTGTATCGAATTCGGTCGGCAAACAATGATTCGAGGAAACAGTAAGTTAAGATAGCGCTTTTCAGGGAAAACATCTCGTTTGTTTGTGAGTTGGTAGTGAAAGTGGCGTTGATTTAAGTTGTCTGATAAGTCTGAAAGTTGTTTTACATAATTGTATATATTTTGTTCACTATTATCTTGGTTATCCTATAAGTTATCGTAGTTAGTTCAACTGCCTGAACATGAAACGTATGTTTTGTGAGTTGTTTGGGGCTAAGTGCTAAAACCAAACGTTGCTTTAGCCAGGCTAGCTACATTAGTTGCATCATCAGCTAGCTTTCTTAACGGTATATGAATAAAAGTTTGAGTGCTTATCATGTCACGTGGAAACAAGACAACGTTCCCAGCCTCGAGCTTGAGTTGTAACATTGCTTTGAAATGCCCCACTTCAGAAAAATGGGCCATGTGGATAGTTACCCAATTTACAATACACTCCCAGCTAAATAACGACATTATTTGACAAGAGTTCTGGGTGAAATTAAGTGTTTGTGTTTGTCTTTCTGTCTAGTTATCTGCGTGGCCCTGCCCTAATCATTCTAACCGACCAGTAGGCAGGATGTACATGTAAGACTGGACTTCCCAGCACATGGCCCGAAGCAGATGCTGAGACAAGGCTGGATTGAATGGCACTGAGCATAGAAGGTAAGCACTTTGGCTGTAAATCTGAACTGATTATCGATCTATTCCCTGTGCCGCCCACAGCTGACCTCTGGGAAAGACAGAGGGGAGATAAGTGGTGAAACAGACAGCGAGAAATGAGAGGAACGGAGAGCAAAAAGCTACAAGGGGGGGAAGGACAAAGTGAAGAGAACGGGTGCAGTAAGACATGAGAAAGAGTACAGGAAGAACAGACAAACCTCTCTAGGAATTGGCTTCACAACGCCAGGAACAAACGCGACTCTAAATACACTCCAGTAGGGAAATTAAGACATTTTCACAGCCCGTAAGCAAAAGGACAACAGGCTTCTACCATTTCCGATGGGAAGGTTCATTGGAACCTCTAGGTTCCGTCACCACTGCATGCCTGGGTGATATTCGATGTAGCCGATTGACCTTGTAAGAGTTGTAACAGTTGACGGTATTGCCATGAGGCAGTGAGTATTCCTGCAGAGTGCCAGCCTTGAAGCCATCTGAGGCCTTCACTCCTGACATCCTTCCTGAAGTGTATTCTCCATGGTATGTTGATAAAGGCACTGCATCTTGGTGTATCTCTATGGAGATGCGTCGTACCATGGAAAGACAGTATTATGGCCCTTATGGAAGTTCACCATCCAAAAGCAACGGTACTGGATTATTTGACTGGTTTGCTTAAACAAATTCACCACATGGAAGATGCTAAGTGATCTTAGCTCTTTGCATAGTCGCTTCATAGGTAGTGCCGTGTCATACAATAAAACACAGCAATTGTACACTGGGTCTTATCGACAGGGATTGGGTGATGTCGTTTGTGGTGTCCTGAAAGCAGGATATGACTAAACCCATGTGTGCCCCCTCTTCTAATCAAATTTCACCATGGCAACACAGCCTTTGGGTACAGTTCCATAGTTAATGATACACTGTCAGTTGCACCTGCTTTAGACTTGAGACATTTCAAGGGTCTTTCCTCTTATGGGTTCAAACGTTGTGGGTGAACCTTATAAGCAATGCCTCCTCCGACAGAACGACTGAAAACGTCACCTTATTTGTGCAACGGCTCAAAGCAGATCATGTATCGAATCACTCCTAGAAATAGTCTAACCGTTTGAAATGGTGTGTCCATCTGTCATCCATGGAACAAACAGGGCAAGGAGTGCCGAGAAATCGAGTTGGTTCAGGTGTCACATTTGAGAGAACACGCGTGTGACTGTGGTAGAGACAGGGGGAGATTAAGACCTACAACACCTGTGTGAGAAGCAGTGGAATTACCAGAGTTCCATTTTAGCGTCATGTAAAGCAGAAGTTACTTACCATACCATCTATTTGCGATTCAACAGGAGGCCATTGCAAAAAAAACAACAGAAACAAACCTCCACTTCCTGGTGGGTAGATTGTTTTTGGGGGGGAGGGGGGGTGTGAGATGGTGGTTTCCCCCTAGTTGCTGTGGTGATCATTTACAAAACCCATACAGATGTGTCAAAGACTGACAGCGTCTCTCAGTTTGAGCTGCCACACGACAAAATACATGTCACACCTCTGCGATCCCCCCAAAGAAGCACAATGTTATTGTAAGACTAACTTCACATGGTCGAGCTTTGCGATGCAGCGGAACTGCCGTGGGACTCCACAGTGCAGAGAACGATATCGTGGGGATATTTCGGGACAGTTACAATGAATTACATTCGGCACCGAATGTAATGACATGAAACTGGGAAACATGAGCTCAATGTGGCCTATCAAGGTTTTCTGTTCGCTGTGAGGATTACACCATGTTGACACGACACCTGTTCAGTTCTGACTCACTCGTGGACCTCCTAAAGTGAGTTTCTAATCTCTCTTTCTCTCTCTTTCTTGCTGTCTTTCTCTCTCTATGGTGTTCGGACTAGGCTATTTATAGCTCAAGCGCATTTATTTTCTCATGCCTGGTTAGTCAGAGCGTACTTAGCCTCTAAGCTACCCATTCAGGTAGCTGTATCTCCCCTCTAGTTAGTACTACATTTACATTTAGTCATTTAGCAGACGCTCTTATCCAGAGCGACTTACAATAAGTACAGGGACATTCCCCCCGAGGCAAGTAGGGTGAAGTGCCTTGCCCAAGGACACAACGTCATTTGGCATGGCCAGGGAATCGAACTGGCGACCTTCAGATTACTAGCCCGACTCCCTCACCGCTCAGCCACCTGACTCCCTAGTACTACCTGCAAAGGTTCCAACAGATCCCTTGAGCCATTGACAGCTGGGTTTTATGAGTGCATGTCAGGTGATGGGTCCAGGCTAAGAACTGACTGTATACAAACCGGGGGGAGCAGGTGTGTCCGTGAATCAAGACAGCGAGCTGGAGGTAACCCTAGCCCTCCTAACTGATGAGGAACAGCTGGGACAGACTTCTCCGCCTCGCCTCTGCTGTTCAGTCGACATTTAGTCAACAGCATCAGATCCAACTGCTGTTTTCCAGCCCCATCCCTCCCTCTGAAATGCCGTGTCCCAGTCAATTCAGGTGAAGTGAAGTCCTTATGTCAAAGGATCGGGGATATTTTCGAGCCGTCACACCATCAGAGCTGCGAATCATTCGTTTCAAATCTGTATGTGAACGATGCAGATATGACTAATGGGAAAAGTCTTGCTTCTGGTGTTACCTGTTCTGAAATATGCCAAAATGTTGCGTTCTCCTTGTCGCGGTGACACACTCGACTCAAGCTGTCTGCGGGTTTACACAGATGAAAATGAAGCTTACAGAAGAAGCCTCTCGTCAACAACAGGGATTCGTATTCAATTATTAAGACGCAGTGAATGGGTTAGTTCAATTAGTCTCTCACATTTCGCACAATACAACAGCACACACAATTATCTTCCAGGCCATGCACAGTATATAGGACAAATAGGATATATTTACAGATTTATCTTCATTTTACTTCCCTGAACACCATTGTCACCTGTGTGTGTAAGAGAGCGAGAGAGAGAGAGATAATGGTCGTTACCGAACCGTGTTTACTTGTCAACTTGTCAGCCATCAGCCACAACACGCCATTGTCAGGTTCTGGAGCCATCTCCTTCCTGCATGACAAGCCCTATCCATCATACCATCAACTCCACGGGGGGACCATCCCCTGTTTACCATGGGAACAGTCAGAAGAGGAGGACTGCAGATAATCAGGATAGCCTAGCCAGCATATATGCTTCCGTAGCTCTCTCTCTCTCTCTCTCTCTCTCTCTGTCTCTCGCTCGCTCGCTCGCTGTGTTCTGAACGCCGGGGTTTGGTTCAGAGCCCAAAAAAGGCAAACTGAAATAGAAACGTTAGAAGTTTTAGTCATGGCCGAATCCCACTGGGACGAGTTCCGCTCCTGTCGTCGGGATTGGTCATTGTGACACGTTGTGCCGTCAACCTTCTGGACTTCAGCCACCCTTTGACCCCCCCCACCCTCCCCCGAGTACAGAGCTGGCTCTAACCTGAGTGATTAGCCAGGGATGCATTTGTAGAAGTTCAGCCCGTTTCAACCCCATTACCTCCCCATTATCGATTGTGGCGCTGCAGCACTATTAAAAGTGGGATTAGCAACTCCTTGACTTCATTGGTTTCTGCTATATACAGCCTTATTACCAGTAAACCTTCTGGGGCCTATTGATCTTGCCTCCATCTGGGCTCGTTGCTCAGGTCTTGTTTACAAGTTTGCCAGGTCGTGTTGTTCAATCTCACCGCCGCCACGGTAGTTGGTTGTTCACGTTGGTGTAGCTTACCTTGGCAAGTGGTGTAGGAAAACCAAATGAATCCCGACAGGTAAGGCAGTCAGGGATGTGGCACATGTAGCCAGCCAACGGGAGGAGGGAGGTTTGTGTGTGTGGGGTGTGTTTAATTTCTCCGGAGTTCCAATCTGCTGTGTTTGCGTTCCGCTCTCTTCTGTAAATGTGTGTGTTGTGGGCGCACATGTCTGTTAGATATGTAGGACAAACACATTGGTGGAGTCACTTAGGAGTCGCGGTCGGTGGAGAAGCCTGATGGACGCAAGGCTTCTCCAGATGTAGGAAGTCTGTTCAGGTGGATGGACCCTTCGCAACCAGATGGAGATGCAGAGCATAGCAGGAGATCTCACGTCTAGCTCAGCTCATCACAGATGTGGGCGGTTTCCCAGATATCCACATGAAAAGTCATGAGGAAGAAATAAGCAAATCCGATCTATTCAAATACCGTGATGATGTCTGAAAAAAGGTCATGTTATGCCACTTTGGTCGCATTCCTATGAGTTTGGTTTATTACGATTGTTTCAGTCAATAGACACCTTCTCTCTTCACCCCCCGATAGCACAATTACAGACTTTGATCATTTACATTTAGGCATTTAGCAGACGCTCTTATCCAGAGTGACTTACAGTAAGTACAGGGACATTCCCCAGAGGCAAGTAGGGTGAAGTGCCTTGCCCAAGGACACAACGTCATTTGACACGGCCGGGAATCGAACCAGCAACCTTCTGATTACTAGCCCGACTCCCTAACCGCTCAGCCATCTGACCCCATTTCAATTCCCTTTCACGTTTAGCCTGCTGTAGCAGTGTCAAACTACGAAACCTATGTAGACCAGAAACCGATCCCTGTGTCTAAGCTCTGCCGTTTTGTCACCTTGATAGCCGTGTAGCTCATTCAAATGTAATGAGGCCCCGTTGAGGAAGTGGAGCGCTTAGCTGAAGGAATGTATTATGTAACACAACTGACTAGTATGTGAGCGAAACTCAACGAGACCTCGGCCCTATGTTGTTCAAAATGACATCAACGACAATAGGTCATTATTGTCATTATCCCCCCTACAGCACCTGTATGTTTTCAATGTTTCGACAATACTTCACAAACTTAAGAGTTCACCGTCCAGCAACTTTGAACCCGTTAAATGACAAGGCTATAATAAGGAGCCGGTATTAGAGAGGAATCAAGATGGAGCCCAGACATAACCCATGGCGACCACGTTAACCGTACTGCAATGAGAGAGATGTGCGATTCCAGATGTACTGATGTTTCGGAGGGATCCTGAGGAGATGGAACAGAGTGTTGTTTTTCGGTGTTGCTGACATGCGGACATGCAGACAGCTTGGTTGTGGCAGCATATGGTCCAGGCTATTACAGCAGGCCATGAACCAGGACTGCTCTGACCAGGACTGCTGACCTGAGGGGGAGACCAAGACTCTCTCTGTCTTCTGTCTCACACTCCCAGTGGGATGTTTTTTTAATGTAAATCTCTCACTGTATCTTTGTCATGTTTGTTTATGTCCCTGTCTCTGTTTCGCTCCATTCTCTAAAACAGTTGAAGATAATGGGAGCGATTCACAGCGTCCGGTCAGATTACATTTTTAAGGACTCGCGCTTCAAACTATTTTGGGTTACAAAGCACTCACTCCCAAACACGTTTTCCCAGTTCCCTGTTCTTACCACCCCAAAGACATTGCCGTTGGCACAATGCTTCCCTTGTCAGAAAATGTCCAGGCAAGGAATTTTCTTGACAGACTTTTATTGTTTACGTCCTCCCACATTTGCATACAAGACTGCTGTGCACACGGCTAAATGTATGTTCTCAATATCACCATGGAGTTAAGAGGAGAAGCTGGTGCACCTATTAACCCTTGTGTTATCTTCGGGTCATTCTGACCTATCAGTCATTGTGACCCACCGTCGTATTACCGCATACAAAAACAAAGTGAAGCATTTTCTTTTAACCGTTGGGCTGTCTCAGACCCCCCCACATTGCAAAGGTTAAAAGAAAATAATTTTTCTTTCTTTTTGTATTGGGTAAAATTGGGTAAACACAACGATGATTCGTTATGAACCTTTGGGTCATGTGACCCGAAGGCAGCACAAGGGTTAAGATGCGTCTTCCCTCGACTGGATCAAACCGGCCTGATCTGACCCCATCTGACACACAAACGCAGGTGGATTTCGATCCATTCCTGTAAGCTCTCTGACCAGGGTGTCGACTGAGACCCTCACACAGCCTCCCCATCAGGACATGCTTATTCATTCTCACTTATGCTCACACACACACACACACACGCGCACACGGGAGTCAGGTGGCTGAGTGGTAGAGAATCGGGCTAGTAATCAGAAGGTCGCTGGTTCGATTCCCGGCCGTGTCAAATGACGTTGTGTCCTTGGGCAAGGCACTTCACCCTACTTGCCTCAGGGGGAATGTCCCTGTACGTTACTGTAAGTCGCTCTGGATAAGAGCGTCTGCTAAATGACTAAATGTAAATGTAAATGCACACACACACACACTCGCTACGCTAATTAGCTCCTGACGGCAAGTTCTCTCAGCAAAACAAGCAGACACTCACGCACACTTGGGCATATGTTTTCAGAACGCGTGTGGGAGTGTGCGGGAACTGCCGGGTGCTCTCGAGTTTCCAAAGTGCGAAAGTCAAACTGTAGCTCCCTAGTGTGTTCGTACTGTAGACGACTGCGTGTGGGAGATAGGCCTGAACCAGATTGTGTGCCTATGTATCGTTTGGTCGTTTGTTGTTGTCATGATTGGTTTCATAAGCAGTGCCCCATATAGAGAAATTACTTTGCTTAAACATAACTGAGCCAGGCCAAGCAGGAAGCAACCCATGGTCGTCACTACATTATATACAACATGGTTTGAGGTGATACCAAAAGGAAGGAAGTTTGTCTGCATTCCTGCAATCAAGTCAGGTTAGTGTAACTTGTCTCTCTCTCTCTCTCTCTCTCTCTCTCTCTCTCTCGATAATTGGCTCTCCTCTGCATCTCAACACAATTGTACAGTGTGTGTATGTGTGTGTTTGAGAGAGAGAATGTGGCAGTAAGTTTGTACAGTTTTCACTCCCATCATTTCTATCAATACCTGTTGTGCAAGTTGGACTGCATACTTAAAGTCACTGACACTGGGGTGGAACCGGTCTGTTTGTGACACAAGTTGATATTATCCATTAACTCATTATGCTCTGCTCTCTCGGTTGTAATTTGGATTGCAAGCTTCACTAACTATTCTTATACAAAAGCAAAACACACCACTCTCTCTTGTTCATCAATCCATTCCATTTATAAAACAAATGTCCCCCTCTTGTACTTTCCCTGTATGGGATTCAAGACCTGTCTTGGACACGCGCACACACACACACACATGCACACATGGGTTACTATCTGCCAAGACGATGTTAGCCAAGCCTTAACACGGCATGCTTCAAGCTTAAACCGCTATTTAACCGTTGCATCTTTCTCCAACGTAATCCTCTCTTTCCCCATACTAGTCTACGTGTGCCTGGTATGTGTTGGAGCGTGTGTCAATAGTATTAGCACAAAGGAATTTTTATACCCAGAGGACTAGCGCCCACCATTTCACATAATTGGAAAGATTATGACTTCACATTTGAACTCCCCCCCCCCTCCCCCCCCCCCCAGAGAAAGTGGCTCTTCTCTGAGCAGCGGCCCGGAAATGTGTCGGTATTACATCGTGTCGCACGCGAAAAAAAGAATAGGAACGCAGAGCTGTCGACGGACTAAAAGGCAGCTACAGACATTAATTTAGATTCCACCTCCTCAACCTTGCTGTGGTGTTCTCTTAAATACCAGGCCTAATTGACTTTTCAAAAGGCAAACCACAAAAGCACCGGCGCACACACGTATAACCAGCTGTGATCACCCATTGGTAATGTAGGTTGTATCGCTTGTGTTGGGGATGTGGGGGGTGTGTGGGGGGGTAAACATTTCCAGAGAAGGGACTTGGGGGCTTGTTAGTGTTATCTTAAAGGCAGTGTGTGTGTGCATGTTGTGGGAGGGGGTGGGCTCTATTGGTGAAACTGTGTAAAATGTAGTGTAGGATTATTGCTAATCCTTAACTAGGAAACCTGGGCCATGTTTAATGGGTTAGGATTACATAATGTCTCCCACAGGGAAGGTGTGTTGCCCCAGTAAGAACAGAAGCTACAGTAGATAAGGTAAACAAAGATTTCGCCTCTCTTGGGCAAGGGAGTTCTGACTGTGGGGTCTAAGTCCTACTGGTATTGACATAAGAGGGAGGAGGGTCTAATGTCCAGTGAAGGTCCCTTGCAAACATATTCTTATAGAATGACTTCATTAACGTGTTCCTCTAAATATGTTGGTTCTCCTGTGGCGACTCCTGAGAATCTCTTAAGCACATCTGAAACAATGACTCCATTGTACTTTTCCAGACTCCCATCTTGCCGCATTCTTTTTGTACTCCTTTTTCCAGTCTCTCCCTCATCAATTTTTCTATTGCCCCCCCTCAATGCAGCCAGAATAATCGTAATTATTGTCAGTTGCTGTTTGAAATGAGCAGCGTTTTTGACATTCGAGAAGGCTGTATTTCGTAGCCCCCCCCCCCAGCCCCCCCACCCCCCCTTCCAGCAGTCAGCTTCTCTGTAATTTCAGATGGCAGCCAGAGAGGATGACTTGCAAAAATACCCGTCCCTGACTATCCGTGAGTGAGCTGCCATGGAAACGATATATTTATTTTCAGACCTCCAAGACTCAGACCCTCCACCATCAAAGGGTGGGGGGGAGCATCACCACCCGAGATGAGGAGACAATGGCTGCTTCCCTGTCTGTAAAATCTACCCACCTTCCTTTTGAAGAAGGATATGGACCAATTTGGCACAATGTGTGTATTGCACTGTTCATACATCCTAATTTGAAACCCAGCTAGTATTAGTTGCCAACCTGAAATACAGTAAACTTGAAGTTCTCATTCATCTTTTCTGCTGCTAATTTAATGGTACTTCATTCATCCCAGAGGGAACATTTTGAAGCGGGAAAGAATAGGTAACCAATACAAAAGACTAGACAATAAACAATACAAATGAAGAGAAACAGAATACAAATATGCAAACTACCTATTACTAATTATAAAACGGGCAGGGCTTTTTACACATGGTAAAGCACCCCGTTCAATCACGAGATAACACACATATGTACCCAGCAATTGAATGCTGGTGATACACTGGTAAATCATGAATGTACAGAACAATTTCACACAGACACATAGGTGTTAGTGTTACTAGCTGACAGGAAGCAACACTGGTGGGTCTGATAAACTGCTAGTCACAAAGGATGTTTTCTTCCGTTTCCTGATTTGGTGTGTTAGAAACGCACCGTGTTTTCCCCAACAACATGTACGCCTGACCATGGCAACATTCACTGAGAGCTTTGTTGGTGTGAGCAGTCATAGCTTGTTGATAAGTCAACTGGCCATCTTTTTTCATTTATTTTTTTAGCTTTTTTATAGCTTGCCGGCCATTTAAAATGGCAGTTGGGAAATCCCTGACCTGGCATCGCAGTTGTATTTTGCAACCTTGACCACAAAGGGAGCCAAGGTGCTGGGAGAGCACAGTCTAGAATCAGCCTTCAAGGTTCAAATCTAATCAACGAAAGGATGGGAAGTGGGTTTATCGTGGACTTGGCATGCCTTGGATTGCGCAACGGTCTGAATTCGAGTTGTAAGTGAAAGCCAAAAACCAAAAGCTGTGTTGGAAGAATGTTAGTGGCTCGTCAGGTCAGCAGATGAGGTGTGTGTGTGTGGGAGCGTCTTTCCACATGACTCACACATAACACCATCCCACTAGAATCAAATGTCATTAACAACGCAGCATGACTCGACTACAGCCCAATCCGGTCTCCTCCGCTCTCCCTGCCACCAGTCATGGTGACTTTGCCACATTCCCTCATAAAGATGAATCATAAAACCCGCCCTCCTGAAATCACCACCACGCAGTGACATCACCCTCAAAGGTCAAAGGACATCAAACTGTCTGCAACCACTCCACATATGTAGAAGTGTCTCCTCCTGTGGGGCCAAGTGTGGGTAAAGGACGAGCTGGGGGAGAGTCGTGAACATCTCCCTGACGAGCTCATAACACCAGATCTAATGAGCGCTCATCGCCGCGGTAATTAGCGTCATCAGCGTTCGTCGGATCTCCATGGCACCGCGCCACACTGGGCTCGCTGTGGCGCGGAGCACTTGGTGCACAGAGCGTGGAGGGAGGGGGACACACAAATGGAATTGCGCTTTCGTGTGTACACACACACACACACATAAACTCACTGTCTAATCACTACAGGACCGTGGGGATAGACCACTTCAGCTCAGGGCGTTTTATATGTATTATGGCTTTCACACACACACACACACACACACACTAGGTGTTTGTCACATCAGTACATGATCGTGTGAACGTTGTGTGTAGGCCCTGACTAAGCTCTTATAGGCTACATGGATTCTAATGAGGCCTATTACTCTAGCTCACAGCGCAGCGCTGGAGAATGGCCTTATTGTAGTCTTGACCCAATGGCCAGCCAGGGACAGGGATGTGGCTGGCTGGCTGGCTGGTTGACTGGCTGACTGTCTGACCAGCTTACTCGTGACATGTCACCGTGGCCAGCACCACCCCAGTTTGTGTCTGACCCAGCGAGGATACTGTTGTCCCCACAGCTGCCAACCAGTGTCAACAACTTGAGCAAGAGCTTATCAGCCAATCGTTAAAGGATGACCTATGTTTGACCTGTGTCAAACGTTGAAACGTTTTTGAATGACAGTGACCCTGCTTATCAATAGAAATGTATTATTTCACAAAGCTTTTATCTACTGCAGCGACACACACATACACACACACACACACAGAGACATTTGTTCAGTTGCAACTAAGACCGATCTATAGCACAGCTATCTGGCATCCTGCTGAGATGATAAATTATAAATGAGACTGATCGATGAAGGTGAGGAGGATGATCCTGGAGCGGGAGAGTTCAAGCCAGACGCTGCAGGATGGGGCACAGGAGAAGGAGAGGGGATTGGGGAGGGTGGGGCTGGGGTAGTTTGGTGCTATACACCTGCATTGTCATGTGTCTATGACAAGGTCCATGTCGGATGTTTTTTGATGGGGAGAGATAGAGAGGGTGATAAAGCACTGTCGATGTGTAGTTCATCAGCATCAAGACTGTCCCGATTCATTATTCGATGTCTGATTTCTGCAGTTGC
Organism: Thaleichthys pacificus; assembly: GCA_023658055.1. Classification (NCBI taxonomy): domain Eukaryota; kingdom Metazoa; phylum Chordata; class Actinopteri; order Osmeriformes; family Osmeridae; genus Thaleichthys; species Thaleichthys pacificus. Next base: position 8,084,125 of record CM042860.1, read on the forward strand.
ATTGTCTGCATTTTGAGCTTGTGCCCAACTTGTCTTTGCGTTGTGCATGCACCACTCGTTACCACGACAACAAACAACCTCAGACAGGGAGGATCATTGACGATCCTAATTACAATGACACAGGTTGTGTTGATGTCTTATCAAAGCCCTTCGAATTTTAATTCGACCCAATGGTTAGCTTCCCAACCCCATTTAACCATGGTAATCTGCCGGTGAAAAATGTTAATCAAACGTTGATTAAACGTCACGCAAGAACAGACACGTTGCAAGCTGCTCTCAGTCAAACACTTTTGAAGCCAACTGCAGTCATAATGTAATTACCGTCGCTGAAAGACTTTCATGTTTTTTTTTTTTTTTAATGGCCGTGGAGGACAATCATTGACATGGGTTAGAAGTGTTAATGGCTTTTCTGGTGGGAAAAGGAAAATGGCACCCCCAAAAAAAATATTATTGCGTGAGACACTCATTTGCTTCTCTTAAAATGTTAGTTTCATGTATTTTCACCCCCAAGAACCCATCTCCTTACTGTAGCTCGTTCATCTCTCAACTCCTCCTAAAAACATGTTCAATGTTGTCGTCCCTTTCGTGCTTTTGCCCGTTTCTCTCCCTTTGTTTCACGCTTCGTTCTGCACAAAGGGGTTGTACACTGGGCCTTGTATAGGCAAACTAATTGGATGAGGATTGCTCTAAGTGTTAACCCGATCCCGCCAGGTAAGCGGGAATTTAGCCCTACTTAGCTCGAGGCTTGTTAATGTCACCCTTACGTCAGGTGAGCTGCTATGCCAAACAGAATGGTGCCCTGGATCAAATGGACATGTTACATCATGACAAGGTGGTGTTGTACTGGCTATTACTTTACACCACCCCTCTTCCATAACCTGTACAGCAGGCAGGTCTGAGGTACACAGTACTGAATTCCGTGCCGTAAAATCATAAAAACATGTGATGTTTGAGGTAAGCAAGGATATTTTATACACATTGGTGGGTCGAAGGTGGATATGTCATTGGTATAATCCCAGTCGTTGTTGCGTGTGCACGCACAAAGTATATTCTGCTTCCTTTGTAGACTTGTGTGTACGTATGTGTGTAGAGCATATGGAAAATGTGGGTCTCGTATGCATGGCTCTGCAGTCTTCTTTTTGGTTGCAAGAACTGTGTATATATCTGAATGTGTGACAAGCAGGTGAGTGGCAGGTTGGGTCTGTAATCACCGGCTGCTTGTGGTTCTGGATGCCTGATTGCTGCCGACCTGCTGTGAAGGCTGATGCAGAACGAGCCTAAAGAGACGAGCAGCGTGGCATTCTGTCGACACCCCCACACACACTCACACGCGCTTACCTATACACACACTTGCACGTCTTAATGCAAACTCCGGACACACCGAAACGTTGGTGTGTATGCGCGTACACGTACTGCTCACACTCTCTCTTTCTGGGAGCAGGAAATGCACCCAGTGATTCATTCTCTTGCAGTTATGGCAACTCCACTTCAGTTGCTTCCAGGAAAAGGAATGTTTTACTTTTGGAGGAATTGTATCTTACAATGGCGTTGCCCTTATCTCATTCAGTTGTTTCTCAATATTGTCCTGTATGCCGATGGTTAATCATTTGCACAGTCTATAGAATCATTAAATCAAAATGACAGTGCTGACATTCAGTCCATACCTAAATCTATATTTTCCTAGCTAGACAGCAGGATGGTATTTTCACTTTATCCTGGCTAATAGCTAATCCCCCATTTAGCCATGTTTATCCAGAGCAAAACCATGGTTTGTGTAACATCGGCACCTCCCTCTCTGTAAATGCTATGGCCTCTCCAGGGAAGGTCTCAGTGGCTTCAATTCAATAAGCCTTCATTGATTTGGCGTTGCTGTCTAGAAAGATATCATTGGGGCCATCTCTTGACAGTGCTGTACTGCTCGGCTTGATTCAGTTAGCCGCTAAGTAATAGTAAATGTTTAATGGTCTAGCATGTTCCATGAAGTTTATACTTTATACTCTTTGTAGTAAAGTGTGTGCATCGATCCATCAGATAATACTCATTCCTTAAACGCACTTGAAGCCATTATGCACTATAGGCCTGTGTGTCGGATGTGGTTGAGAATACGTTTTTTTAAATTATATTTAGTTTTGGTAAATTGGTTTGGCATATAGGTGTAAAGGTAATAATTTTGTAATGTTTGATGATTGGTAATTGTAGCATGACATTTAATATGCCTGAGCATTTCTATTTGTGTGTGCGAAACTTTTTCCCCATGATAAGTGTGACCATTGCATGGAATTGCCCAATGCCCTTTAAGTTTTTACAGTTTAATGTAGGGATCCAGGCCATCATGTTAACACCGGAGTATAACATGGTACCTCTCTCTACTGCCTCTCTCTCCTAGACTCTACCCCAGCAGGAGCAGCACTGCGATGACCAGCCGGCGCTCCAGTGGCCATGCAGACAAAGCTCCTGCCCCAGCCGCACGGCCCCCCGCCCCGGCTGCGCCCAAACTCCAGCTCCAGCGCTCGCTGTCCAGAGAGACCGTCACCATCCACTTCTCCGCCCTGGGGAAGGAAGAGGAGGCGGAGGAGGAGGAGCTGTACGGAGCGGCCGTCTCCTCCTTTGCCCCACCTCCTCCCGTTAAGGAGGAGCCCCGCGTTGTGACGGCCCAGGAGGCAAGCGAGGACATGTTCGAGGGAACGGGGTTCGAGTCCCCAGCGGACGTTGCCGTCATGCCTGTGTCATCTTCCACTGTTTCTCCCATTCCCGGTCCTCAGGCTTCCACTTCTGCCTCCCCTAGTTTTTCTACGTTGCCCAAAGACCAGAAAAGCACAGCACCCTCCATTTCCTCCAGCTCTACCCCAACCACCTCCCCCTCCAGGTCTGCAACGGTCCCCTTCAGCGAGAAGCCCTTCAACCTGGTCAAGTCTCTGTCTTCGGACATAGAGCCTTCTTCCTCTGGAGCCTCCTCCTCCTCCGTTCGCCATCGTCAACTGATGAAGACGTTGGTCAAGTCGCTGTCGTCCGACACCAATCAGGACTCCTCTGGAGCCTCCTCCTCCTCCTCGACACCCTATTGGCTCTCGGACTCGCGCCTCAACCTGCAGCTCTTCAAGCAGTTCACTCAGTCCCGTGCTCCCGCCGCGTCAGTCGCCGGCACAGGGCGACTCCAAAACGGCTCCCTCCTCCCCGCTCACCTCCCCGGACACCCGCTCCTTCTTCAAGGTCTTGGAAGTCGAGGCCCGCATCGAGGACACCAAACGCCGTCTCTCCGAGGCCATCTACGAACCAATGCAGCTCCTGAACCGGATCCGGGGCGAAGACAGCGGCAGCAGTGTTTACCGGCCCAAGGTTCTCTCCACCAGCGCCTCGGAGCTCTCCAACCTGGCCTCCCTCAACAACGGCCTCTTGGAGAGCAACAATAACAGCTACTGCATCAAAGAGGAGGAAGGGGGCGAGTGGGACACTGAGAGCCCCACCAACGGAGCCTCGGGCCAAGCCGACTCGGCAAGCCTACCCGACGCCAGAAACCCCAAGCCCGCCTCGGGCTCCATGTCTCTAGCCCTGGACAAGTGCTCCATGTCCGCCTTGGCCCGGCAGGAAGACGAGGACTACTGCATCCTCTACAGCGATGACTTTGAGATGTGCAACGACACGGAAGGCGTGGATGCCTTGGATCGGACGGACGACACCGCAACCGGAAGTCGGGCAAAAGCGCCCGCCAGTGGGAGCACGGAACCCTGCAGCGAAGACGACTGGGACGAAGAAGAGCAGGACGCCAACATTCCATACTACACCCTCATCTTCCTCACCGCGATGGTCTACGGGTTCCTGGTGCTCCCTCTGCCCACCTACGTTGGGGGAATGCTGCTAGGAGTTGGCCTGGGGTTCTTTCTGGCCATCGGCGTGGTGTGGCTGGCTGGTCCGAAGCCCTCCGGCCGTGGTTTCAGGCATCCCAGACACCAGGGGGAGCTGTGGAAAACGTCCCAGCCGGACGTCAGAGAGCCGAGCCTCTTCAAGGTTAGTCACCGTGTTCCAATTCTCCTCTGAACCCGGAATTTATCGAGGCATATACTTGACTAGAAATTACTAGGAGGTAATTCGAAGTCTGCCAGTGTTTGTTGTGACTTCAGAGAGTAATGGAATACTCGCCCAGATTAGCCCTTTGAACAACCTCGACATTCTTTGAGAACAGAAAAGCAGTTCCCCCCCCCCCCCCCCCCCCAGATGCTTTGATGCTTTGATAACCAATGCAAAGTAGGCCCAATCTCTTTAGAAACCGACAGATCACGCACAATGTATCCAAAAGACCATCAACATGAATAAGCGGCTTTAGTCCGCCTCCTCTTTCATCAATTTCTTTCTTCAGACTCGTCTATTATGTTGAAAGCAGGCGACGTTCGTGACATCCAAAAGTGCCACGTCGTGGACGGACGGCACAGCCCAATTCAAAGGCAATAGGGCTATTAGGGCATCAAATAAGGCTGTTCTCGTCTCGCGTCTCTCCCTCCTTTTGTTGTCAGAGGGCAGAAAAACAGAAGGAGAGACTCACGAGGTGACATGCTTGATCGCCTCTGTCAGTGCAAATGGGCAATAAATTACCTGAGGAAACCAGCCAACCGGCTCATTTAGAGGCATTAGCGCTCAAATGGATTTTGAGACTCTGCCGGCTGTGTTTTATTAGCAAAGCCTGTTAGGCTACTCCTTTGTCCATCACTAATGTTTGAGCTTAGCATTAGCTAGGCTGTCTGTTCCACCCCGGGGGGATTCAGTCGGCTAGGCTGTCTGGTCACCCCACGTTCGCTGGCCGCTTGTCAAATGATGTCACCGCTCAGCGATAGCAGGGAAAAGGCCAGTTGGGTCTGTTGTCCAGCTTTGACCTCTGTGCCTGATTGAGAGGGGAAAACATCGGCAACCGAATCCTGAACTTGAACTACAGACATATCCACTCTCTTGGGTTTTGCTGGTTGGTCAAAGGAGAAGGAACAGTTATGTACGTAGAATGGACTTTGGTCCAGACCAGACAGAACATGGAAACTAAGAGACAGTATCTCCTCTGTTATAGTCATCCTTATCTTTTCTTTTTTTTTCTCCATCCAAATTGTGTTCTCCTCTGTTGTTCTGTTGCTGGCCAGCTCCCTCTCTCTTTCATGTCTCCATCTCCTCCCTCCTCCCCTCTCTCTTTTTGTTCTTCATCCCTTTTTTTCAATATTATTTCCTCTGCTTTTCTCTCAATCTCCCTCTCTCTCTCTCTTATCTCCCGGTCTGAACGGCGGAGGAATAGTCCCAGCATATCAAAATGTCCTGCAGCTGATGTACTGTACACACACGATAACAAATCTTGAAGGCCTGCCTTCTGTTGCAGGAGACTAGGTTTCTCATATTGCGTCTGTCACAATTTTACAACCTTCACCAATCTATCGCCTTGTTCCTTTTAAAGAGTATAAGGCAACGCCTGTGTGAAATACAGCTATATATTCCCAATACGGCCCTAACCAACCATGCAATAAGGAGTTTATTAGTGTGCGGAAGGTGGGATCAAAGGTCCAATCAGTAAATGTATAAACCAGTAAATAATATCCACCACCTGTAGTGGAGTGTTGGTGTGCAAATTATTTCCTATGAGATGCCCAATTGAGACGGGTCATTAAACTGGAACCAACACAGCATTGGAGGGTTCCTGTAGGCTAGTCTGTCTGGCATGGAAACTTGCTAGACTATAGTACATGTAGTTGACAGGGCAACGTAATAACCCAACCCAGCTCCGTACTGTGAAAAACTGTTGGATTGAAACCCGAAAGTCCATATTTGATACCACATAGCAATAACTCTTCTCCCCAGGGCTGGATGAATGAGATTGTGAACTATGACCCAGAGACCTACCATGCCACCCTGACCCACTCTGTCTTCGTGAGACTGGAGGGCTCCATCCTGCGCCTGTCCAAGCCCAACCGGAACATTCCACGCCGCGCCACACACAACGAGCCTAAACCGGACGTTACCTACATCAGTCAGAAGATCTACGACCTGACCGACAGCAAGGTACTGTGTGTGTGTGTGAGAGAGACAGATTTGTTTGCATGTGTCTTATGTGTATCCTGGTTGTGCCCTTTACATGATTCAACTAAATCCATGAATTGTCCTAGTCTTCATACCAACCATTCTGCCCGAGTAACTGCATTCATCATACCCAAGTCTTCATCCTAGAGACCATCTCTTTGCCACATCTCTCTCCAGATCTACCTGGCACCTCACAGCCTGGCCAGGAAGCGCGTCTGGAACAAGAAGTACCCCGTCTGCATCCAGCTGGCCAAGCAGGACGACTTCATGTCCAAAGCCGAGAGTGACCGCTCCGACGCCGCGGACGACCGCGCCGCGACCGTGACCTCCGCGGACCGGGCGGAGGGAGCCGGCGGGGGCGACGCGTCGAGACGGCCCTCGGCGACGCAGGAGGGGGGGCGAGGACCCTCCAGCAGGGACCTGACCCTCTACCTGTTCGGGAGGACGGGGAGGGAGAAGGAGGAGTGGTTCCAGAGGATGCTGCTGGCGTCCAAGCCCAAGACTGACATGAAAAAAGCTGCTAGCGCGGTGGGGTCCAAGAGCGGTGGGTGAACACCTTTCTTCTGTGAACGATTCATTGACTAATTGATTGATAAGATGATGGATTCTCACGTGCGGAAATGTAGGTGCTTCAGCGGCAGAGAGACAGGCGAAAGAACATCTAACCCCATTGTAGTGTACATAACCTCACATCTAAGCTGGAACCGTCATTTGTTCGAGAAATGACTTCTGCCGAACACAGAGTGTAACGCTTTTTGTTCTCTCTCCCCTCCCCTCATCCAGCCCTGACCTCCCACAGCCGCAGCAGTAGCCGGGGCAGTCTGGACGAGGCCCTGGCCTCTCTCCCCAGGACCAGGGAGTCTGCTTCAACCACCGCTGGCAGTGCCAAGCTCAAGACCCTGCTGGACTACAGTAACTACATGGCCTCCCTCGTGCCCTCCCAGGCTGGCAGCCCCACTGCCAACGCTGCTGCTGCTAGTGCCGCTGCCAGTCCTCTCACCCAGAGCCCTCAGAGCAGCCCCGGGGCGGGCAAGAAGGTCCTCCCAGTCTCTATTGCTCTCTCTCGCTCTCTCGCTTTCACTCTGTCACTCTCGCTCTCTCGCTTTCACTCTCTCGCTTTCACTCTCTCTCTCTAGACTTTTCTTAAAAGAAGTATCCGCAAGTACCTTTTCACAACCCTTCATTGTCTCTGTCTCACTCTCCGCTTCCTGCTGTCCCCTCCCACCAGTTACCCAGCATCCCCACGGCGGTAACAATCGCGAAGGAGGAGGAGGAGCCTGTTGCCTGGGTGAACGCGGCGGTGGGCCGGGTGATCTGGGACTTCCTGTGTGAGCCCTACTGGGCCGACGTGGTCTCCAAGAAGATCCAGATGAAGTTGAGCAAAATCAGGGTGAGTCAGCACCTAACCTTTGACCTGTATTGACCTCACCTGCTTCACAGAGGTCCGGTGTTTGTTTATGGAAATGGAAAAGCTGGATGGGACCGTAAACTAGTAGCTAGCATTGACGTAGGGAAGTGCTGCACTCGTGCTACTGTAGTTCCAAGGCTTGGACAAGCAGCTGGAGAGGGAAGAGAGATGGAGGAGGAGCAACAAAAAAAGGACAATCATGCCTCACGGTCTAGACCTTCCTGTTTCCCTGCAGGAACAAATGCACACTTACACACACACACACGCCCGCACGGCAACCGAAATGTCACCCTCCACCGCTGTGCAGCATCACAGCAGGACCCAAGGACGTCCCGCTGGGCTCTGGGAGAGCGGGTCTCATCCCCCCTCTCGGTCCGCTCTCTGTTTGATCCCTGTTTCATGTCTGGGCGTGTCGTCCTGGGCGTCCAGCCGCAGGACAGCTGTGTCTTCGTGTCCCCGGGGGGCTGCCAGCCCGCCCGTCATCTGGTCGTTCCCGCTAGTCAGGAGGACTAGCCATGGCGTTGAGCTGAGAAACAGGGGCAGTTGATGGCGAGCTCCGTGTGTTTGTGTGTTTAGCTGACCCTGAGCCTCTCTCCCTCTCCCAGCTCCCCTACTTCATGAACGAGCTGACTCTGACCGAGCTGGACATGGGCGTGGCCACCCCCAAGATCCTCGGAGCCTCCAAACCTTCGGTGGACCACCAGGGTAGGAGAAAGAGATTCACACACACGCACACACACTCGCTGAATGACTCGGAACACTCACGCTGCACACAAACCAACAGACAACTCCTTCACGCTTATTCACACACACACACACTTAGCCAGCCTGCCACTGTGCAGAGTGCTTTTACGGTAGCAGGGGTAAATGAAACTTCACACCTCCCCATCCCTGCAATTTGCCGCCTCTCCTCACAAAGGCATGACATACTGGTAGGCAGGGGTCTTATTAAGACTCAGGGGCTTGTCAGAGCCAAGCTGGGCCCTGTGTGTGTGCGTGTGGGTGTGTGTGTTAGGGGGAATTGCCCTATTGATCCATTCATCAGGATGCCACCTGTGGCTCAGTGTGAAAGAGATACACACACACACACACACAGTGAGACTCCTGTTAGAGAGTGGGGGCCAGCTCTTCTACCTAGCTCCACCTGTGGGTTGTGAAAGCGTCAATGACAAAATAGGAAAAACGCCTGCTTAACTCGGGTGTAAATATATCTCCATCTCTCGCTCCAACCCTCCTTTGCCTCTTCTTTAATTAAAGAGTACTAGGCTGCAGGAAGGAAACACTTAATCACTAGCTACATTCCAGTTGGAGGTGATTTCCGAGAGCTTTTCTCCGGGCCGGTTTTAACTGGTTCCCCCTGCATCAGTAGTGGTGTGTGTACTGCTCGACTCTTATCAGCTCGCAGGTCGATGTCCCTGTGAAGTGCCGTGCTAGTACATTTACATTTAGTCATTTAGCAGACGCTCTTATCCAAAGCGACTTACAGTAAGTACAGGGACATTCCCCCGAGGCAAGTAGGGTGAAGTGCCTTGCCCAAGAACGAAACATCAAATCAATGGCCGGGAATCGAACCGGCAACCTTCTGATTGGTAGCCCGATTCCCTCACCGCTCAGCCATCTTGACCCCCTGACCGTCTGACATAGTAGCATGAGGAATGCCTCGCTTGTGGACCCTACCCTGGGGCAGATGGATATAGCGGCGTCATGCCCTGTAAACATGTGTGCTGGTGTCTGTGTGTCTGTCTAATGAGTCAACCGTTCCTATCTCATCAGATTACAGAGCTAGTATAAAGGAAATGAGTGCCAGAACATGCTAAATGCAGCATCTATAGAGCTTGAAGACCGTTGATAACGTGTGCTTTATCACACAAGCACAGATGCGAGCCCACGCTCTCTCTCTCTCTCTCTCTCTCTCTCTCTTGCGCAAACACGTGAACATATCAGTTTCAGAACTTCCCTCCGGGGTATAAGATGTGTATAGGTTGCACAATGCACAACTTAATATATCATATCACACACCGAGACTCTTGCACATGCCGGCCTGCCCCTTCCACGTTGTTCTGACGTGTGTGTGTGTGTCTCCTGGGTCAGAGCTGGTTGTTTGTCTTGTGACTTGTCCCCTCTGCTCTACTCTCCACGGTCCTATGACTAATGCGATTGAAATACTGGGGCTCTGTGTCAGCTGTGTGGGGTGAGCTGCCTGAATGACCTCTGCTCATGCAGCCAGGCTAACAATGCTCGAGAGTCACTCACGACAACAACATTAGTGACAGCACACAGCCAGGCTAACAATGCCAGTGTCGCTAACGACAACAACATTAGTGACAGCACACAGCCAGGCTAAGAATGCTCGAGAGTAACTCACGACAACAACATTAGTGACAGCACACAGCCAGGCTAACAATGCTAGTGTCGCTAACGACAACAGCATTAGTGACAGCACACAGCCAGGCTAAGAATGCTAGTGTCGCTAACAACAACAACACAGGAAATGTGGGATCAATGCTGAAAACCAGTGTGACTGCCTGGACCGCTATGCTAGCAATGCTATAAACACACAGTCACCCTTGGGTCAGCAAAAACCCTCACGATGTTATGCTAACAATAACAGTTGACAGCATTGACACAGATATGCTACAGTTATGCTAAGTAAAAACACAACCACAAGATTTGTCATCAAAGCCCTGGAGTTGCGCTGTAGGGAGCAGGTGTGAGCAAAGCATACAACCTAACACACTTGCCACCAATACACACACACACAGACACACACACACACGATAAGAAATCCCTCTGAGAAATGACTAATGAGACCAATAATTATTACAGATAGACAGACATAATAATAATAATTAGATCACTCTGGACCCTGTAAGGTTTATTTGTCTCACAGTAATGACACGTGCATGCATGCAGGTAGAGGTGACACTTAGAAACACACACGCATGCAGGAGTGTCCACAGAAAAATATATTTCTCTGGCCTTTTCTTCCACCCATCCCTGCCGTTGTCCCTCCAAGGGCAGCCTGGAGCGGTGGGCAACCATGCCAGCCACGCCCGGAGGACCAAGTCCAAGAGCCCCGTGTCTTGGGCAGGAGAGCAATCTGTTCTCCATGTTTTTTGTTATTGGGGTTCTTTGTGGAGGGAAACCCATGTGATCCCACGGAGAACAAGCAGAACTCCACCCAGAGAGGCCCTGGAGACATGACGGTTTAGTGAAGCAAAACACGGGAGTCAGGTGGCTGAGCGGTGAGGGAGTCGGACTAGTAATCTGAAGGTCGCCAGTTCGATTCCCCGGCCGTGCCAAATGATGTTGTGTCCTTGGGCAAGGCACTTCACCCTACTTGCTTCGGGGGGGAATGTCCCTGTACTTACTGTAAGTCGCTCTGGATAAGAGTGTCTGCTAAATGACTAAATGTAATGTAAATGTAATGTAAAACAAGTCTCGTGCAGGAAGAACATTGTGCCCCATTATAACAAGGCTCCGCTTGATCAAATCGATAACACAAGCAACACAAAAGAGGTTTGTCGAGGATCTGGAATTTGGTTTGTTAGCAAATGCCTGTCTTGGCACAAAGTTTTCTGGCCGTAAGCAGTTTATGCCATGGTTGTCTGCCGCTAAGGTAAATACAGGCTAAGCTGCATGAGGGGGCATGGCTGTTAGTCGCACAACCTGATTGGCAGTGCACTGCATACACAGTTTTAGTCCACACAATACTGTAGAGTTGACGCCACGCTGTACTCTACACTTACTAACAGGATTCTGGGCCGTATCATTCCCTATTTCTCGTCGGAGATTATTTTATTCACACAGCTCTGTGTGGTTATGCGAGGACAAGCTCTCTCTCTCTCTCTCTCTCTCTCTCTCTGTCTCTCTCTCTGTCTCTCTCTCTCTGTCTCTCTCTCTCTCTCTCCCGTCTCTTACCTCTCACTCAGTCTATTCTCGATCTGGCTCTCCCACTCTTCCTCGTTTGGTGTTGCTTCCCACTTACCGGGGTTGTGTCACGTTTCATTCCCCATACTCTGTGAGACGGTAATGGGGACAGGAAACGATTCCAAAGTTCTAATAGGACCCCACTCCACCGCATACAAACAACCAGCATTCATACCACAATCTCTGAGGATCTCAGAAAGACCTCATTTGGATTGGCCAGTTTTTGTTTTTTTTCTCGCTCTGTCGTAATCCAAAGCGTTGGCTGTCGGATTCAAGGATTCAGGAACACGCGGCCAGGCTGTCCAAAGGGTTCGTACTTCATTTTTCGAGGAGTTAGAATGAAGCAGCCTGGTGTTTTTGTGAAGTGGTTAGTGGGGGATCACCTCGGTTATTTACAATAAGCAGCTTTTTTCTCGGAGCCCAGACTTCCAGAGAATTCCATTGCAGCTTTTCCAGCTCAGTTTTCGGAGCCACCGTTGCAGGCCCCGCAGCAACAGATAACCTTTCAGTAACGTACTCACTGGCGCCATCAGAGGATGGTGGCTGAGGTGTGTAAGTGCAGCGGCCTGGCTCATCCAGGCACCACGCGTCCCCCCCCCCCCCACCACCACCTCTCTGTATCCGGCCTGCTGGGCATGGCTGATCTGGAGCCCGTACGAGCCACGGGGTGCGTGCGCGCGTGCGTGCTTGGCACAGTACGTGTGTGCGTGTGCGTACGAGAGTTTGTGTGGTTTGTTCTGGGCGTGTGCGAGTGATCTACCTCCCTGCTGAGATGCGATTGCTTGAAGCCCGCTCCGCCCCTCGTACTCCTCAACATGCAACCTCACCCCAATTAGGGCAGCGTCGGCCTGGTCTGACAGCCATCACTGGGGCTTCCTTCCCCCCCCCTTGCTAGGCGCCCAGCGCTGGCCTCCCTGAACCCCTAGCACTGCAGGACCCAGGCTTATTATCACCATGGGCCCCTGGGTCAGCAGAGGGCCATGAAGGGCCACTGGGCCAGCAAAGGGCCATGAAGGGCCACTGGGCTTGGCTCGAGTAGTCTCGCGCTTTCCTGACCTCTCTGGCCCTTTCTATTATGCCTATGCCTCATTCCATTTCTGTGTTCCGTATTCTTTCAGCCCCTCTCTTACTCTCTCTCTCTTACTCTCTCTCTTACTCTCTCTCTCTTACTCTCTCTCTCTCTTATTCTCTCCTTACTCTCTCGCACGCTCTTTCTTCTTCCAATTGATTTTGCTATCATGTGTCTTTGTTTGTCTGTTTCTCATTTTTCCTTTCACTATTTTTGCCCTGGCACTGTCTTTCTGCCTCATCATACTCTTCCTCTCTCTCTCTCTCTCTCTCTCTCTCTCTCTCTCTCTCTCTCTCTCTCTCTTCCTCTCTCTCCCTCTCTCTCTCCCTCTCTCTCTCTCTCTCTCTCTCTCTTCCTCTCTTCCTCTCTCTCTCTCTTCCTCTCTCTCTTCCTCTCTCTCTCTCCCTCTCCCTCTCTTCCCCTCTCTTTCTCTCTCTCCCTCTCCCTCTCGCTGTCTTTTCCTCTCTCTCTCACACCCGACTGGCATGCTATTAGTGGGCAGGGTTGCAGTGTCACTCAGGAATGGGGAGGGGGTAGGGAGGAATGGTGAGAGGAGAGAGTAACAGGGATGGTGAGAGGAGAGAGACCAGCTGATGTCAGAGACCCCATCCTCCATCTTTATCAGTATGTGTCTTTGACACCCGTGGAGACTCATTTTCCCAGAGTGCATCTCTCTTCTTGTCATGTGTTACAATTTTCGGTGGTTGCTTTTCCACACACCAACTCCTGTCGCTTTAATGCCTTTATTTTTAGAAAATGGTGCATATTTTTGGAGACAGTTGGTCATTCATATGGTCAGTGTCTGACTGTTAGGTAGCTTTGTCCCTGTGATTAACTTATTCCTCCTGCCACATTAGACATCTTTTAAGTCATTTTAATCAATTCGTCACAGGACCTAAGCAAGAAGGCTAATTACCCCTCAAAGTATGTGTCTAACATCTATGGCGCATTGTGATATAAAGGCCTTTGTCCATGGAACACATGCAGATGTGTCTGTACACAAGTGTCCTTGGATAAGACCATGGTAAGGACTTCTAGGTTATAAAAGGGAACCATGTAATTCACTTAACCAACTGACTTAATGAATACAGCCACACAGAGGCTCTTTGTTAAAGCAGTGACATGTTTGAGTATGTTACAGTGTCGTTCAGAGTGGCACGGCGACAAGCATCTGCATGTGTGTGTAGGCGCATGCATGTGTGTGTGCATCGTCTATTGATTCAGTGTCTGGTGAGGACTCTCTCTCTCTCTCTTCCTGTTCTTCACTTTCCCTCTCTTTCTCCGTCAACTCAGGAGTGCCCCCCAGTGGCCGCAACTGTCATTTTCCCCGTCCCCGAACAGAGACGACACCATTTCTTTGTAGTCTGTGTGTATCTGAAGTGTGTGTGTGTTTGTTTCTAAAAGTACAGTATGTGTACGTTTGCAGGTAAACCTGTGTGTGTGTGTGGGGGGTAGTGTGAAAGTCCGGTGTCAGCTGACAGGGGCCTGCCCCATGGTGGAAGGGATAGGTGAGCTTCTGGACGCGAGCCTCGGTAGGATTTGTGTAACCCAGATTAGCAGGGAGAGGGTTTTTTGGGTGAAGTGTGGTGCGGGGGAGGGGTGGGGTGGTGGGGGGGGGGCGACCATGTTTATGCAGCGAAACGCCCCCCCGCTGACATCAAACGAGGGCTAGGAGGAGTATCGCACGGTGTCCAACTGTTTCCCCTCTGTTCAAAGGGCCCTGTGATCTCTCCCTCTCTCTCTCTTTCCCGCTCTCCTGTCTTCCCGTGTTACTTATCTCTGCCGGTGTCAAATTTGATAGGGTTAGAGAGAGAAAAGGCGAGGGGAACCCCCCCCTCCCCCTCATCTAGAAAGCTTTGGTGGGGGGGGGTGGTGGAGATGAGCAGGGGGCAAAAGGGCAAGAGCGCGAGGGAAGAGGGTTGGTGAAGGACAGATGGAAGGACCAGACTCCTTATCCTGGAGCCTGGAGACCCTGTGGTCACAGACATTCAACTCTTGGCCTCTGCAAGACTGGCAAAGTTCTTCGCTCGCATTTCAAAGTTCCACTAACTAATTAGACCATGCACTGGAGATAAAAGAGCTGAAATAACTTTTTAAGTATGTTAAAAGACAAGTATTTGAAACATTTGGAATTGGAGTGTACTGTATATATACGCATACACAAAAACACACCCAACACACACCCAAACCACAACCTTCTGAGGTAAAACACACACACTAACCCGCTCCCCCCGTGTGTCTGTGTCCGCCAGGTCTGTGGTTCGACCTGGAGATCTCCTACAGTGGCTCCTTCCTCATGACCCTGGAGACCAAGATGAACCTCATCAGGCTGGGCAAGGAGGGAGAGGGCCTGCGCGTCGGAGAGCTGGGGAAGGATGGGTAGGCTCTCAGGAAACACGACACGACCCTCCAGACAGGACCACCACCTCATAGCAACAAAACACAGCGAGCTAAGCTAGAATTACTTTTTGTAAATATGTTTTGACAGTTTTAAATGGCACATTTGGTAATAACTTTTTCTTTGATTTTTTTATATTAATTTAAAGGCTCCATTTTCAATCAAGCAGTACATTCAACAGGGTTCCTTGAAGGTCAAAATCAGGATCACACTTCTTCTTCCTTGTTTTTTCTTCTTCTTCTTTCTTCTTCAGAGATCTTTTGTTTCCCCTCGGAGAAGCCAGACTAATGAGCTACTGAGTGTTTTCTTAAGGTCAAGGGTTACCCGCAAGCAATCAACTCTCTCCTCTGCACTCTACTCTATCCTTTCTTCCTGTATTCTGCCCCTTCCCCTTTCTCTCTGCCTGTCTGTTCCTGGGTGCAACCCATACCTGGATGCTTTCCGGATGTCTCTCTCTACTTGGTGAGTGCTGTCTGTCTTTCCAGCCGTTTGTGACCGTTCTGTCCGTTCATTTCCATCTTCCGCCATTTTCATCTTCGGTTTTAACTCCCTGTCGTCAGCTGAGGCTTCCATGTGACTTAACCAGCATGTTTGCGTTGTTAATAGGAGATTTGTTTGTGTCTATAACCGTGTTTGTGCATGCGTACGCAATCTGTCTTGTGGGCGTGACGGTATGTGTGCGATTGTACTGCGTGCGTCCTCCTGCAACCTTGCATCAGGCGTCGGATCTCCTCTGAAAAGAATGGGTCCACGCAATGCTGTTCCGAGTGCGTGTGTGTGCGCCAGTGAAGTGTGTGTGTGTGTGTGTAGCCTCATATGAACTTGGTGAAGCTTTGTAGGTCGGTGACCGATCTTAAGCCGACGGAAAAATCGATTCTCTCGTAACACGCTGGGGGTGTGAGGAGGACACGGCTGTTGCGAGGCATGTCCTCGTTTCAACCCCGTTAGCCCGGCTCTGTGTTAGTCCCCACCACACGTTGGCTAGCAACAGTCTTCAATGAGGTGTAGACGTCAACTGACGTGTGTGTGCGTGTGTGTGTGTGTCGCAGGTACAGACCGCGGACCTACTGCCTGGCCGACAGCGACGAGGAGTCGTCCAGCGCGGGGTCGTCAGACGAGGAGGACGGCTCGGAGGTCACGTCCGACGCCTCTCGGAGCCGAAGGGTGAGACTCGGTTTACCTCGCCGCTCTGCTCCTACCAGCAGCTTCCTCCTGGCCACTTCCTGCCCCCGTGACAGCTTCCTCCTGGCCACTTCCTGCCCCCGTGACAGCTTCATCCTGGCCACTTCCTGCCCCCGTGACAGCTTCATCCTGGCCACTTCCTGCCCCGTGACATCAGTTACGCAGCGCTCCCCTGCGTTTTTAATAAGGCCTGCGTTGTTTGGGGTGGGAGTTGTCTTACAGAAATGCGTGTAACGCGTATGTAATCGTGTAACGAGGGGGCTTTGAAAAGTTGTATTGAGCACGTGCATGTTCTGTTTTTATGACGGAGCCATGCAATTCAAACTTAAACTGTCGATATGATCATGTCACGCATCAGCGCGCTAGTTGGGGGTAGATTGTCGTTCCGCGGATGCTAGACCTCGGCAAAACCCTCCTTTCCCTCCTCCGCAGATACCTGGGCGGCCACAAGCCGAGCAAGATCATGCGTTTCGTGGACAAAATTGCCAAGTCCAAGTATTTCCAGAAGGCTACGGAGACGGAGTTCATCAAAAAGAAGATGGAGGAGGTGTCCAACACGCCCCTGCTGCTCACCGTGGAGGTCCAGGAACTCCGGGGGACGCTGGCCGTCAACATCCCCCCGCCCCCCACTGACAGGATATGGTACGTCCCACCCTCGACCCCTAACTCAGTGATAGACTATGGGACGTTCCACAAATATCCCATAAGCCAGTGATGAGATATTGTACGTTCCATATACTGTATGTCCTCTAACACAGGGATAGGATGTGGTTTGTTCCCATTAAAATGTTCCTCTTTGTGTTGCTTGCACAAATGGATCCTGTCTTTCTATGCAATTCTGCCATCTACTGGTCAATAGTCATTGTCCTTGGATACACCCATGGTATGTGCATCTCACTGTACTATGTTGGCTGAACAGAACATTTCTGACTGTGGTTATCTTCTGGGTTGCCAGGTATGGCTTCAGGAGTCCCCCCCACCTGGAGCTGAAGGCCCGGCCCAAACTGGGGGAGAGAGTAGTCACCCTGGCCCATGTCACCGACTGGATCGAGAAGAAACTGGACCAGGAATTCCAGGTAAACTGACACTGACGTTCAAAATTATTTTTTAAGTTTATTAGTTCTACAGCTCTATTTATTCATCTGATCCTGGTGTTAAAATGCGGTGAGTTAGTCAATTGGTTCTATAATGACATAGAAATCCAAAACCCTGCATGAGTACAGACATAAGCCAAATCCACTTGAAATTCCAAATCCAAGCTTTTCATTCACACTTTCTCTAGAAAATCTTTGTAATGCCAAACATGGACGACGTGTGGCTGACCATCATGCACTCTGCCATGGATGCCCGCTCCGCCAGTGGCCCTCTGGCACCAGACCCGGAGCCCTCCGAACCAGCAGGGGGCGCCACTGGAGACCCATGACGTTTACACAGTATTGCTCGGTGCCCATGAAATTAAAATGGGTCCAAACCGGGGTCGCCATCGTGTCTCTAAGCCAAGCCCCTCAGTGCTGGATAGACACAGAGACAAAGATACCACATCTGAACACTAGGGGGCTGTATGACCTGTGACCTTACACAGACTCGACAAAGGAACAAGATGGAGGTCTCCATACAACGAAGGAAACACACGAATACATATATATCGCTGCTCACGTCCTTTTATGATTGGAAGGGGGGGGGGGGGGAAACGGCGAAAGAAGATTCCCCGTTGAAGGATAGACGGGTTAGTCAGTAGTTGAAGGGGGGAGGGGGAGGGGGGGTACATAGGGCCCATGACGTCCTATGAACACGTTGTTAAGCATTCACCGGTCACCTTATAAAGACAACAGAGTCCTGCACACGAGTGTGTTTGAGGAGAGGCTGTAGGAGAAGTGAGGTGAAGTCTTGAACATGCCACGGCTGAGCATAGTTACGAAACGGAAATCAATGAAGTCATGATGTTTCCCGCCAGAAAGCTGTTCCTCTGTGTGTGTGCTTGTGTCGTGAATGTATGTTTTTGTTATCCGAGAGAAAGAGTTTTTACGTTGGCAAGACAGTTTCTGGAGCCTCTAGCTGTTTATTAGGAGTGGCACATGATGTAGAATTGGCCATGTGAACCTAGACTCGCACAATGCTCCATGCCATTAAGCTATCTCCCTGTGACCATGTGCACTTCACTACAGCAGCTTGTGCTCTGTCGTAACCACTCCCCTCAACGTTCTGACTGGCTACCAACTGATGTAATATGCAAATGTCCACAGTGCCCATGACCATATATGGAATCAACCCTACTAAGCCCATCCCCCTTCATACTTGGGCACCAACAAGGTTGGGTTTTGTAAACGAGGCAGCAAGTGTCTTCAATTCACTGATGCCTACATGAGTTCCATGCAGCATAGTAAGTAAATAATAGTTAGTGGACGCAAGGAGTGCAATGATGGAAATATTATTATAAAGATATAGATAAGCTGTATGTCTGAAAAGATGTATATATCCTGTAAGTGGCCTAACACTCTAATGAATGTATGTGTGGATATGACTTTGTCCGTTTTGTTGTTTTTGTATGAAAACAATTCCTAACCAATCACGTGGATATCGATTGGGGGGAGGCAGAAAATTGCACAACAAAAACAGAGACAGTTTTTCTTTTTTTTGCGTTTTATGTTTTCTTTTGCTAGTAAACACAATTAAAATGTAGAGACGTGTTCACAAATGTGATGTTGCAGTTGTAGTTTCAGGATGTGCTCACTAACATATAGAACATATCTAGAACAAGAAGACACATTAGCCTACATTATCATGTATGTGCCATTAAAATGTGCCATTTAAGCTTCATACTTTACGTTGGGATTTTTACATACTTCAGTTGCCAATGATTTGACCTTTACAACTAGCTCTATATTCTAGCTAAAATGTTAATGAATACGTAATAGGTTGTCCATTGCCAAAACAACAGCTTGGTCAAAAAAGCAGGTTTGTTCCCTTGCCTAGAGTATAGTCTTTCACAATAACCTTCACCCAACATTAGAACACACTATCCAGTCTCTGAATCACTCTGTATTCCATTCTGTGTAGTATACGTGTCTCATGATGACATTTAGAGATGTACAATGTCAGCATTGGGTTTGTTTACAGGAATTTGGAATATGTTGCCATCGATTTTTCTTTTCATACACTAGAGTATTTTTAAAGGCCATTGAATTTCTTATTTTTGTTTTCCCTCTTGATTTTTTTGTTCAATGTTTCTTTTTTTGGTTGGTAATGTTGGGTTTGAATAAGAATGTCCTGTGTTTTGTCAGCTTCTCTGAGATGAAGAACAGAATCGTATAAAGATATATAAATTAATATGACTTTGTATATGTGATTTTGAGTATTGTTGAACTATTTAGATTTTCCAGACCAAATGAAGCCCCCATTGGTAAGGGTAGTGAAGAGCAGATGGAACTAGTTCTGAAGGAATGCTTTTTTACTTTGCAGGCCTAATTTGTCTTTTCTGTTATTGATTTTGTATTTGGAATTGCAATTACATTGTCTTACAAATAGAGGAAAAATCTGGCTTGCATCGTAGTTATTTGTTCTTGAAATAAAGATGTTTGTATGAACTCATATTTTGTCTGAGACTGTGTAGGCTGAACTGAAGTCATAGCCTACATTTCTTTGAATTTGCATATCGGTTAATATCAATGAGCGTTCGTATCCGCCCCCTTTCCCTACTCGGAAGTTTGTGGTTTCCTAGCAACCTACGTATGGTTGCCAAACAGAGGTGAGTGCAGCTGTTCCGCAGCCTAAACATTTTTAGAAGAACGTTCCGTTAGCGTATAACCCGGTACCACTCCTAATAGTCTGCCGTTATAATCTTGGTGTATATTCTAGAATAAGTGCATTGCTTTGTTTGCCGTTGTTAATTGACAGTGGGAAAATGTTTACTGGCAAGCAATAGTACAGTAGCCTGTGCTAGCTCTGTTAACGAGCCACACACACAAAAAAGAAATGCCTCACAGCTACTGTAGACTATCGTTTCCTATTACAACTAGCTCTAGCCTAGTGCATCTGTGCCATTTGTTAACATATTTTGAACCGGAATAAAATAGCTTATGTTGTTTTAGGTTAAAATATAAAACCAAAGATAAAGTCAAACAAATCCACATGGGTCCCTTACTACAGTAATGGAGAGTGGAGAAAACGAGGGAGCAGGGCAGGAGGAGAGGAAGGAAGCCCCAACACAGGAGGAGAAGGACAATGAGGCTCCAGGTGAACCTGCAGTGGCAGGGGACGATTCAGGGGTCACTGTGCCGCCCGTTCAAGAGGTAAAATTGAGGACTTCTAACGTAGGTGCAACTGGAATAAAACACTGACTGATGTATCACTTTGTATCATATATGTGGCACAAAAGAGTCCGAACACACAATGTCATAGGCATAGTCGATATGTGAAGGTTTGTGTGTTAATCGACAGTTTCTTCTCTCTGCCAGGGTGGGCCTGAGGAGCCGTCAGACAGAGACCGGCCTGACTCCCACTCCAACTCAGGAGAAAGTGGCACTGAGGCAGCCTTCATAGCACCTAATACCCCAGGTTGGTACCAGCTGCCTTGCTGTGGCTAACCCGGAGACTATAATTGGACAGCCAAAACAAAGCTGCAGTTTTGAAATAACCAAAGCATACATTTTATACTAAGATATCAAGTACAGGATTTGTTTTGATCACGTGACCTAATCAATTAAATTCACTGTTTTAATCCCCAAGGAATTTCCAGAATCCTGAAGAAAATTCCATGTTCTTTCTTGAGCTATTTTTATTTGTTTAGTTTTTTTTTTAAATAAGAATTTATGATGTTGTATTCTTTTTTCTTCCCAGTAGAGATCATGGGAGACCATGGGAGCACGCCGATTCCTCCTAACCCCTCACTGCACCTCCTCGTTCTTGACAGTGAGGAAGACCTGAGACGCGGGGAGGAGGAAGAGGAGGAAGATGAAGAGCTGATCGTCCTGGACCCAGAACATGTCAGCACTCCCTATACGTAGCATTTATTTATGGATATATTTATCTTATTTTGTTTTCATTACATTTGCTATGTGGGTATATATTCAGGCATCTGTCACCATAGAATTTACTCTGTGTATGTCTGATGTTAATCACGCGTATCTCCATCCAGCCCCTGATGAAAAGGTTCCAGAATGCTCTGAAGACGCACCTCAACAAGCAGCTGGAGAGACTCAACATGGAGCTGAGGGAGAAGGTATGTCTTCCTGCTGCTGCGTGAGACTTCCATGTAGCCCCCTCTCTTCTGCGTTCCCTGTTGCCCCTATCACCAGCAGAGGGCGCCATTAACACATTCGGTGACGATAAGACATAAAGGCAATTGCCACTGCCAAATTGAAATGCAGTAAGACTAGAGTAAGCAGAGAATTCCAGTCACAACAACTGCTGGCGTCTGTACCCCCACAACCCCCCCACGACACACGCAAAAACACAGGCAGCGTTGGAGAAGGTGGAGGCCGGCCACAGAGAGGAGCTGGGCGTGGATCTGTACGGTGTTCAGCAGGAGTTAGGCCGGCTCCAGGCCTGTCTGGAGGGCCGCCACGACACCAACACCCATGCGGCGACCCAGCGGAGGCAGGCCCAGGAGCAGCTGGACGGGGTGAGGGGCCAGTACAGCGGCACGGTCTGCCAGGTCGGCAAGCAGAGGACCCACGGTGAGAGAGCCCCCCCCCCCACACCGACACCTCACCGACGGTCGCATTCGGATGAGGTCATCGACCGCGTTCACCTCGCTGTTTAATACAGGGCGTTGTTACGGGTGATTCCTGTGCTTATGCGTGTGCTCGCACGCCCTCAGTGTCCCAGCTGCAGGCGGAGGTGGAGAGCCTGGCCCTGCGCCTGTTTTACACGCGCGAAGTCAACTCCGACCTGCGCTCGGACATCGCCGCCATGAAGAACGCCTCGCGCAAGGCCGACGCCGAGAAGACCCAGGCGGAGGACCAGAAGTACAAGCAGGACCTGTACGTGGAACGCCTCACCAAGCACATGGAGAGGCTGACGGAGCAGATATCCATGTACGAGGTCCAGACCCTCGCCCAGTCTGGGGAGACAAAGGCGGCTAAGGAGGCTCTGGCTGAGGTAACTGAAAAACACTTTGACCGCCAGACACCTGTTTGGGAGCTCCTCGGTTGGTTTGCGGTGCCGTCGTGTGTGATACGACGTTTGTGTGTTTGTGTGTGTCTCCAGGCCCAGATGGAGATGAACAGTCTTGCGATGGAGAGGAAGCACCTGCTGCAGCAGTGGAACAGCAGCCTGGTGGGCATGCGGAGACGAGATGAGGCCTTCACCGCCATGCAGGAGGCCCTTAGGTCAGGACTCACACGCTAGCATAGCCTAGCGTAGCCTAGTGTAGCCTAGCGTAGCGTAGCATAAAACAGCCTAGCTTAGCCTGGCATAGAACAGTCTAGCCTAGCCTAGCATAGCATAACGTAGACATGCCCGAGCCGAGCATAGACCAGACAAGCCAAGCTAAAACCAGCTTAGCATAGGCCAACCTCTCATAGCATTGCATAGCAAAGCAAAGCAAGTTAAACACGCTACAGATCGCTAACAACTACTCCCTTTTCTCCCTCCCTCCCTCCCTCCATCCTCCCCTCAGCCACGCCAGTCACCAGGTGATCTCCCTGGACACGGAGATCGAGGGCTTCAAGAAGTCCATCACCGGCGAGGAGGAGCGCAACGAGCTGCTGACGTCGCTCCTCCACCGGGCCCAGCTGGACGGCGCCACCTCCCGCAAGCTGAGCAGCCAGAGCCAGGCCCAGCAGGAGGCGCTGCAGGCGCAGTACAGCACCTACACCAGGACCCTCCAGGAGACGGAGAAGACGCTGGCCCGCCTCACCGGCGTACGGTTCCCCCGCCCCGACGGCCCCCCCATTCACACGCGCTTTCGCCGACGTCTGCTTGCCGTTTTTCTTATACTTGAACGCCCCGTTATGGGGTGTTGTTGTACGTCGTAGTCGCGATGGCTTAATGGGTCTCGCTCTCTCCCTTTTCCCCGCCTGGGTCTCATTTCTTGCGTCTCTGTTGTGGTCTCCCTCTCTCTCCCTCTCTCTCTCTCTCTCTCTCTCTCTCTCTCTCTCTCTCTCTCTCTCTCTCTCTCTCTCTCTCTCTCTCTCTCTCTCTCCCTCTCTCTCCCTCTCTCTCTCTCTCTCTCTCTCTCTCTCTCTCTCTCTCTCTCTCTCTCTCTCTCCTCTCTCTCTCTCTCTCTCTCTCTCTCTCTCTCTCTCTCTCAGGAGCGCCGCGGGTGTGAGGTGGAGCTGACGTCCCTCAGGAACCAGATGGAGGACGACTGCGCGACGCGGGTGCATCTGGAGAACCGGATCGTGGCCAAGATGCAGGAGCAGCTCACCCACGACAACGCGGCCAAGTACTCCCGACGCCTGACCGACAAGATGGTCGCCCACAAGAGGGACAGCGTGAGTGCTCGAGACACGTCCCCCGGGCGAGTTTAACCCGGGGGCGACCGAGTGACGTTTCAAGAGCATTTGCCTGTGGAGTCATTGTGAGTGACCGTTCACCGTGTTAACCTAACACACACACACACGTCCTAACCAGGAGGCCCAGATGTCTCGTCTGGAGAACGAGGTGGCGGGGGTGACGCTGGAGGTCAGCGAGGTGAGCCTGCGTCTCGAGGGCGTGGCCCGCGCCCAGGCCGCCCTGGAGGAGGAGCTGGAGCGCCGCAACGGCCTGCTGTCGGCCAGCGAGGCCACCATCGCCAAGCTCGTCAACGTCATCGAGCGCAAGCAGGCCGCCATCAACGTCTACAACCGGAAGATCGAGCAGATCGTGGCCAGCACCGGGGTGAGAGAGAGAGAATTAGAACATTTGAGAAAAGATTAATCACTCGATATGGATTTACATAATGAACACGGTTCCATAACAGAGGTGATACCTACACACCCTCTCTCTAACCCTACACACCCTCCCTCTAACCCTACACACCCTCTCTCTAACCCTACACACCCTCCCTCTAACCCTACACACCCTCTCTCTAACCCTACACACCCTCCCTCTAACCCTACACACCCTCCCTCTAACCCTACACACCCTCCCTCTAACCCTACACACCCTCCCTCTAACCCTACACACCCTCCCTCTAACCCTACACACCCTCCCTCTAACCCTACACACCCTCCCTCTAACCCTACACACCCTCTCTCTAACCCTACACACCCTCCCTCTAACCCTACACACCCTCCCTCTAACCCTACACACCCTCCCTCTAACCCTACACACCCTCCCTCTAACCCTACACACCCTCTCTCTAACCCTACACACCCTCCCTCCAACCCTACACACCCTCTCTTTAACCCTACACACCCTCCCTCTAACCCTACACACCCTCCCTCTAACCCTACACACCCTCCCTCTACCCCTACACACCCTCCCTCCAACCCTACACACCCTCCCTCTAACCCTACACACCCTCCCTCTAACCCTTCACACCCTCCCTCCAACCCTACACACCCTCCCTCTACCCCTACACACCCTCCCTCCAACCCTACACACCCTCTCTCTAACCCTACACACCCTCCCTCCAACCCTACACACCCTCTCTCTAACCCTACACACCCTCCCTTTAACCCTTCACACCCTCCCTCCAACCCTACACACCCTCCCTCTACCCCTACACACCCTCCCTCCAACCCTACACACCCTCTCTCTAACCCTACACACCCTCCCTCCAACCCTACACACCCTCTCTCTAACCCTACACACCCTCCCTTTAACCCTTCACACCCTCCCTCTAACCCTTCACACCCACCCCTCCCCTCCTCACCAGCACGAGGACATGGGCCCCCTGGAGATCCGTGCCAGCACGCTGAGCAGGGAGCTGGAGGAGGTGTGGGCGGAGATCAAGGAGCAGCAGCAGTTCTGGCTGTGGCAGCAGGGGGAGCTGGTGAGCCTGGCCCAGGAGAGACAGACCCAGAGCGCCGCCCTGCGCCACCTGCAGACGCAGCTCACCATCCTGCTGCAGAGGAAGGTCCGCACCGAGGGTGAGGAGACGGCCCCCCCTTCTTCCCGCGTTGTCGGCGAGAGCATGGAGCGCAAATTCATGAAGCCTGGGGATGATGTCCTACCCACAGATAAATGACTAAATGGCACTGGGCGTGGATAGATGACTCACGCACACACACTCCCTCACACTCACACTTCTGACTAACGCCCCCTGTGTGTGTGTGTGTGTGCCTCTCCCAGGTGACATCGAGCAGGAGCGCAGGGAGCAGGTGGAGCTGGAGAGACACATGAAGATGCTGGAAGCCGACATGCTGAAGCTGAACACCCTGCTGAGCCACAACAGCCAGCTCCGCCAGGCCCTGGAGCAGAGCAACGTCCTCATGGAGACAGACTTCCTGCACAGGCTCAAGGTGGGGGCAGCCGGGTGGTGTGTGTGTGTGTTTGTGTGTGTTTATGTATGGGAATGAGGGGGGGTGAGTGGCCAGAGAGTGTGTATGTGGGTGGGTGGTGTGGGTGTGTATGGGGGTGAGTTGTGTGTGTCCACATGCTAAGCGAGGAGAATTCATTGTTCCCAGAATTGCTAACTGTGTGTTTGGGACGTGTGTGTGTGTGTGTGTGCAGGAGGCAGAGAGGGAGTCTGTCGACACGCAGATGAGACTTGAGAAGATCAAGGAGGAGAAGGAGAGACTCCTCAATAGTCTGATAGAGGCCGAGTAAGTCGTCCCTTTGTCTCTCTCTTCCCCTCTCTCTCTCTTTCCGTCTCCCTCTCTCCCTCCCCTTCTCTCCCTCTCGTTCTCTCTGCATCTCCCTCCATCTCCCTCTCTCCATCCCTCCCTATTTCTCTCTCCCTCTCGCACTCCCTCTCTCTCTCTCTCTCCCCCTACTACCTCACCCTCCCTCCCCTCT
This sequence comes from Thaleichthys pacificus, assembly GCA_023658055.1. Lineage (NCBI taxonomy): Eukaryota > Metazoa > Chordata > Actinopteri > Osmeriformes > Osmeridae > Thaleichthys > Thaleichthys pacificus. The sequence goes on from CM042860.1 coordinate 8,110,042, forward strand.
GTTCCTCTTCCCTCTGTGTTTCTGACCCGTGTGTGAATGTGTGACCCGTGTGTGTGTCCCGTGTGTGAGTGTGTGACCCGTGTGTGTGTGTGTCCCGTGTGTGTGCCAGGCGCCAGATCATGCTGTGGGAGAAGAAGACCCAGCTGGCGAGAGAGACCCTGTCGGCGGTGGACTCGGAGGTGGGCCAGGGAGACATCCGCACCATGAGGGCTGAGATCCACCGCATGGAGGTACCAGCACCTGCACCACAGGAGCAGACGCCCCACTACACACACACACACACACACACAGCTTCCTTCATCCTCACCTGTGTGTGTGTGTGTGTCCAGGTGCGCTACGGGCAGCTGGGGAAGCAGCAGGAGCGCCTGCTGAGGGACATGGAGGCGGTGGTGGCGAGGAGGGAGAGCATCGTGATGAGGAGCGAGGGCCAGGCACGCAGCGACCGCAAGCAGCCCACACACTCGGACCTCCACGGCATGCTGCAGAGCCTGCGCAGGAAGATCCTGGACACGCAGAAGGCAGGGCTGTGTGTGGCTGTGTGTGGGTGTGTGTGGGTGTGTGGGTGTGTGTTTCCCTACCCGCATGTAGAGAAGTGTCTGCTCATATTTGCCTGTGCGTGGGAGGGAATTTCCAGTGCGCTTACAAATGCCTGTGTGTGTGCCTGTGTGTGTGTGTGTGTGTGCCTGTGTGTATCTGTGTGTGTGTGTGTGCCTGTGTGTGTGTGTGTGTATAGCTATGTGTTTCTCTACCCACATTTGGATAAGTATCTGTTCATATATGTGTGTGAGGGCATTTGTATGTGGGCTTACAAGTGCCTGTGTGTGTGTGTGTGTCTGTGTGTGTGTGCTGTGCGTGTGTGACCCCAGCAAGCGGAGCAGTGTGACGGGGTGATCCGGGACCTCCAGGAGAGCCAGGCTGGGCTGAGCAGCAGCCTGAGGGAGAAGCAGCTACGCCTGGGAGAGCAGCACGGGGCCAGCACCGTCCTGGCCTCCGACCTCCACAGTCTGCAGGACACCAAGGAGAGGGTAGGACACACACACACACACACACACACACTGGAGGAGTACACAGCATGTGTGTCAATCCATCTGTCTTTCCGTCAGTCTAACTCATTCATCTCTCGATGTATTCTTCTATCTGTCGAATCCAGCCATTCATCGATCGAGCTAGCTTTCTATCTGTAATATAAACCCCCCCGTCCCGTCCCGTCCCCGTCCAGAACCTGGCCCGCCTCGTGTCCCTGCAGGGCCGGGCCAAGCAGCTGGAGGCGGTGCGTGGAGGCCGCTACAGCGTCCTCTCCGCGGGGGGCCCGGAGGCCCTGGAGCAGGGCCTGCAGCAGCAGGAGGAGAGGCTCCACGCCGTGGCCTCCATCCTGCAGCGCGCCACCCAGGAGTCCCCCCAGCACCAGGGGCCGCTGCGACGCCTCGCCCTGGCCCTGGCCGCCCGCCTGCACGCCGCACCGCAGCCGGACGGCCAGTCATGAGGGGCCGGGGGATGGTGGAGGGATGGAAGGGGTTTAGCTTGGGAAGGGGACTTTTAGGCAGTGGGGGGTGGGGGGAAAGAGAGAGGAAGAAGGAGTGGGAGATGTGAAGGGGAAATGGGGAGGGAGGGAGACAGGGAGAGGGGTGAGGAGCTGGATGAGGGGGGGGGCATGAGAGAAATGAATAGGTGAGTGAGAGGGAGGAGATGGGGAAGGAGGAGGGGGCAGTGGCGGAGAGGTTAGTCTATGTTGTCCTCAAATATTTTCGTCGAAGATGCACATTCACGAGTCCAGCCAGACCATAAAACGAACACGACTGTGGGGAAAAAAGTGAAATAAACGGTGTGTCTATTACAACCAACACACGAGGTCGTGTAAATGATTCTGATCAAATTCCGATGGGGAACAGCCACGATCATGATCATCAACCACTGCATGGTTGAGACGGAACCGAAGGGTGGAGGCCGGGCTGGTGGAGGCCAAACAAGGAGAGGCGATGCACATCCTGGGACGGTGTCGGAGTGAGGAGGCCCTGTCGAGAGCGTCCCCTGGTCGTATGAGTGTGAAGACACACTCATGGCAGATATGACAGTGGTCCTGAGACCCCAGAGTTTCCTGTGTGAACCAGCTCTGCCCGGTGATCTCTGTGAATCAGTGACCCACTCACTATCTGGCTTTCTCGTTTATGTCCAAGTGCGCTCATTCAGTTATCTATCTAGAACATTCCGGGTAATTCCTGGAGTGACAAAAGGCTTTTTGTCATCAATTTTACCCCCTAGAAGAATGCGAATAAACTTAACGGAAAACTAGCAATGTTTAACTTTCTGAGAACCGAGCAGGGAGCTGTTGCTCACCCTATCGCTCAGCAAACCAGCCACATCACCAAGCTGTTTCCCCACAACACCGAATAGATGTTTGGAGACGCTCACATATCCAGACCCACCCTGCTGAATGGTTCAAATCAGCTGGGACATAATTAGTAGGCCTATGTCATTTCACTTATTGCTTACGGTAAGCTGCTATAGACTGAAGTTATCTCTGACATCGGATGTGCTCTCCAGGGTGCATGCCTGTGTCTGAGGGAAGGGAGCACACAAGGCTCGGCACATCAGATACGTGTGATGTCAAGAACTGTATGAATCAGTCAGATCATATTCCGTTGCACGTAAACTGGAGTTGCTCAAACATGGCTGTTTGTCCCAGAAACCTTTTAGTCATTCCTGATGGTGGTTTGTTCGTTGACATAAACATGTTTGTTTTAGTTTGTCGTCTGTGTGTGTGTAAAATACGCCCTCTGAACGCAAACTAATTCACACCTTTCATTCATTGAAAGCAAAAACATTTGACTTCCTCATGTCAAAATGACAGATTTAGGTGTATGACATTTACTGCAACGTGTCATTTGCATGTTCTGCGTGGGTTGGTGAAAAAGTATCCACTTCTAAACAAATTAGGTTTGACAAATGACATCACCTTTCATGGAAACGACAGCATGCGCCAATCTGTCGGTTAATTTCACAGCATCAATCTAGAACTGTTTACCCACTGCAAAACAGGTTCCTGTGGCCCTCAACTCTATAAGGTAATAGTCTATAAACCTCTGTTACTGTACACATAATTGCCACCCTGCGAGCTGGCAATGTTAAAACTACCCTACTGTACAAAGATGAGTTAGAACCATTTCTTTCCTCTACTTCCTGCTTTGACAGATGGACTTTGAACTTCAAAGCCTCGCCTGCGCGCGTGTTTGTTCCTGACAACAACCTTGGTCTGTGTTTGCTCGACTGTGATTAGGAATTATTAGAGCGTGCTTGGGCGCTCTCTGATAGCCGCGCTTGTGAGCTTGTGAGCGTGTGTGCGTCTTCGGAGCGGGATCCCTTTGACAAACAGCAATATGGCTCCGTTTATTAAATGTGACATGTTAAGTGCAGCCAAAGCTCTGTGTGCCGTCAACGGATATTGAGTAGGACCGGGCTGTCAACATGAAGACGTCTATGTCTATGAGACTTGGGTGAGGGGGGGAAACGAGGATGTTTTCTTGATTGTAATAAGTGAAGGTGTGCGCATAACATATACGCACTCAGTACTCTGGTGTGTGTGTGTGTGTGTGTGGATGGGTGTTGTGACAGACCCTTGTTTTTGGCTGTGCTTGTCTGCAGAGTGAGTGTCCGGTATTTCAGGTTTCCCCGCACACGCCCACTAGGTCACACTTTGAAGCCAACACAGAAAGGGGCAGGGCGAGCCGTATCTCCTTTACAGGACCGGAATGCTCGGGCCACAGACACTCTCCTTTTCTCCACGCAGCAATGTCGCTGGCTGCGTTTGACTGAGTTGAAGCGTGGATGTCCACCATTACTGTTAGTACTGTTATCATCCGAGTTCAGTCATCGCCGACCGAGACTGTGTCAGCCAGCACCTCAGCGCACACAACCGCACACAACCGCGCACACACGCCATGTCTTCCACCATGGTGGAGGAGCGTGCGTCGTCGGAGCATCCCGACCCGAAGGACATGAGCGAGGAGGAGCTGTGGGAGCTGATCAACGACAGCCGCCACCGCATCTCCCTGGGCGTCCGTCCGTGCATCCTGATCCCGTACCTGCGGCAGGCCCGCGTGCTCACCGAGATGGACGAGGACGAGATCCTGTCCAGCCACAAGCTCAGCAACCGCTCCATGAGGACCAGTAAGTCCCCCCCCCCCCCCCCCATGTTGTGAATCTTTAGTCCCTTCGAAGGTTTTATGGCTGTATAAAACGTGGTGGTGCAAGAAAACATTTGTTGTATTTGGTTTGGGAGTGCACTGTGGGTCTTGTGCTCCAGTCTCAGGGTGTCGCGTCAAGGTTTGTGCCTGTGCCTCCTGAGAGACTTACGTTTACATTTAGTCATTTAGCAGACGCTCTTATCCAGAGTGACTTACAGTAAGTACAGGGACATTCCCTCCGAGGCAAGTAGGGTGAAGTGCCTTGCCCAAGGACACAACGTCATTTTTCACGGCCGGGAATCGAACCGGCAACCTTCTGATTAATAGCCCGATTCCCTAACCACTCAGCTATCTGACCCCCAGACTTCTGCTGAGAAAGGTTTAGACAGACAGGTGACAAGACTGTCACCTCAGTTGTTGTCGATTATTTGGGCTGGGTTCGAACCTGAGAGGATCTACTGTAATGTCCCCCTGACCTGGTCTTCTCATCTCCTCTCCTCATCACTCCCCTCCTCTCGTCACCGCTTATCTCCCCTTCTAACATCTCTCACATCTCTCTTCCTCCGCCTTCCCCCCTCCGCCAGGCTACATGCTGGACCTCCTCCGTACCCAGGGCAGGAACGGAGCCATGGCCCTGCTGGAGAGCCTGATGATCCACCACCCCGCCCTGTACACCCAGGTCACGGGGCTCCAGCCCAGCATCGAGCCCTCAGGCTTCAGCGGTGAGGCCAACCCCTCTCTGTCTCCCTCCCTATCAGTCGGTCCCCTTGGCGTGCTGCACACTGAGCTGCACATGAAGCATGGTGTCAATGTTGTCTTTTGTCTGTCAAAAGTGAATTGTTCTCTCCTCTCCTCCGCTCTATTCTACTCGACTGTTTTCGTCTCTTCTCTCCGCTCTCCCCCCCCCCTCCTTCCCCTCCCCTCCCCCTCATCCTCTCCTCCGCTCTATTCTTTTCTACTCCACTCTACTGTTTTCATCACTTCTCCCCTCTCCTCCCCCTCCTCCCCCTCCTCCCCTCCCCTCTCCTCCCCCTCATCCCCTCCCCCTCAGGGCTGATCAAGTACTCGGAGCTGACGGAGTACCTGGTCCGGGCCGTGACGGGGATGCAGAAGGAGCTGCAGGCGGCCCGCCTGGAGGCGTGTCGCCACGCCCAGCGCTGCTCCGCCCTGGAGGCGGAGCTGGGCCAGGTGATGAAGGAGAGCGAGGAGAGCTGCCGGCTGCGCGGCGAGCAGGAGCGCGCCAGGAGGCAGCTGGTGGCGGCCCGCCGCGAGGTCGCCCGGCTGAAGGACGAGAAGTGCGACCTGTACGTGCGCTACACGGCCGCCATTGAGGAGAAGGCCACCGTGAACCTGCGCTCGCGGGACCTCAACCTGAAGGTGGGCGTCGGAGCCGGACGTTTTGGCGTTTGAGCCCGTGATTCGGTCGACGTCGCTTTCCGCCGTGTTCCCTCTCGCTCGGCGGTTTGGAGGCGGTGGTCCCTGTCCCTTGACGGTTCTGCGCTCTGT
>CM042860.1:8118228-8134574 GCA_023658055.1 Thaleichthys pacificus
AATATGAGTGTTTGTTGAAAACACCCTTGTATTAAAGACAACACACTCCCTAAGTATTTCTTTGTATTAATGGCGTGTGACCAACCTCCAGATGTCTGCCCGGTATGTGGAGTACTTCAGCCCGTTAACATCCAACTTCACCCAACAGTCTCTCTTTTGTTTCACTTCCAGTCAATGACAATGAGCAAGCCCTAAGTTCACCTGCAACTCCTCCCTTCAACCGCAAGACTACTAATGGGTGAGGCAGTTTGACTGAACTATTCCACAGCTTTTCTCATTGAAAGCCATTGTTCTCCGTGTGGTTTAAATGATAGTTTCACGGTGAGTTCTGACCCAATCCAGCGAACCAGGATGACTTAATCAACTCCTCAGCCTTCATAACATATTAACTATTTTTTTTAAATCATAGAGCATCCATAGGATCATTTAAGTCCTCAGCGTATCTGGTCTGTAGTGGTGTCTGGATGATTGACACTCCTCTCCACCAATCCACAGCCACTCCAGGCCGTCGGCCCCGCCCTTCCTGCTGCGCTCTCGCCCGCGGGCCATGCGCATCACCGGCCGCGCCCTCACCATCTCCTTCCAGGGGGAGGCTCTGCTCAGCCAGCTGCAGGTCGTCGGGGGCAACAAGACGGGTGTGTTCGTCCATGCGGTGACGGAGGGATCAGCCGCCCACACTGTGGGCATCGGCCAGGGAGCACAGATACTGGAGGTGAGGAATGTGTGGGTGTGTGTGTGTCTGTGTGTGTGTGTGGGTGTGTGTGTGTGTGTGCGTCGGTGTGTATGAGCAACATTTTTCTATGTTGATAATATCAAACCAGCACCAGTTACATGGTTCATTAACCCCAGAAATCCCGAAAAGGAAACAAGCTCTCTCCGGTGCCAACCTCACTCCAAAAAACAACCATTCTGTGTCAGAACTATACCTCCCACCACACCTGAAGCCCCAGTCGCAGAGCCGCAAGGGTGATTCTCATGGCCCCCCGGTGCGACTGTGTTCCCCAGGTGCGGTATGAGCAAGCCCAGCAGGCCCTGAGCATGATGCTGGAGGACTCCACCCTGGAGGAGGCACTGTGGGCTCTGGGGCAGGTCCAAGGATTCTGCCACCTCTCCTTACGGCCCAACCAAGATGGTGAGACTGCATGTAGCGCTGCTCAGGGTGTGTGGAGTCTCACCAACCTTGGGGACCCTCCGCCTTGGACAGTCGCTGGTTGTATGTGGTTGGATTAGTAATATCTACACGGAGGAGAGAAGCTCTTTTTAGCGAGGCACGTCACTGTCAGGTCAGCGTTTACCTCAGGAAGGGTAGAATAATGTGAATTGTTCATAGGTGCTTTTTTAATCACAATGAAAGATGTTTTGATTTTGTTAGCCCTGTTCCTGATTGTAATCCAGCAGTGGATATCTATGCTGATGTCGCAGACAGCGAAAAAGCGCAATCTGAAATCCTCACGTTCTTTAGGAGTCACAACATATTTGGAACGTAACCATAGTGCTTAAAGATTCCAAAAAACGACGTTATGATTGATTGGTTCAAAAAGGTCACATGCTTGGAAGAAATGGAACAGTTGCTCCTCCATGGCCTGAGGAGATACTGTGTCTGTCAGTGGCGGGGAAGGTCTGGTCCATCGATACTCTGCAATGTGGCGGTTAGCATGGACAATAACGCTGACAAACCACATTCATCAGCTTGATTGTAATCTTGGAACTGACTGAACTTTCCTTGAATTGACTTTGATTTATAGTTTGAGCTTCCAAAAAATGCACACGTGCAAAAGGAAAACGATTGATCCTATAAGCAAATCTTTCGTGCTTTTCAATAGTTAATCGAAAAGGACGTTGAATTAATGTTGAAAGTAGGTTGCATACATTTCTTGGAGTGTCCTTGGAATGTTTTGTCCGTAAACTGATATATTGCGCCATAAAATGAAGTGCTGGAGTTTTATTTGGAACTTAAATTCCATTCCAGATATTTTAGAGATAAATGCTTCAGTGCATATACTAAAGTTTACTAACCCTTCATCCTAAAATAATCTATCGAGTTTTATCTGCAAATGAGTGCATACAGAGCAAAACACACCATGTATTCAGTATTACAGTCACATGACACACAACACTAACCCCGTGCCTGTCTTTCTCCTTCCTCCCTCTCTCTTTCCTCCCTCTCTCCTCCCTCCCTCTCTCCATCCTCCCTACTCTTCTCCATCCTCCCTCTCTCTATCCTTCCTCTCTCCATCCTCCCTCTCTCTATCCTTCCTCTCTCCATCCTCCCTCTCTCCATCCACCCTCTCTCTCCATCCTCCTCTCTCTATCCTCCTCTCGTCGTCCTCCCTCTCTCTCTATCCAATCTCTCTCTATCCAATCTCTCTATCCTCCCTCTCTCTATCCTCCCTCTCTCCTCCCTTTCTCTCTATCCTCCCTCTCTCCTCCCTTTCTCTCTCTCTCTATCCTTCCTCTCTCTATCCTCCCTCTCTCTCCATCCTCCCTCTCTCTCCATCCTCCCTCTCTCCTCCATCCTCCCTCTCTCTCTCTATCCTCCCTCTCTCTCTCCATCCTCCCTCTCTCTCCTCCTCCCTCTCTCTCTCTATCCTCCCTCTCTCTCTCCAATCCTCCCTCTCTCTCTCCTCCCTCTCTCCCCTCTCTGTCTCCCAGCCTACGAGAGGCTGCTGCAGCAGATGAAGAGCTGACGGGGCCCTGTCATGTGACTCCCTGTCAGGTGACTCCCTGTCAGGTGACTCGCCGTCGGGTGACTCCTTCTACGTGCGCGTCAACATGTCCCTGCTGGGCGGGTCAGGCGGGGCCCTGGCCGTGTCCTGCAACGACATCCTCCACGTGACCAACACGCGGCCCACTGGCCCCAGCAGCATCTGGCTGGCCAGCCACGTCCACCCCTGCCAGCTGCTGGACCTGCAGCGTGGCACGCTGCCCAACTACTACAGGTGGGCGTGCCTCGGGGCACAGGAGGGGGAGGGGGAGAGGGGGGTTCGATTGACCCAGGTCTGCTCCTGAGCTGATACTGAGAGTCACTACTGCCGAAGTGTTAAAGGATTGTGTGTATGTGTGTATGTGTGTGTGTCCCTCAGGGCTCAGCGCCTGCTGATCAGAGCCATTGAGGACATGAGCTTCCAGCCCACAACACGCAGCAAGGTAAGATCCCTCCCCGGGCTCTGCCTCTGGTCCCCTCACCCAGTCCCCGGGCTCTGCATCACACCGTGACGTTGACGAGGGGAAACGTGTGCTCGATTGTTTATCATAATGTTCACTGACGTAGGATTAGGATTATTTGCGTGGAAATGAAGATTTGGAATCATATTCCTCGCTAGGAACCAGTCGAGAGGAGCAGGGCCAAGCAATCCAGTGTACATGTACTGCACTCTGTGTTTGTCGCACATGAACTTGAACTTGAAACGAGCTGAAATAGAGGAGAATTCCCTCTTAGATCGGGGCTCTTCCGACTGTTCCTACCCAGTGACTCATCTCCTCCCTCCCTCCTTCCCTCCCTCCACCTCCCTCTATCCTCCTCCTCCCTCCTTCCCTCCCTCCTCCTCCCTCTATCCTCCTCCTCCCTCTATCCTCCCTCTATCCTCCTCCTCCCTCTATCCTCCCTCCTTCCCTCCCTCCCCAGGCTGAGCGGGTGATGGCCAGGGAGAAGCAGAAGGTGGTGAGGATCGTCAGCACGGGCCGCCAGGGGAGGAACCCCCTGTGGGTCAGCGTGGAGGACAACAACGACAAGAACGTCGAAGAAGGTAACTCCCATCCAAAACTCCACCCACCCGCTCCGAAACACGATGAGTGGGTTTCGAGTTCCATGAACACCTCGGAGTCGATCTCCCTCTGCCGTGTAATCCTAATCCCCCTAACGTGTTTCTTTTCATCGAACGCTCCTTGTTTTTTGGTCTCGATAGACACTCATTGTGTCACCTTGTACAACACGCCTCTCGATCGCTAGGCGACACCTCTGTCCTCTGTTTTGGTTCACGTTGCGTCATGGTGTTTTCCAGGCGATGCGTGTGCCCCGCGGGGGTGCGTGACCCTGATGCCCTACACCCTGGTGACCCCCCACTACCCCCCCGTGTGCCGGCCCGTCCTCCTGCTGCCCTCCATCCTGGGCCGCCTGCTGGACAGCAGAGTGGCAGAGTGGCAGGGCTTCCAGCTCTGCAAGCCTGGTAAAGAGCGTGGCACCCCTAGTGGCCGTGCCGTGCATCGGATTGCATCGGACCATTGTTAATCGGGGGTTCGTAGTGCGTGTCTCCAATGTTTCCCTCTCTCTCTTCCCGTCATCCTTCCCCCCTCCACCCCCCACCTCCACCTCCACCCCCCCCCCCCCCCCCGCCCCCCACCCCCCCGCAGAGCTGCTGAGCAGCAGTGAGCGGGCCGCCCGGCTCCAGAGGTCAGAGATGCTGGAGGAGTGCGAGCCGGGCAGCAACCTCTGCTACACCCTGCAGAGCGTGGAGAGGGTGGTGAAGCAGGTGAGGCCCTCTCACACACACACACTTACACACACACACACACACTTACACACACACACACACACACAGACTACATACTGGGACGAGGGAGACCGAAGTGTCAATGCTGGGACTTTGGAACCTGTCCGCAGGGGATCCACTGCGTGCTGCCCCTGGGGCTGGACTGCGTGAGGCGTCTGCACCGGGCGGAGATCTTCCCCATCATCATCTTCATCGCCCAGACGGAGCGCACCGCCCGCAAGCTCAAGTACGGCAAAAGCCAGCGTTCCACCACACGCCCCCGTTGGAAAACACGCTCTGTGAACACACGCACACGCTCTGGGGGCTGCAGCACGTCACTCTAAAGTCCTCTGATAGTAAACCCCTTCTCTTTCTTTCCCCCCCCCCCCCCACCTCCCCTCTCCCCCCCTCCTCCTCCACCTTCAGGAGCAAGCTGGCGCGTCAGCGCTGGTCGGAGGAGAAGCTGCTGGAGTGTTGCCGTAGCGAGGAGCCCCTGCTGGACAAGCTGCCCTGCCTCTACCGCAGCGTGCCCGCTGACTCCTGGTGTGACAGCGCCGCCCTGCTGGCCGGCCTGCGCACGCTCATCTGGGAGGAGCAGAAGAAGATCGTCTGGGTGGAGCCTGACCTGTGGTGAAGGTGGGCCTGGCTGCAGTTTAGTAAACATACTTCAGGGTGTATTCGTGGGTAGGATAGAATAGAATGTTCCTTGACTTTAACCTGTGTGTCTATGATACCGTTCTGATGAGTTACCTGTGAAAGCTGGTTCCTGGTGGTTGGAAGAAAGGGGGTTTTAGAATCCTGTACAAATATTTTGGGGGGTACATTTCCCTAATATATAGCAAGCACCCAAGGGTTGTATTTATTCGTTAATAATAATATTTTATTATGCGTTATCTAACCTCTCCCCCGATCTGGGGAATTATTGTTGTGTCTATAAAGACAACCAGTTTACCGTAAAGATATCAGATCATATTGTTCTATGCTGTGTATTGTTAATGTATTGTATACATTATGTGTGAAGTTACATGAGGGAAATTGATCAACATTATGGGTGTACAAGTGTTACTTGAGCCAATTCTGAAATGTTGTGAAGAATGTTCTGTTTCCCGCACTCAAAGATTTACAACGTCGCTTTTATTTCTGACCTGGGAACGTGTATTTTGTATCTTTATTGTTAAAGAGTAAGCAGTGTCTGATTAATCACACGCTGCCTTAGGGAAACTGCAGTTACATTACATTGTACGTAGAACTTGACTCGTTTGCATTTCTTTAAGCATGAGGATGTCGCGCTGTACCTGTCAGGAACATTGCGCCACGTCGCGTTTTATATTTTTATTTAAAGGTTACAGCACCGCAAACCGACATAATTCCATCTTCTCCTATTTCGCGTGTTCAGTCTTTCAACACTCACCTGCCAGCCCATCCAGGGCTACAATAACCGTTTGTTATCATGTGACCTGTAAAGCAAGTCATTGTTATAGGAAATACATCTGTTTTGTCATAGTTGTCAAATGTGAAAGATCGAACAATAGGTAGAGATATACGGTGGACTACTTTTCTCTTTCTGTGTGTCTTTTGTATGTCTATATGTTTACGTATAGAAACTTTTACCTACAAAATGTCGTAATTTGACCACCGAATTAGAGGAATTTTGTATTAAATGTGAATGGGGGACTGAAGCTTTTTCATTCATTTCAGATTAGACTATATATTACATTAACCATTAAATATTCCATTAATATTCCTCGTGAAATATGATCGATACAGATACAGATTAACATGTTGCCTACACATCCAAAAAGTATACGGTTCAAGAAAGGTAGTCTACATTTTAGAATTTAAAGTGAGGTATTTCATTGCCTGGGCTTTATTGTTTTCAAGACATCGGTCATTCATGACGCCTATTCCCCACAAGGGGGAGGCAGAGAGAGGTGAATCTCTCTATGAGGGAGTGGTTGAGCGAGGGAAAAGACATGGTGCAGACAGAGATGGACGAGAGGGAGACGAGGAATGGGGGGGAATTAGATAAGACAATGATTCATTTTTTTGGTGTGTCTAATCTCCGCCTGCGCCACTGTGCTTTTTGCATGTGACACGATCGTCTAAAGCCACTCGCTTGGCTGACGCATCCGAGCTAAATCAATGTTGCTCTTTTGCTCTGGCGGTGATTATTGACTTGGGTTTTTTTTTTTTAAGACTTCCACTGAATCAATTTATTCCCCTCAGAAAGACATTTTCAGCTCCGCCAGAGTCCAGTATCCCCCCTCCGGTTGCCGGGAAACCACTCCAGTGATTTGTGTGTTGTCAGAGATCATTAGAGACAGAAACACGCCTGTGTACGGCGAGCGCAGCCAAGCCACAGAGAGAGAGAGGAGGAGGAGAGGGGGATATGTTTGCGGGGGGAAAAACGCTCAACCCATCTTCCCTGTCTCATCCTTTTCTCAAAGACACACACACAGCTCCCCTCCCTCCACCCCTGCACCATAGGGCAAGTTTAACACGCTTTGATATATTTTGTTTTTTTTCTCTCGTGGAGGCTTTTGAACTGGGCTTGGTTTCAGGACTGGGGATTAAAGGAATGAAGAATGTATTTGGCAGCAAAACTACTGGGGAGTATTCTGATGTTTAATTGATAGAGTTTCAATGTTGGGAACAGCAGGCTTGTCACTTGCAATCACTTTAAATAACAGTGTGTGTTTGTGTGGGGGGGGAGGGTGTGGGTGGGTGTGTGTGTGGGGGGGGGGGGTGCACTCAAAGGCGACAGTGGGGTTTTTTTCTGTACTTTTCTGTTTTCTTTCACTTCAAATTTACTGTTTACAGTCTTTTGCAGGAAACCATTCCCCCACCAGTCTCTCTTTTTTACATGTCAGGGGAAAACCCTTCTCCTTAATTAGAAACAACAGCCCACTCATAAGTTTAGTACCATGTGCTGTTTACTCATTATGGACCCAAACACGTCAGAGAGAAGTGTACTGTCTCCTCCACTGGCCCAGTAAGTTTCCTTTGGTACAAGGCCAGAACTCCTGCTGTGAAGAGCTGTATGTGAAATGAAGGTTTCCTTTTTACTCTCGCTCGCTCTCTCTCTCTCTCTCTCTCTCTCGGTTTATTTCTCTCGCTCTCAGTGTCCGTCTCTTGCGCACTCTTGTTTCTTTGTCAAGTTTTCCCTGGAATCATTACAGTGTTTCTCTTTCTCTCTCTCAGCTGATGTTCTGGATATATATACATTCTCTCGTCCAACTCCCCTATTATTGTGTTTATAAATTCTCTCTTCTAACTCTCCCTCCTCTATCGTTCATTCTCTCTCTCGCTCTCTCGCTCTCTCACTCTCACTCTCTCACTCACTCGCTCTCTCTCTCACTCTCACCCACTGGTGACCTGCATGGTGTGAACCACGTGACAGAGGAATGGCAGTTTTATCACGTGTGAACCATCTCTCCAGACGTGCATCTGTCACACACACACACACACACACGCAGACACACAGCCAAGTACACACACACACAAATACAACAACAAGCTCACCTAAAGGACAGTTCCCTGCCCTTGTGTACCAGCATGGACAAAGCCCTTATGTGAAAGCTTTTGGCTTTATCTCAGATGGCAAGTAAGACCTGATGGAGGCCAAGATATAAGCATTGTCTCTGCTGTGCCTGTGTCTCTCTGGCCTCCAAGTTCTGTGACAGTGTGCATGTGAACGAGGCAAAATGACTTTGTTGTTGTATTTGCTGCTCGCTCTCCCTGTCTCTTCTCTCTCTCTCTCTCTCTCTCTCTCTCTCTCTCTCTCTCTCTCTCTCCTGTCTCTCTCTCTATGTTTCTCTCTCTAAATATATATAGATATATATCTATAGATATAGATAAATGTCCCTCTCTATGTCTCTCTATATATATATGTCTCTCTCTCTATGTCTCTCTCTCCCTCTCTCTCCTTTGGCCTGGTAAATACCAAGGGTGCAGTGAGGGGTGAGGCTGGTTGCTGTGTGTTTGTGTGTCTGTGTGAAAGCGAGTGAGAGAGAGAGGCTCCATTGTGCCCAGGTTCAAGGAGAGTCAGGGCCAAACAAAGCCAGGGTCAGTGCCCCTACTCATGGGACTGGCCGTCTCCAGCCCTGTGCCCTGTCTCCCTCCCTCCCTCTCACACACACACACACACGCAAATGCTCTCTCTCACACACACGCACGCAAACGCTCTCTCACCACACACGCATAATGTTCGTTTTTCTTTACTTGAAATGTTCACATGTTTTCAGAGATCAATTGAGTTGTTCATGTCATGGCCGTGTGTTAACATCTACCCTTGGAAGAGATGCTGGTGTGGGAAGCCTTTGGCGTTTCGTTGATCCATGCTCGATCTGACATGGAGCACACGAGATTCTGAGGTTCTGCCTAAAGCCAACCACCCCCACCCCTTTTACACACCCACACACACACACACACACACACATACATTCACACATACATTCACACATATCTCCCCTCATCCTCAGGTTCATATCCTCCCCCTCTCCCTCCTTCTCTTCCCTCCAGGTTGTGGGAAGGCAAACAGGCCCAATTGGACGTCAGGGGGAATTAGACGGCAGACAATTTGATTTCTCCGTCTACCCGGCTTCCCTCTCTCCTCCTGTCGTCCCTCCCTCTCTCCTCCTCTCTTCCCTCTCTCCTCCTCTCTTCCCCCCCCCCCCCCTCCCTCTCCTGTGAGGCAGGCAGACGTGTGGGCCAGGAGTTGGACGCGCGCAGACAGGAAGGAAGAGGGGGAGAGTGAGAGAGAAGGGATGGAAGGGTTAGACTGGGAAGGAGAAAAGACCAAGATGGAGAGAGCAACAAAAAAAAGAGAACAATTGAAAGGTGAAAAAAACAGACTTGGAGAGAGAGGGAGGGAGAGAGAGGGAGGGAGAGAGAGGGAGGGAGAGAGAGTGGGAGAGAGCTTGTGTCAATCCTGGTCATTTAATAGTCCTCCCACTCCTTGTCCAAATGGGTCAGTTGACGCATGTTAGCGGTTCCTTAATAGATCCAGTAATCGACCACAGTGCAGGTGGGCGGGGGACAAGACCTCTTTCTCTCTCCGACATCCATCCATCCTTACACATCCGTTCTCCTCTCAACATCCCTTCATCCCTAACTCAATTCTTCTCTGCCACGGACTCCCATTTCAACTCATTTCATACCACATTGGAGGAATACACACACACACACAGTCACACACCACAATGCTCTCAACCACTCTAGGAAAGGGTAGACCAGAATTACAAACCCACAGAGGGTTGGGGAGCTCTGTGAATTAGGGTGGAAGTATCGTTTCTGCGGTAATGTTGTTGGAATGGGAGTGCGGTCTGATGTGTGTGTGTGTGTGTGTGTGTGTGTGTGTGTGTGTGTGTGTTGGCTGAGAGGAGTAGGTTTATGTGTTCCTGTAATGTGGTTGTCGAACCTTGAGTGGAGGTAAAGAGGATTTTAGGAGGGATTTCAACTTAGCACACACATCCACTCACACACATCTACACTTATGCGCACACACACACACATACACACACATGATACACAAGACACACTATCCTAGCTCTTCCCTGTCGTCTCTTTTGCTGGGATGCAAATGCACAGTGCACCTGACTCTAATCCTGAAGCCCAAAACACACATACACGCACAAACACACACAGACACGGACAACGACCATCCAGTTGTTTGGGCCTGATGACTCATGTATTTGCATCCTATTATAGCCACAGGTTGCCAGATCCCAGTGGTGCACCACCTTTTTGTGTCCACCAACAGTTCTTATTCCTGCTGCTCTCGGTTTACCTACAGGGAGACCTATCTGTAAACCTAACCCTCCACCCCCCACCCCCCCTGAGCAGGTTGACATGATCCTAAGGGGGGTGGGGGGGGTAACAGCTGTGGGTTGCCAGGTTCTTAGTAAACTCCCTCTGGGTGAGGGTTGCCAGGTCCTAGTAAGCCACAGCAGGTTGAAGGGAGCCGAGGCGCTGACTGTGGTCTGGTGCCACGCTGGGCCTGGTTATTATCTCCAGATGACATCAGCATGTAGAGCAGATGCCTCTCTGGCCACAGGGGCTGCAGAGACAGAGAGAGGAAGGGAGCGAATGAGAGAGAGAGGGAGAGGGAGGGAGAAAGATTTGAAGGGAAAAACGAGGGTGGGAAGGTCTGACAGGGTGGGAGTAAAGAGAGATAGAAGAGGTTAGAAAGGGTTGAGAGAGTGAGTTATCGATGGAGGCGGCGAGGGTGAGAATGTGTGAGAGAGAGAGAGAGAGAGAGAGAGAGAGAGAGGGAGAGAGAGAGAGAGAGGGAGAGAGAGGGAGAGAGAGAGGGAGAGAGAGGGAGGGAGAGAGAAACAGAGAGGGAGAGAGAGAGAGAGAGGGAGAGAGAGAGGGAGAGAGAAACAGAGAGAGAGCGGTTCATGGCTGGATCTGGAGTATTTATTACCTTACTTATCAGGCCATCTCCTTCGCAGCAGGGAAACCCACTCTTTCTGCTCCGTTCCCAGCAGACGATTCTCCCCTCTATCATAATAGTACCACAACCAATAACAGTGATGCATCCATGTGTTGGAACAGTAGCATTAATATGAATTGGGGGGAACATGGTATGCTAATTGCCCTCATGAATAATGCTAATAATGCTAATTGAGAGAAACGTAATTACAGCAACAACAATAACGATCATGAAGTGATGGGGAAAGTAATGATGATGTGGATGAACATTACTGAATAGATGTTTGGTGAATGCTAATATTAGATGCTAATGATGCATATACATTACCATAAATGGTCAGGTTGATTATTCTCGTAAAAAGGAGTAAAAGAGAAACTATATCGTAGGAAACAAATATTTGGGAGTATGTAGGTCAAAGCATTAGAAGATGTGTGTGTCTTCGTGTGAGTAGGTACAGGACCGTGTGTGTGTGGACGCTTCAGAGATTGTGTGTGTGTGTGTGTGCCCAGCTCCCTCCTAAAACTGCTGGTTTATTTATACCTGTGCTTTATGTGAGAGACAGAGGAGAAATCAAAGCTGGAAGCAAATGGAATTTGATTAAAGAGCCAGTGCAGCCATCATGTGTTTGTGTGTGTACGTGTGTTTGTGTGTGCACGTGTGTGTGTGTGCACGTGTGTTTGTGTGTGCACGTGTGTGTGTGTGTGCACGTGTGTGTGTGCACGTGTGTATGTGTTTAGTTGTGGGGGAGAAAAAGAGAGAGAGCGAGTGGGAGTGAACAAGCGGGGGAATGAGCGAGAGAGAAAGGGAGGAGAAGCGATGAGGGAGAGAGAGAGAGAGGGAGAGAGAGAGAGAGAGAGAGAGAGAGAGAGAAGGAGAGAGAGAGGGAGAGAAAGGGAGAGAGAGGGAGAGAGAGAGGGAGAGAGAGAGAGAGAGAGGGAGAGAGAGAGAGGGAGGGAGAGAGAGAGAGGGAGGACAGCAGCGGCGTGTGCGCGTGAGAGAGGAGGAGACGGGCGAAGGCTCCCTCTCTGTCTATCACCTCCGTTATTCCATCCCCCTCTCCTCCTCCAGGTTATTACAGCCATCCCAGGCCTGCACGGCTCCATTTAATGAGAAAGAGAAGCAGGCGTCAGGAAATGATATTTCTAATCAGTCTACTCTAAAGGGCCCCCCCTTTTATTAAAGGGAGCTGCTCCGTGTGTGTGTGTATATGTGTGTGTGTGTGTGTGTCTCTCTCTCTGTCTCTCTCTCTATATATTTCTTTCTCTCTCTCTCTCTGCAGTCTACTACAAGGCTGGTAATGGCTTCTGCCAGACAGTTTTGGTTTGCAGTCATCATGTTAAAGCCCTCAGCGTTCACACACACACACACACACACACACACATCGCCACGCTATCTTCCCCTTCCCCTTCCTCCCCCGAAACCCCTCCCTCTGCCCTCTGACACCCCCCCCCCCTCTTGTAATCTCCCAGCTTTTCTCTGTTAAAATGGACACTTGTGCCCTTTTCATCACAAGGCGCCACCGCGCCTTATTTCTTCAGGGAAATATTGAATTACCCGTAACCATCGGTGGTTTGCATCCCGGCCTCATAAAAGACTCCATGAATTTGTTTAACAATACCGGTTCCAGTGATCCTGTGAGCCCCCGGCAGAGCACCGCAGATGATGTCACAGAGCCTCCCCCCCCCCCCCCCTCCCCCATGTGCCAGACGGCGGTTTGGTTCCAGCGTCAGCGTGCAGAGCAGGGCTGCGCCGGGCACCCGAGGCTGCCTCTGTCAGGACACGCTCCGGTCACACCTCTGGGAGAGGCGCTCGGCGTCGAAACGAACGCGCCTGCCGGGTGCCCTCGCCCCGGCGCGCTCGGAGAAACGCGATTGGATTTGCGAGAGGTTAAGAGGGGCCGCTACGTGCGTCTAAGACTGTATGTCGATACCTGCTTCCTGAAGACGAGCCATCATATCCACACAGTAGACTCCCCGGTATACTTTCCCTTTCTCTGACTTGGACGGAGAGGGAGAGAAAGGCACTTTTGTTTTTATTCAGCTCCCCCAGGGGCCGGTTATCTCCCCGGTGCCCTGCTCTCAGTGCCAGAAGGTACAACAAGTACCGCACATGTGTTTGTCCTTGTGAGTCAGTGGAGCAGTATGTCCTGGTGGAACTGGGCGTCCTTTGTGAGTGTGTGTGTGTGTGTGTGTTTTGGGTGTGTGCGCGCGCGTGTGTGTGTGTGTGTGCCCTGGGAACAGAGATGTTCCCATCCCAGCTCCACACAGACTAAACAGCTGGCTGGAGCTGGGTCTGGTGCTGTATTTTTCCTACCTCTCTGTGTCCTGAGAGTTGAGATAAAAAAACACGGGGTGTGTTGTTGAAGGCCAGGGGCAGACAGGCCTGGGTGGATCCCTGAGGTGGAGTTTGTTGAGTCTCCCTCTGGGAGAGAAAATAACAAGTGTTTTGGTGTTCGTGTACCAAGCTGTTGTTTTAAACAGCTTGTGTGTCAGTTTGCCTCATTTGAAGTGTTGGTGTTGTGAAATGTAAAAAATAGACTTCCTCCCCAAACATGTTTGTTTGTGTCTCTCTCACTCCCCTCTTGCCCACACGCCTCTCTCTCTCTCTCTCTCTCTCTCTCTCTCTCTCTCTCTCTCTCTCTCTCTCTCTCTCTCTCTCTCTCTCTCTCTCTCTCTCTGTCTCTCTCTCTCTCTGTCTCTCTCTCTCTCTCTCTCTCTCTCTCTCAGCAGCAATGGACACCAGCCTTCTCAGTAGCAGCGGCTAAGCCTCCAGTCCAGCCGTCCAGGGACGTGCCACGTGTCTCTCCCCACCACCACCACCACCACCCCCCACGGTGCCTCGAGGGGCGGCTTGTTTTCTCCCAGAGGCCCCCCTTCCATGGAGGGTCAAGCCAGTGGTCGTGTGTTGGTGCAATACCGGGAAACCACAGTAATGGTCACACAAAACAACCACGTCCAGGTATAGCTAAAGGTCAACAAACACGATGCACAGGAGTGAGCAAATAGGCACGGGGACACAAATCAAACACGCCATCCCACACAATAAACACGCACATGCCAGCGCTCCACACAAACACGCTGTAAAAAGCGCCCTGTTGAAAGATTGTCCATGCTGAACTGTAGTGTAGGACAGACACACCCTTTTGATTTATTGACCTGATTTGTTGACCAGAGGGGCTTTGGTTTGGAGCATTGCAGGGCTAATCTGTCATGGTGAAAAGTGATTGTGGAAGAAGCCAGGAAATACATTTTCAGTGTACTTCAGTTCAGTTCAGTTCCTTTCAATTCAGTGAAATTCAATTCAGTTCAATTCAGTTCAATTCAGTTCAATTCAGTTCAATTCAGTTCAGTTCAATTCAGTTCAGTTCAATTCAATTCAGTTCAGTTCAATTCAGTTCCTTCATGGGTCACCTCCACTGAGTCCACCATGTCTATCACTCCGGATGGAACAGTCTGCTCCAACACCTGTGTGAGTCAGGTATCAGGGGCGATGTCTTGGGCAGGGAGCAGGGAGGGGGTGCAGGGAGCAGGGAGGGGGTGCAGGGAGCAGGGAGGGGGTGCAGGGAGCAGGCAGGGGGTGCAGGGAGCAGGGAGGGGGTGCAGGGAGCAGGGAGGGGGTGCAGGGAGCAGGGAGGAGGGAGGGGGTGCAGGGAGAAGGGAGGGGGTGCAGGGAGCAGGGAGGGGGTGCAGGGGAGCAGGGAGGGGGTGCAGGGAGCAGGGAGGAGGTAGGGGGTGCAGGGAGGAGGGAGGGGGTGCAGGGAGCAGGCAGGGGGTGCAGGGAGCAGGGAGGGGTTGCAGGGAGCAGGGAGGGGGTGCAGGGAGCAGGGAGGGGGTGCAGGGAGCAGGAAGAGGGTGCAGGGAGCAGGGAGGAGGGAGGGGGTGCAGGGAGGAGGGAGGGGGTGCAGGGAGCAGGGAGGGGGTGCAGGGAGGAGGGAGGGGGTGCAGGGAGGAGGGAGGGGGAGCAGGGAGGGCCGTGCAGCACTGTCAAACAGAGCTGCCACTGAGTGCCCCGTGTCATCTATCCTTCCTACACCTCGCAAGGGGACAGGTGTGTGTACGTGTGTGTGTGTCGAGGGGGGGAGGGGGGGTTAACACTAATCCCTGCCTTCTGACCCCATTTAAACCCCCCCCTCCTCCCACTCCCCTGCATCCCACTTCACCATTTCGGTATCTATTCGTGGAGTTTCATTACAGCCTTACGGCTGGTGTCATAAAAGACCAAGGCTGGGTGTCAACGGCCCTCTCCACAGTCCTGGCTGAGACGGCCATTTTAATTGGTATTGACGTCAGGTTTTAGCTGTACGTCCTCTCCACGCTTAAAAGCCCATGTTCCACTGATTACCTAATTAAAACCCTGAGTGAGGGGTATTGATCGAGGCCGGAATGAGGGAGGGAGAGAGAGAGAGAGAGAGAGAGAGAGAGAGAGAGAGGGATAGAGAGAGAGAGAGAGAGAGAGAGAGAGAGAGAGAGAGAGAGAGAGAGAGAGTGTATGTCATTATCTGTCATTCAACAGCAGTTGGTCATGTGACTGTACCACACACACACACACACGCACACACACACACACTGATCCACGCCTGAGAGCATTAACAAGGCCTTTCACACCAGGCAAAATCCATACGTTCGACAACACCGCCGCCACTCGCGCTTGTTCCGTCCCGAATGTGTTCGTTCTCCCCAACCTACAGGGTCGGCGTTCAAATGCGTGTGCGCCTCTGTACAGACCTGTGGATCTAGTCCGTGTGTGTGTGCGTGCGTGCGTGCGTGCGTGTGGCCGGCCTCACCTCCCTTCGATCCGTCCCTGGTCTACCTCCGGGTAATGGTGTGTATTTATAGCGAGCCCAGCATGGACAGGAGAGGGCTGGGGTCCGGGCGCCCGTGACAGACACTGATTACAGCCTTGGAGGTCGACAGGCAGCAGTAGAGATGTCAGTCTGGACCCTTATAGAATCAAGGCTCTTTCCTCTTTTGGGCCAACGATTGTCTCTAATAGTATGACATCATAATAGTATGATGTCATTGAACCGCCGTCGACTGTTGCTCTTACCTTGTTATCGATAAAGCTGCTCGTCGATTCGTCTATTGGGCGGTCGGCTGGTGCACCTTGCTGCACCTTCCGTGTTTCGCCTTGAGTATTTTTTCTCCAACCTTTAAACTGCGCGTATCCTATGTTCCTCGGACATCGCGGTCGGTCTTATCTGTCTATCTTTTATTGCTTTACTCGTTGGTCGGAGATATGGGAGCCATCCTATAAGAGCGAGTTTATTTCGTTCACTCTGTCTGCGAATACAGCTGTTCTTTGGAAAGTGTGTATAACGAGAGGGGGAGAAGGAATTTGGGGAGAGGACACAGGGGGCAGACCACTTGGTCCTGTATGCGGACGTCGGGCATGCGGGAGGAGGCGGGGATAGGTGTACCCTTTGTGTGGCGAGTGTCCCTTTC
>CM042860.1:8134674-8203096 GCA_023658055.1 Thaleichthys pacificus
AAACGAATTGCCCAAGCAAGCGACAGCAGAGAGTAAGCTACCCGCTCGGCGATCGGCGCCACCACAAGATTAAGGCGCACGCAGCTGAAGACCTCCCAAAGACAGAGAGAGATCGAGAGAGAGGGAGAGGGAGAGAGAGAGAGAGAGAGAGAGAGAGAGAGGGATAGAGAGAGAGAGAGAGGAGAGAGAGAGGAGATAGAGAGAGATAGAGAGAGAGAGGCGCCACCTTGTCCCCCTCTCTCCTCACTGTAGACCTCTCTCTCTCTCTCCCCACCACCTTTAACTATCTGCTCTGGGGTTGGCCCTGAGACAAGCTGCGGTCAGGATGAGGACATTAGTGGTCTTGAAGGGTTTAATCTCATCTCATTTCAGACAGGAAGTAGAAATATGGCAACAAATGAAGCTAAAATGACAGTATATTTCCGCAAAGTTAGCCTATGGTTGTATGTGTATATACATATGTGTTTATACAAAAATACACACACACAGGATATTACGGATGTTTCTGTGTACATTTCAGGCATACAGAGAGACACATTTAAATATGATTTTATTGTTTGTGGTTTCTGTGAAGCTCAAGAGTACTCAAGGAACATTTAGCATTTAGCTGTACCACAGACAGGAACCTGCCAATGGTCCTCCAGGGTAAGGTTAGCTGAAAACACAGGTGTTCCCCAAACAGAACTTGTGGAACACCATGTTTGTGTTTGTTCATCGGGGTGCTTGGTTTTCAGAACTGTCCAACACTTTATCCAGAATAAATGCGTTATTGGACACCGTTTATCCCTTTCTCTTTCTCTCTCCCTCCTTCCCTGTGGTGTGTGTGTGCCATCCCCAGTCAAACGTGACCGTCCACCTTGCTGGTGCGGTGCTGCTCTAACACGTGTTAGGCTAATGGCTCTAATACTGCCATAAATCCATATCAGCCACGCTGTAACAGCAGTGTCACATAAAAATACAGAGGCCGGTGAAAGATGGGAGGGAGAGCAAGAGGGAGTGGGAGAGAGACAGAGAGAAGAGACAATATGGAGATAGGCCAAGGGGAGCAGGGAGAGCGAGAGAGAGAGAGAGAGAGATGAGAGATAGGAGAGAGAGAGAGGGGGGGAGAGAGGAGAGAGGGGGGGAGTAGATAGAGAGGGGGGTGAAGAGGGGGGTGGGAGACGGGGTGGGTGGGGGGGGGGGTGAAGAGAGAGAGAGGCGAGAAGAAGAGAGAGAGACAGCAAGAGAGAGAGATAAGATGAGAGAGAGCATGAGAGAAGAGGAGAGAATAGAGAGAGAGAGAGGGGGGGGGGGGGGGGGGGGAGGGGGGAGAAAGAGAGAGAGGGGGGAGAGAGGGAGGAGGAAGTATGGGGGAGGGAGGAGGGAGGGAGAGAGAGAGAGAGAGAGAGAGCGAGCAGAGAGAGAGAGAGAGAAGAGAGAGAGAGAAGAGAGAAGTAAACAAACGGTAGAGAGCGAGGGAGAAGAGAACAGAGATAAAGACGCGTCATAGGAGAGAGAGAGGCTGGGCTGTTGCGTACAGCTGATTGTGCGGTGGTGTCTCTAAATCTAGGGAGGTAACTTGGATCCTGTCCCTGGAGCCTTCTCTGCCTCCTCGTCCCTGTTATCTATTGACAAGCTCGCTGTGTTTTATTCCCTTCTCATTAGTCTCCCTGATACCTGTGTGAATCTCTACCCATCGATAACACGCCATCACGTTCTGGTTGAGTCAAAAAACATGCCCTTTTTGCATGCACTGATTGAGGATTTGTGGAACTTGGCTAACAAAATGGACGAGGTGTGTGCTTGTGTGTTTGGTGTTAAACAGTATTGCACTTGTGAGTGTATACAGTACTATATTCTGTATCTATCCCACACTAATGTGTCCTTTGAGCACTGTTGGTGTGTGTGTGTTGTGTGTGCGCATGCATGCGTGTTTGTTGGTGTATGCCGAACATGTCAAGCGTGGCCATTTGATAGAGCTCAGAGCTGCTAACCTGTGTGTTTGCCTCATTAAGGCCACATATCCCTGTTTGCCATGGCTGGCTATTAGAGGAGCCAGATAAAGAAGGATTTGCATGTGAAAGCCTCTCTCTTTTTCTCTATATGTCTCTCTCGCGTCTTTGCTCTCTCTTGCTCTCTCTTGCTCTCTTCTCCTTCTCTCTATCTCTCTTCTCTCTCTCCCTCTCTCTCTTCTTTCTCTCTCTCTTGCGCCTCTCATTCTTCTCTCTCTCTCTCTCTCTCTTGCTCTCTCTTGCTCTCTCTTGCTCTCTCTCTCTCTCTCTCTCTCTTCTCTCGGCCTCTCTCTCTACTCTCTCTCTCTGTCTCTCTTGCTCTCTCTCTCTCTCTCGCTCTCTCTCTCTCTCTACTCTCTCTCTCTCATCTCTCCTCTGCTCTCTCTCTCTCTCTGAGGCCTCACTCTCCGTCTCTCGTCCTCTTTCTCTCCATTTCCAAACGGGAGGAGAGCAAGCCCCGTGCACTTGAGCAGAGTGAAGAGCTAATAGCAACACGCGCACACACACGCACACACACACAGAGAGGGACTAACCTCTTACGCAGAGGATTCTACTGTGTAATCACAGCGTTCGAGAGGCAGAGAGAGGGCATAAGTTGCGAGAGGGAACCATCTTCTATCTTACAATGGTGCTGTTAAAAGCCTGACACCAGATCAAAATGGGACGCGGGTAGACAAAAAACGATAAAGAGAGCACATTGGCAACGAGATGGCCTACTTGAGTCAGAGGTGTCCAGACTCGACCTGTGACTGGGGCCTACAGGACAAGTGACTACCTTTTAATCAGCAGATAAGATAAGAGCATTTCAGGATGTCTGCAATTGAAAGAAAAAAAAAAAGCACCCAGCGCCCAGCGGCGTGTTTTCTCTTACTTCCAACGAACAAAACAGTGGTCCAGTTCAGCGTCCGCATGCTTCTTTTTCTACGGGCTTGTGTGTGTTCTTTGTCACATTGTTATTCTTTTCCCACCGAGAGAATTATGGGTTGACCGTTTGCGGGGTTTGCGGTCGAACCGCCCTGCGTTGCTGTATGACCCCGATGGAGTGTGTTGTGCAATCTCCTCAACCTTTTCCATCTGTCAGCAATGCTGGAGGTTGTTTTATCCGGTCGCCCAGCGGTTCACGCTGAGGGTGCTGTGGCTCAGCGCGTGAGTTACCTCAGCTGAACTGTGGGGTTCGCACTCAGCTGGACTCGTCTTCTCTTTCCCTCCTCTCCTCCCCCCCTCCCCCCCCCCCCCCCCGTTATCTTCTCCTCCTGTCCTCCCGGCTCCCCTTTCTTTCTAGGTATCCCAAACCCCCCCCCCCCCTCTCTCTTCTCTTCTCTCCTCCGTCCTCCTCTTAATCCGTTTTTCTCTCCCCTGCTCTCCCCCCGGCTCCGCTCCTCTCAGCATCTTTCCTTTAATTAACGCCACATAACCCCGGAGAGAGGAAGGGCAGGGCGAGAAAGGAACCCAAACAAGGTTTCCTTCGGTCTGAAAGAAGGAACCTGGTTCCAATAACAGGAAAGGAAAAACGCGTAGGGAAAGTGTGCATGTGTGTGTGTGTACGTGTGTGTACGTTGCGTGTGTGCATGCGTCTGTGTGTGCGTGCGTGCCTCAGAGCATGCGACGCACACATATGGTTCCCTTTTCCCTTGCTGACGTAATAATGTGCGCCGTAGGCACTGTCAGGCTCTACAAACAGGTACTTTAAGTGTGTGTGTCTGGGTGGGTGGGTGTGTGTGTGTGTGTGTGTGTCGCCTGTTGCTCTAGACTGAGAGTAGACTCACCACTCCTCTGACTCACCCACAGCAGGGATGGAGGGATGGAGGGATGGATGGAAGAGAGTGGGGGGGAAGGGGGATTTGTGAAAGACAAGTTGCTGTAGCTCCCCGGTGTTTCAGTGAACAGTTCCCGTAAGAGCTCTTTGATTTATTTGAACTTCAAAACAGTGTGTGCCTGTGTTTGTGTGTCTGTGTTTGTGTGTGTGTGTGGCACTCTGCCCAGCGCACCAGTTCCGAACATTTAGTTCAGAGAACTCTGGCCTTCTTTCCATGTTACAATATGAGTACCCTCTGCTCTCTCAGTGTGCACTGCCACCAAGCCAGACAGCCCTACAAATCAGCCGTGCCCAACTCCTTCAGACCACCATATGTGGTCGGGGTGTTGCACAACAACAACAAGTGTCCCACTATCAAACCAGGATGTGGATCTGGTTTGTGATGACGGGCAAAAGAAGGAAGATCAGATTCATGAGAAGCCGGGGAGAATGAGGAAGGAGAGGCAAGGTCAGACAGAGAACTAGATGTAAATGAGATAATGAAGAGAGAGAGAGACAGAGAACTAGATGTAAATGAGATAATGAAGAGAGAGAGAGACAACAGTGGAAGGGGAAACGAGAGGAGGAGAGGAGGGAGTCTTTCCATTGGCAAAGAAAGACTGAGAGAGAAGTAGAGAGAAGATTTTCTGGCAAGGGGCTGGAGGACGACACTCATACTGTGTAACTGAACCACTCAGATATGCACTCTTAAATCCACACACACACACCTGTCCAGTGTTTGTCTGAGCGCTAGGTCCAATGTGTTTCACTGTGAGTCTGTAATACACCTCCGATGCAAGGAGCTGAAATCCACTCTAACTAAACCTCCCCTGTCATCCACCCACACACACATACACACCACACACACACACACTTCTCTCTGCGGGCAAGGGATGTCACGTCTGACTGAGTCTGAAGTGTATCTGAGGGACTGTGATTACTGCTCACTACCACACACACACACACACACACCACACACACACACACACACACACACAGAGAGAGACACCGTGCTACTCTGGAAAACCTCACCCAGGCAAAAGGCTCACACAATATGAAGAGAATGCTGGATCTCCAGTCCATGTGGTTCAGGCTGGCTTCCAGTCATCCCAGTCAGGCTTGGTGTCACTGTCTCCTGGCATTGTCTGTCTGTTCTCCATGGGCCCCGTACAACACATTCTAAAATAGGTACATAACGTTTTGAACATTTTTTTTATTTTTTTTATCATTATTATTTGTTATTTATATTTGTATCTTACCCTTGAAAAGAAATGCATTCTCATATTTGTGGTTCTTTAGGAGAGCAACACGTCTTATAATGGTGCAGGTCACTCATTTTTTCCGAACTAGCATTTAGCCTCCGTGAAGTGACGTTCAGTCAGAGCAGATTATTCATATCTGTGGAGAGAGCTGTGTCATCAGTACCCATCCATGGGTACTCGGAAGGGCAGTTTGTCCGTCTCCAGGCCGATGGTATAACAAGCTAGGGAAGTCTGACTGTCACATGTTCCCCTGAGTGGCACCTGGGTAGGGACATTTGATGTACCATTTGTTCCATTACACTTGTGTGTCGTTTGGGAATTTGCAGGTGTGTGTGTGTGTGTGAGTGTGTGTGTGTGTGTGTGTCTGCATATCTGGGAAATTCACAGACAGACACGTACTGTCCATACAGTTTGTTAGCTCAACAAACATTACAAGTGTGTGTGCACTTGTTACTTAAAATGTACCGCCCCTATTGGCGTGACTGTGGTTGGCAGTATGTGCTTTTCCACGTGTTAAGGAGCTAAGGGATGGATTTGGAAAAGGAGTTCACTGGATGGCAGTTTCTTACACACCCACAGAAAGCAGACAGACACAAAATGGCCACCATGACTGTGCATAAACTGAATCCTTTCCTCACACAGTAGAAGAGAAATGCTGTCCTCAGATAATAAAAAACCAGCACAAGTAATAGATAATAAATAGTACAAAATAATAAATAAGAACAGTGTAAATCACTGCTGTGTTTAGCTCTGTGTCGTAACATATTCATTAGTCACTGTGTTGAATCACGTGTATAATTATTCTAAGTGCCTGTCATTTTTAGATTGCTAAGAGCCACATTTAGACCTTTGGGAGTGGTCACCTGGTCTGTTCATGTTCAAATCCAACCTGTTTAGTTGTGTTACTCTGTAACCACAGAGCAGCAATCTATATGTCATGATATAAACACAGGCTATTCATTGTCCTCATCAGTACTGACTCACGTTATACAGGCATAGGAATAACCTTAGTGAGGTTATTTCAATGTGTGGTTGTTTTAAGACTAACCACGCAGCTGCTCCTCGAGCCTGTTGTTAATGACATTACAGCCTGTGTGTGTGTTGTGTGTGGTGTGTGTGTGTGTGTGTATGTGTGTTTGGTCTCAGGAGCTAGCTGCCAGCGGGGGAGCAAGGCGTGCTGGGATGAAGCGGTGGTGACACCCTGATGTATAGTGGGGCCTTGAGAGGGACTGTGGGAGGTGGATGGAGAGACAGGAGAGGACACGAGGACAGGGACAGGAGGCAGGGGACAGGTAGGACAGGACGAGGAGAGGACGGAGAGGAGAGGAGAGTGACAGGAGAGGGAGAGAGGACAGGAAGAGGAGAGGAACAAGGAGAGGACTAAGTGGAGAAGGAGATGCTAGAAACAGGAAAGAACTATGGAGGACATGTTTCGGTATCAACAGTAAAGCTCATCTGAGAGTGGGAAAACCATGCTCACACAGATGTGCTGTTTGAGTTTATAAACAGTTGTCAGCACAGCCCACTAAAACTATGTGTCGTGTGTTTTAAAGCCAATGGATGTTATCAGCTGACTAGCCCAGCCTTTACAGCCCTCTCCAGCAGATAGCAATGTTTTGAGCCCCTGGCCACGCTTGGTTAAACATTTACCACCTGACGCAGGTTGTTTTCACACCATCGGACAAAGGGAGGGAGAGAATAGTCAAAGCAGTGGAAAAAGAAGGTGTGGAATTGGTCAGCTATGCCTACCCCCACCCTCTCTTTTTTCACTCTCTTCTCTCTCTTTCTTTTTCTCTGTCTCTCTTTCCCTTTCCCCTCTCACTCCCCCAGGCTGTAGCTTTTCCCTCTTCCTCCACTGTTTTTTGTTTGGTTGGGGGGGGGGGGGCAGTGCACACTTTCTCCCCTTTCCACCTCCACTTTCACCCCCCCCCCCTCTCTCTCTGTCTCTCATCTCTCTCCCTTTCTCTTAGTTATACACACACTCCTGACAGCCAATAGGAAATCCTTCCTCAAATCATTAATTCACGCTCCACGCCAGCCTCCCTCTGCCCTATCTCTCCCTCCCTTCCTACTCCAAGGGTATGAAAAAGAGAAAGAGGAGAGGGAGAGATTCGGGAGGGAAGAGGATGAGATGACGTAGAGAGAGAGAGAGATATTGAGCGAGAACCAGAAGAGAAGGAGGAGGAGCGAATCGAGTGGAGCGAGAGAGAGAGAGAGGAATGAATAATAATACAAACCCCTTCTTGAGAAACACTCACAAACATATGGCCCCTGCCTTCACACAAACACACGGGCAAAAATGCACACCGACCACATGAGCATATGCAAATATTTCTCACCCAAGTGATTCTCGTATGCAAAGAGCTGAATTTTTCCACTGACTCAGCAAACAAACCCACACCAACAGTCACCCATGTACCATAAAACACAGACCCATACCAACACACACGCATAGGCACAGTCCATCATGTCTTTAAACGGCGCGCGTGCTGTCCATCTCGACACTTCCATGCATGCTTTCTCTCACAGTTTCACTATTTCATTCAGGCATACACACACACGTGCACCACAAGGACAGAAAGACACAACACACCACACACACACAGACACACACACAGACCACAGACACACACAGACGGACAGTGGCGTGGGACCAGCAGGTCCTGACTGCTCCACGTGTCCCGGCTGTCCTTGAGTTTCCGGCCCCTCTAAGAGAGGCTTGCAGATTTATGAGACGATCGTGTTGTGTGTGTGTGTGTGTGCCTGGGTCTGTGTGTTTCTCAGTATGTGAATGTACCTTTTGTGGGTCTCTTGGTGTGTGTGTGTGTGTGTGTCTGTGGTCTTTGTCTAGTCATAATGTACTGTGTGTATGTGTGTCTCGGGTCTGTCAGTGTGCAAACGTAACCTGTGTGTGTGTGTGTGTCTGTCCACAACAGTGAATACGGTCATGTCTCCTCCTGCCAGATCAGGCTCTGGTTTCACTCTTCCCCATGCTGCCAGGATCCGCACAACGGCCCCATAAGTTAGGAATCTGTAGACAGCCATCCCTTTGGCCCCTCACCAGGGCCACTCCTTCACTTGGCTTCTCTGCAGGCCTCACACTCAAATGGCGGTGTGTGTTCTGACGAAGAGAGCGAGAGAGGGAGAGGAGACGAGCAGAGGAGAGACGAGAGGGGCGAGGAGAGTGGCGGGAACGAGGCCGAGAGAGCGACGAGGGAGGAGAGAGAGAGAGGGAGAGGGAGGGAGAGGGGGAGAGAGAGAGAGAGAGAGCGATGAGAGAGAGAGCGGGAGAAGAGGGAGGCCATGAGAGGGAGAGAGGGAGCGAGAGGGGAGGGGAGGGAGAGACGGCGAGAGAGAGGGAGGCGAGGGAGAGAGAGAGGGAGGGAGGGGGAGAGGGGGATGAGGGGGAGGGGATGAGGGGGAGGGAGGGAGTGAGGGAGGGAGGGAGGGAGGGAGGGACGGGAGGGAGGGAGGGGAGAGGCAGGGACGGGGGGACAGAGACCACAGGAATTAAAACGACCACGGTTTTGTGGTTATGCTTACGCCAGGGCTAGTCAGAGGCGCTGGTTGTGTGTGGTGTGCTCTCCAATCCTCTTTGTCTCTACTTCGTTCCTCCCAGGGCGCTCCCGTGCCTCGTCAGGATGCTCCTGCAGTGGTTCGCGCTGCATGTCTTACGACTGGAGTTCCCTCCATCCTCCTCCCTCTCTCTTTACAGGCAGACAATCCACTCTTCTCACACACACACACACACACACACACACACACTACACGTCTTAACGAGCTTCCCCGCCAACGAGCTTGACCCCTGCTAATGACGGTCCGGTTAGCGGAACGTGTGGGGCCAAATTCTGTGTGGTTTAACGTGATTAGCCACTCCAAAATGGGGGTGGATGGGGTCAGAACGGGGATCAAAGGGAGCCAATGGGGTTTTAATGATGTTTTCCAGGGGTACTCCCTAACTCCTGTACACGGGCTGCCTGGACCGAGGCCATTGAAATGGAACACCAGTGGCAACTGTCAGGGTTCTTGTGTTGGCGGCTGGAGGCGGACTGTGTGGTTATTTATAGTCTTTAAACAGACAGGCCTACCAGGGAGGGAGAGAGAAGGGATGAGTTAGAACGAGAGAGACAAACAAGAGAGATAAAGGGGGAGAGAGACAAATAGAGAGATGAAGGGGGGGGGGGGGAGAGATGAGAGAGGGGGATACGAGGGGATGGAGGCAGAAAAGGCTGGCATATTGGGGTGGATGGTTCTCTCTCGGTCAATAGACTCTCTCTTTCGCACTCTCCCCTTTTTATCTTCTCCAATCTGTCCAATCTACCGTCGAGTCCTCCTCCCTTAGTCCCTGGCTCTCACAAATGGATGAATTCGAAGGGCCTTTTCTATTTTGATTTCGCCTTTGTCCTCCTCTCCCTTTCTCAGAAGAAACACATTTTCTCCTCCTCCCTTTATCTCCCTCTCACACATATTTAAAATAGTTGAATTTCGCATTTCATTCCTCTCAATCTCTTCCTCGCTGTCTCTCTCTAGTTTTCCCGTCTCTTTCTGCTGGGTAACCCGGGGTTGGAGATGTCCGGGGCAGAGAAATGTGGCTGAATGTCAAGAGCTTGTGGCTTCTGAGCCAAATCAATTGAAGGGAGGGAAGGAGCGAGGGAGGAAGGAAGGAAGGAAGGAAGGAAAAGGTCAAGATGAATACAGTTAGCAGAGAGAAAGACATGAGGCCAGAGCGGTGTAAGGAGCGGGGATTTAAATTAATGGGAGAGGCCCGAGATGTAAAGGGCAGGGGAAGTCAACTATTTAGTCTCTATAATACTGTGTCTCTCTGCAATTGAGTTCCATTCCGGAAGATGAATGTGGGTAGATTTGGGTGGAAAATCGCTGATCCTCTACAAGTTCCGTATATAGTGAATAGAAATGTGACTTTCTTTTTCGCGAGACAAACTGGTGAGCAAATACAACCCTCTGGTCTTCTGAGGCTACGAGAGACTAGGTCCTGTGAACTTTCCCTTCCTCCGTTTGCAAAACCAACCCTTCCAGTTCGAGCGGCGATTAACCCCGGCGAATCCCCTCCCCGCCGTGAGTGAAGGCCAGTGTCCTATTTTCATTTGAATATAATAAAAAGCCTCGAACCTCCCCCCTTCTCCCCCCCCCGCCACTCCCCCAGCCCCTCCCCCCCTCCCTCCACCCCTCGCCTGCCTACGAGCCTCTTCCATACACTACCTCCGGAAAATTAAAATTCAATCAAAATAGGCAAATTTGCTCCCCCACAGGATACCATTGAGTGGCGCGCGCAGCGGCGCAAGGTACTCCAATCAATGGCCTTGTTCCCTCAACACAGAGCGGGAGCTCACCATTTGCATGACAGAAGAGGGGTTCACTGACACACACTCACACACACTCACAAAAAACGTGGGACACTTTGTCCCCTCTCTCTACATCTCCTCTCTCTCCGTTACACGCACACACTAACGACACAGATGCACACGCAAACACACACACACACAGGAATATAGACCCACGTGTTATCACACACACACACTCGCGTGTACTTAGAATTCATAGAAACACACAGATACACACATATACAGATATTATACTCACAAATGCACACCCACATAACGCACGCACACACAACACACATCGCGCACACACACACACACACATGCGCGCGCACAACACCCCATGCGCCCACACACCCACACATGCGTGCACGCACACCACACACACATGCGCGTGCACACACACACACACATCGCGCCACACACACACACATGCGCGCACACACACACACACATGCTGAGTGCACACACACACACACGTAGTTAAGAGAACCAGAAGTTCCAGGAAAGGAGGCGTATCATATGTGCCTATAAGTTTTCCATTGTGCGGTGCATTAATCCAACATATAGCACGGTCTGATGTGGTCTGGTTCCTATCTGCAGTGGGGAGAATAATGGATTTGGAGTGGTGTGTGTGGTGTGTGTGTGTGTGTGTGTGTGTGTGTGTGTGTGTGTGGTGTGTGTGTGTGTGGTGTGGTGTGTGTGTGTGGTGTGTGTGTGTGTGGGTGTGTGTGTGTGTGTGTGTGTGTGGTGTGTGTGTGTGTGGTGTGTGTGTGTGTGGTGTGTGTGTGTGTGTGTGTGTGTGTGTGTGTGTGTGTGTGTGGTGTGTGCGTATGCTTGTATGTTTGTGTTTTCACATCGCTGCCAACTCACTCACATTCATGTCTGTTTGCTTATGTGTGCTCTGTGTAACAGCGTGGATTTGTTCGCATGATGTGTGCTGTCACACACACAGACACACACTTTCTATCACCCACACACACACACGCACACACACACACATGCTGTGTTCACACACCAACTGAAGGGCAGACTAAGTGTTTTTCTTCTTCTTCTCCTCTCCCACTCCACCAGGCTGCGGCAGCCAAGTGCTCAATATGCTATCGACTGGCTCACCGTGGCAACCTGCAGAATTCCGCTGCCTCCCCACAAGCCTGGCAGCCTGTCTGTCGACCCCCCCTCCTCCTCCCTCTCTCTCTCTCTCTCTTTCCCATCCCCCACTCCAGCTCCCGGGGAAGCAGGACGTGGGGGCTCCCCCTGCTCGGTAAAGAGGGGCTGAGAGAGAGCGAAGAGAGAGAGAACGAGAGAGAGAGAGAGAGAAGAGCCTGAGAGGAGAGAGAGAGAGAGAGAGAAGAGAAAGATGAGAGAGAGGAGAGAGAGAGACGAGAGAGAGAGAGAGAAAGATGAGACGGAGACGAGAGAGAGAGAGAGAGAGAGAGAGAGAGAGAGAGAGAGAGAGGAGGAAGAGAGAAGAGAGAGAGAGAGAGAGAGAGGGGAAGAGGGAGAGAGAGGAGAGAGAGAGAGAGTAGAGAGAGGAGAGAGAGACGAGAGAGATGGAGAGAGGAAGAAGAGAGAGGGAGCCTCCCCAACGCAGCCTCAGTGACAATGACGCTTGCAGAGCCATTTCAGAGCAATGAGCCAGAAAACACAGTCCCCTTACCACCATTCATCCTCCTCAGCTCTGCTCTCTCACCAGTCTAAAGCACCGCCACAACATTCACCAGAGAACAACACGGCAGACATGAAACATGTCATCACATCACCATCATTTTCTCTCTCTTTTTTATTTATGTTTACGGCTTCGTAGAGCAAAACTGATAGATCGTAGTCTTTAGTGTCTTTTTATGTGTTCAGTAGCTAGGATGCCATCCATAGTTCTTCAACCTTAGGTTTCTTTTTCTTTTAATTCAGTATCGTTTTTGCTTCATTGAGATCCAAGCTAAACAATTTAAAATGACAATTTGATATTGCAATGTCATATCGCTTAAAGATATCTAAAACATTGAATCTGAAACATTTAATCAATTCTTTGATATCATATATCATTTTCAAAGAGGGACAGCTTGTAATTGACTCAACTGAATATTCAATATTGTTTCCAGCTGTTTCTAGCTAGATGGCTAGCTTCTCCCATTTTGCTCCCCCCCGTTCACAATAAAGTAATATCATTTCATTTTGTAATCAGCCTCAGGTCCTTCCTCTTGGCATCTCGGGTGAGATTTCCCTGGGAAAATGGAAGCAGTGCGTGGCTAAGCTGGTAGCTAATCACAGTGTTGGATGATCCCCCTTCTCAGGCATGCTGGCCCAGGCCCTCTGCACAGCACAGCCTAGCTGAGGTGATGATACTGGCCTAATCACCTCCCACAGAGCTCTGTTGGGATGGCTACAGGCCCTTCTTAACATTTACACACACACGTAAACACCCCAACTCTCACACACACACTCACATATGCAAATGCACAGTTTCCATCCCAACACACACACTCACACATACATAAATACACATACGCATACATACATGCACACACAAGCATAGCCACGAGGAGGCCTGAGGGGGCAAGGCCCCCTCGTTTACATGTTCAGCCCCCCCCCCCCCCCCCCCCAGATTTTTGATTGCTTACAATAAAAAATTCAGGAATTGTTGATATATACATAAAAATGCATCCTAATTTTAAGATGGGACATACATTCTGGCTACGCCCCTGGCACGCACGCAAATACATAATATAAACTTCAACGCACACACACACACATACAGTACAAACCCACCAATGGACACATATCTACACAACAACAAAACACACCGATACAAAGACTCCCAAAAATGACATTCACACACATACGGATTCACACACATCAGACCCTCATACGTCCACATCCGACACGTTACATATGCTTGACGTACATGCACATTATGTGTGGCACACACAGACCCCCCACCCTGTCTCTCCGTCACGAAGATGCATCCACCCGGAGACAGCGGGCCTGCAGGGCGTCGAGGATCTCCAGGAAGGTCTCATCAGTCCCGGCTCCAGGATGGAGTATCAGTACTCCACTGAAGCACCGACTTCCAGCTGTTTAACTGCCACTTCCGACAGAGAAACAGTCCATTCCGCCGCACAAACCGGGTATTACTGGTATACATTATTTTTGATATCGTCTGCTCACTTCTTGGGGGGAAAACTGCTTCTGGGTTTTCGAGCTATGAGGTTGACAGCTGGCGAGGCAGGTTATGGAATTTACCGACTTGACTGCCTTGAGAGATTTTGAGGTTAATACCACACAGGGATAAATCACTTTAAGGGGTTATGTGGCTTGTCCGTCATCGAGGCTGTTCTTGCCCAGATGGATGGAGCTAGTTTTTTTTGTTGTTGATTTACCAGCTCTCCAACCGAAGAATCCATCCCCTCATCTCTCCCACCATCTCTCCCCTCCTGACCCAACCCCACTGTCCCTCTCTTGTCTGGTGTGTTCACCTGTCTAATCTAACCGTTAACCTGCTCCGGCTGCTTGCCTGGGACCATCCGTGGCCAGCCCACAGGCCAGCCTCTCCACCCCCAGTCTGGCCAGCCTGTCCTCCCCCAGTCTGGCCTCTCCATCACCCTTCTCTCTGGGTCTCGTCCAGACTCCCACCGCCGTCACACATGCCGTCTAGCATCCTCTCTGCCGGGGGGGGGGGGGGGTGATTAGCCTGGTTAACATTGGCATCTGAGATGCCCTCCCAAACAAAGACTGCCGAGTCGCGCCATTGTGGAGAACCGCCACGCCTGCCAACCAACCGGAACTACATCTCCCAGGAGTCAATGGGTGAAAAATAGTGGACGGGCCAATCGGAGTGGAGGGGGGGTAGGGGAGGTTGTATTGTCTTTTTTTTATATAACAAACGGTTGTCACTGAGGCCCATTTTGTTTGTACTCGTGTCAGTGGAAGCATCTGGTGCCATTCAAATGCCACAAAGGGCGTGAGTGTCATAAAGTGGGTGGTGAAGTCAATATTCAGATTGATTAACTCGGATTATCTTTTGAGGCAACAAAAAAAACTGAGAGAGAGAGAGAGAGAGAGAGAGAGAGAGAGAGAGAGAGAGAGAGAGAGAGAGAGAAAGAGAGAGAGAGAGAGAGAGAAAGAGAGAGAGAGAGAGAGTGCGTCAGAGCCAGCACAAGTGGAGGGAGAGGAGGAGGATCAGAAAATAAACCTTGATGTTCCACTGAGTCACCGGGCACCACCGTCATTGTTCAGTAACCATGAGTGTTACCTGCCTTTGACGTCTCGCTCACGCACACATCCTACCAATCACGCAGCCTTCTCCCAGAGAGACCGTTGAGTCATCGTGATGGCAGAGGAGGGCATCTTGGGCTCTCTCTCTCCTACTCTCTCTCCTCTCTCTCTTTCTCTCTCTCTCTCTCACTCTCTCTCTCTATCTCTCTCATGAGCGTGCACCGACATAAAGGTCTGGCATCGTGACTGCTGGAAAGGTAGTTGACGTTATCAAACAGGAAACCGCCTTCCTTTGAGAGAAGCCACCATGAGTCACACCTGATCATTCCCTTTAGTACTCTTTTATAGTTTCGAATATCCTCATACTCCCAACTTGATTTACACGTTTCTCTTCTCTTTATTGTTTTGTGTGGTGATGACTTGTGTGTTGTGTTGTCTGAACACCTTGACTTGGTTAAACCACTGACAATTTGAAGAGAAATGTTTTATATTAGCTTCTTTCAGGACAATATTTATCGAACAACTCTCAAGCAAAAGCTGATATGTTGTAGGTCGTTTTCCTACTTTACGGCCAAGCCTTGTTCTTTATTTCTAATCTTCCTGATCACTGATTCTCCAGAGACCTAGACCTGGGCCCTTGTCACCTTTACAAATCCTACTTATACCTAATTAACTAGTTTAATGGGCTATAATTGACGTGTCCTCACCCAACACACCAGGCATGACTGTATATTTAGGTGTGCCTGTCTGAATAGCATTCATGTTATCCATTAGTCATTGTTGTCTTACTGTCGAGCATATTGTGACATGTTCCTCATTTTTTGTGTTCCATGCATTCTGTTCCATTAATGATCATGGAAATGGTTCCTCCTTGCTTTCGAAAGACTGTCTTGTGGGTCACTTGATCTTTTCTGTCATTTGATCTTTCCATTTTTCTCTTTCTGACGTAAGCCAAGTGACATTGCTTCCCCTCGGTGCAAATGTCACCTTGCTCAGATGTCCCTGCTTACATAAAGGCTCAATGTTGTCACCTTGACGCACTGTTAGGTCCACTGGCTCCTTCTCTCTGCTCTCAATACTCTACATTCCCACCAGACTAGCCTGCATCGTACAGGCAGCAATGGTCCTTCTTCAAAAACCTTGAGCTTAAGTGCACCTGCCTCCCCATCTGTGCCCCCCACCTCCAAAACAGTATTCGGGGGGGGTCATAATTGCCATCACTGACCATTCATGTCTTTTCTCTGTCCTGTCGCTTAGCATAATTCACCTTCTCTCACTCTCATAGCCCTCTCTCTGGAGACATAATGGACTGGCCATTATTTTTAAAAAGCCCATGCTAAGTCATTGACCTTAGCATATCTTCAAACATTTCCATTGTAAATTTGTATCTTTACCCAGTATGCAAGTTGTTGACTTTTAGAGAAAAATGCTATATTGTTTCAGGTTTTCTATTACAGTGTAACAGTTGAGTTGTTGCAAAGTGTTTTTTTTACACAGGTTTAGGCACCATAAAGTCCATGTATGACCTAAAGAATCATGTAAATGTTTTACATCTATTAAGAAATTCCTTACAGCAAAGGATAGCGTGTTTGTATGAATGAATAAAGGCACTGAATTTAATGGATGACTTTAGTTTGCATAAACTTTTATAAATGCTATTTCTACATTGAAAACATTAAGAAAGATTCTTCTATAAAGAATCCCTTGATTTCTAACCTTCGCATGACAAAGAACTAAGTCTGTGCAACATCTATTCTTGTTCAACTTGAACTTAATAATGTTTTACTTTTATTTCACTCCAGCAGGAGCTCAGCATGTCGGCTTTTACAGCTAAAGGTACGTGTTCATCCCTTCTGTTTCCAAGAAGAGTTTTGCAACTGAGCTCGACGCGCTCGAGAGGATTCACTTGAAAAGGAAAGTCTATGAAGGCTATCGAGTTCAAGTCATCTCAAATAATTTTAACAGCCTGGATGTTCGTCCAAATGACCATGGCAACAGTGTCTATGAATTGACAAGCATTGCCTGGGTTTTTAAGATGGGTTTTGGTTCATTCACAACAGATTATCCAATAAAAATGAACAGTCAATGTAACCCTTTACACAGCTTTAAGAAACATCTATTTGCTTCTAACCAAATAAAACGAACTGAGTCCCATCAAATATGTCAATAACGTCAACTAACTTCCCAAAACACTTTTTTATGATCTTCACAGAAGGCTTTGGACCTACATAGGGTCGGTCAAAGTTTTGAATTATCCTCGCTGATAGTGTTCAGAAGTCATTCGTTGTTTCATTGATAGGAATCGTCAGACCCCGTGTCTGAGTAGTTTTTCAGATCGAATGTGTTTCCCCTCAATTGCAATATTGATTAGGCTCGCCATTATTATTGTCATCTGTAAAATAAGAAATCTAATCTCTCCTAAATGGATAGTTTTTAGTGACACACAAGCCTTTCAATTTCCTTTCGACACTAGGTCGATGGTCTATTTTAGAGTTTGGATGGATTTTTTCACAAGGTAACTTATTAATGTGCATGCACGTGTGTCACATTCCCTCAAACCTTGGAACACGTGCCTAGCGCAAGTTGGAGACAGTGCGAAGTCAAAATTGTCGGTGAATAATGGATGGTGTTCATGTTCTCCTAGTGACAACAACATAGGTTAACGTTGTGTTGGTCTTATTGACACATTGAAAGCATACACAAAAGGCCAATAATGTATAGATCTCAGAAGGTAAAGTATCGAAAACTAATTTGTGCGTTGGCATCTGCGTCAGGTGTCATTGTGGTGTCATTGAACGTTGGAAACATTTCGTTAAGCCCGTTACTTGCCCGCAAAATGGTTAAGACTTGTTGTCTTTGATATCAGGGCCATGCCTCTTAATTTTAAACGTTTCATGCAAGGGGTAGTGGTGGTCTTTTGCATTAATGATACAGCTTCTCTGCGACTGAATGCTTTCCACCAAGATAGGAAAATGGCAGCAGACGTTTGCTCCTTCGAGGTCTTTCCCTCGAACCATTCAAAAAATAATTGGTGTTTTGATAGCCAGCGTGCATATGGAAGTGATTTTGAGCGCAAATACAAGAGTGTGATTCGGGTAGAGTCGTTAACTGGGTTCATTTGACATTTCGCTGCCGTTTTGTGCTTATTGCCTTATAAGGAAAGGCAGTCGTGCTTGTCTGCAATAGGCTGAGGATTGCCGCCTGCATGAACTGTGCTCCTTTAACCCTTCGACTGCTGAATTTTATTAAGAAACGCCTAACGTCTAACGACGCGTTTACCTTTTATATAGCTAACGATAAAACGAATTAAACACACATTTTGGGATATGTGGAAACGCGGTTGCCTATGACTTCAATGAATTAAAATGTCCTATATATTTGAATATTTTAAGCTACATAGCCTTGTATGGCCGTGTGTGTGTGTGTCTGTGTGTGTGTGTGTGTGTGTGTGTGCGCGCGAGTGCGTATATGTATGTGTGCACCCGCGTACCTGCTTGAGTGCAAGAGTGCTCGAAAATTATAAGCATATCCAACCTTTCCATGTTTTCAAACCTATCCATATTTTGACATAAGACAGATCAGCGGCATTGGACATCGTGCTGTACGATGCGCACAGGCAACACATCTATCTGGGCGGTGTACTATATTAGCCAGAGGTATGCATCTCTTGCCAAGTGGTAAGATGGACGGCTGGTACCCGTCAGAATTTGGATGGCGGAATATAAACGCGCTGGATGAAATGCCAACGGGTTTTAAAAACAACTGACGACGTGACCTACATATCCGTCACACAACCGCGGGCCACTGGTGAGATGTGAAGATCCACATAAAGCCCTGTGCAGCTCGTAACCATAACTCCACTATATGCCTTTGTAAGAGAACATTTCAGAGAACGTAGAATTGGTCATGAAAATGAGTAGAACACGATGGTGTATGGACTAGAAATGCAACGAACATGAATGAAATAGTTGTTTATGGAGATGATTCCCTTTCAAGTCATATTGAAATGCATTTGCGCTAACATCTCAATGAACGATTCCCAATAACAGACGAGTGATGATCATTCAATTTTAAGATGAAATTGGAGGTGCATGACTGATTGGTTGTCAACCATAGCGTCCAAAGTAATACTTCACTCTGGTCATTCTATTAGATGCCATTTCATTATCACACCATATGTCGACTTATGGAAGAGAAATTGCGACTCATACTACAGCATAAAATGAAGCATTGGGCTACAGCTCGTATAATTTCCCTGCAAAGCTAATTTAGTGCGATCTAATTGATCAAATAAAGAATACCGACAACAATGGTCAAATTTGATATAGCTTGGACAAATGACCTGACAGTTAGTGAATGGATCAAACATTAGACCTGGACCTAGTTCTAAAATAACCCCCAAATACACTTAATGATTCTGTATAGCCACGTAGGCTATTATATACTGTATATTTGTCATAGCACCCTCTTGCAGTTCAATTTCGCCTCTACACAGCCTTGGACAGAGGCACGAAACTGTCCCAGCCCCCAAACCGCCTCCTTCTTTGACGTCACATCAATGCATGAACTGTTTTCTGCAGCTCCTTCTCGTGTGCAAACCGTATCGCGCTCCTGCTGCCAACGAATTCTCAGCAAAGAGGGAAAGAGAGGGAAGGACGGAGTGGAGGGAACTCTCGCATATATCATTCTACGGCTGAAAAACAATATAAAACAGTAGAGTGACTGTCGCTACAGCCTTTGAGTAAGAAGCGTTTTTGCTATAAAGCAAAAATGGAGCTACCCGCCGCGGGAGAGCACGTCTTTGCGGTGGAGAGCATCGAGAAGAAACGGAGCAGAAAGGTTTGAGACCACTTCAAATTGTTTTCGTCAAATGTCCACATTAGCGGCACTTGTCCCTTGTTTCCACGTTGTACTATGCGCATTTATTGGATTGTAATGTTGTACCTTTATTATCTATAATATATATTATGCCCAAATCGTGGAATCAACATATGCTCTCTCATTCGCAGGGAAGGATTGAATACCTTGTCAAGTGGCGAGGATGGTCTCCAAAGTAAGTTAGATTTAAAAATGTGAAACCACAAGCATGTATCGTGTGTGTGTGTGTATATGTGTGTGCGTGTATGAAAGAGAGAGAGTAAAACTGAATAATGAGAGTGTGTGTAGAGTAGCCATCAATGTGTGCGTTGTAGGAGTGCGCGTGCGTGTTTGCGCGCGCTAGGGGTGAATGTTTGCTTCGATCGATGTAGCTTAAAATGCCATCACTTATGTATGAGATAATTATTGCCGCATTTTCTTCCTATGTTTACGTGTAGCGTGCACATATATATAGTTTTAATAAGTAAAACTCGAAAAACTATTCCTTTCTATTTTGAAGGCCTGGGCTGTTGCCTTTGTCGTGCGTAAACTCTTATTTACCTTATTACGCATAAGTCATTAAGGACTTAATTAAAGACTACTTAGTATGGACTTGGCGAGCTAGAAGTTGCCTAGCTACACTGCACAGAGGAAACACAACCTATACTACTAAACCCCGCACATGACAGCCACGTCTGATGTTTAATAAAATCTCTTTCTCGCTCTCTCTCCATCTCTCTCGCTCTCTCTCGCTCTCTCTCCATCTCTCTCGCTCTCTCCTGGATTTATAGATACAACACGTGGGAACCGGAGGAAAATATTCTAGACCCGCGCCTTCTCGACGCTTTCCAAAACAGGTGAGCTCAACCGACACACTTGACTTCACGGGCAGACCCAGTCAAGAGAGGGAGGAGGGAAACGGTCTAGCCTACTGGAAATCTACGGTTAACCGATGCCGTGCTTTCAGGCTACAATTGCTGAATCTTTTTTTGTTAACTATATACACTTGCCTTTTTTTGTACTCGGACACCAGTTGAAATCTGAGCTAAATCAATGTACGTGCGTCGAGAACGATGCCATAGCTACCAGCCTTGTCTCAACCTACAGACATGTTCTTGAAGATGCACGCGTGCCTTTTGAACTTGTCATTTCTGTAACTGCATAGGCTACCGTTAGCCGGTAATTACTAAATCTCCCGTAGAGGGGTAAGCGCCTCCAACACGACGTGAACCCACACACCATTTAAGAACGTGCTGTGCCTGGCAGACTCTGGCAGGTCTGCCATTGACTTTGCGTCTCACCTCACCCGTGTTTGTGCGCCATCTTTTTAAGGGGCAGGTCACACATTATAGAGAAAGCGTTGAGGGGGCTTGGTGTCTGTTTTCGCCATTATGTCTAAACGGGGGAGATTTTATTGAAGCTAATTGCGTGTCTCTCAAGGGAGCCAAATCCGCTGAATACCAGACTATGAAAATATACGGAGTGGTCACTGTAATTAGATGTGCCAGAGGGGGAGGACATTTGACATCACTGCTGCCTGTGGTATTAAGTTACTGCCTCTGAGAATGACATGTATAACATAGGCCACTTAAAGCTGTAGTCAGCAATAATATTCAGCCTGTAATGGCAACAGCCCCATTCTTGTCTCACCTGGGAATACCAAAGTAAGATTACTCACACCAGGGACACACATCACAAGATTATGACTGTGAGGGGAATTTCAGTGTTGTCACAATGTAAACAATCCTTTTGTTGACTTGGATCTCTTTCGTAGGGAAAGAGAGCAATTGATGGGATATCGCAAAAGAGGGCCCAAACCCAAGCACCTCCTGCTGCAGGTGAGCACGGCCACAGCACAACACAACTACATCACACAAGACGCATCCCCTATAGATTTACCTCGTGCATACCATTATGGCTCTCCTCAAGAGCAATCCTATTCCCACGTGTTGAATTCATGTTTATATTTTCATTTTGGAGTCCACTTTTGTCTTCTATCATCTCAGCGGGACGCCGTTAATGAAATGTATGATTTCATAATGAATTTGTTAGGTGAGAGTTCAATTTTCAAAGCTGGTGTTTCTCAATGTTTGGGTCTCATGGGTAAATGCAAATCTGCAGCACAGGACTAGGAGTGCTCCTTATAGCACG
This sequence comes from Thaleichthys pacificus, assembly GCA_023658055.1. Lineage (NCBI taxonomy): Eukaryota > Metazoa > Chordata > Actinopteri > Osmeriformes > Osmeridae > Thaleichthys > Thaleichthys pacificus. Next base: position 8,156,285 of record CM042860.1, read on the forward strand.
TGCATTCATTTGTCTTCACTAGTAGCGTATCACAAAGATATTTATTTTTAAATAAATAACATTCAAATGTTACTCTAGTTTTACCACGATTAAGAGTATAACTATAGAACGTGATTGTCAAAACAACGCACATAATAATCGTAATATTAACCTGCAAGCCGAATCTATGGGGCCAGCTTGCATAAGTCATTGTGTACCACATTCCAACCACTGAAGAACTGAGACGTGAGGACCTATGAATAGTGCATCGAGGCATCAATCAGAAACCCAAAGGGAGGAGGAACCCCTCAGAGCAGTGTTTGTTCCCCTCAGGAGGGAGTTGTTGGTTACACACATGATAAAGTCAAGTCGTGGGGGCACAAAGCAGCCAGTGACATTCCATTGAACTGAGGCCACGTGCACACGCTGGAGACGCCATCAGATGTCTCGGCTGTGTGGCAGGGAGGGTGGCTGAAAGAGACGGGTGTTCCGGGAAACGTGTGAAGCCGCTCACAAATACGACGGATTTGTTTGTCAAAAACGTGAGCGTTCTGTCTAACAGGCCTCAGTTGAGTTGGCAGCCCTGGCATCAAGGCCTTCGCTATGCCAACTTAATTACACCTGTTAAAGTCATCTTGTTAATGATCACATGCATGTTTGTAACGTTATACGTTTGACTGTTTGAAACAAGTGTCTTGTGCTGTGACGGTGAAGATGTTTACAGGCCCAAACCCATCAATAAGCACAAACACAGTCTACACCTATGAGCCAGTAAAATGTCTCTCATCGTCAACGGTTACGTTTTCATTGAACATTTGCTTTGTTATTGTTGCGCAGCTCCCTTCGTTCGCCCGGAGATCCAGTGTCCTCTCAGACCTCCAGGAGACGTCTTTGGAGGAGGAGGACAACCGCCAGAAGGCCGAGCCCTTCCAGACGCTCCGCTCCCAGAGCCAGCAGTACCAGCTCAACAGCAAGAAGCACCACCAGTACCAGCCCCTCTGCAAGGAGAGGGAAGCAGAGCAGCAGGCCAACGGCAAGAAGAAGTTCTACTACCAGCTCAACAGCAAGAAGCATCACCACTACCAGCCCGATCCCAAGATGTACGACGGCCAGTACCCTCCCAAACCCAGGGAGGTCAAAGTTCCAGAGGTACTCAACCGGGGCTGGAACCTGCCGCCGGCTTTACAGCAGAAGTGGGTCCGCGACAAGGACTCCGGCTGCCTGAGCAAAGTGAAGGATATAACCATGGAGCTGAAGAAACTTCCGGCAGACCTCAACGGCAGTAGGGAGGAGACGGAGCCGAGCCAAGGCGCTGTCCAGGTTCCCGTCCCGGAGGACGTTCCGCCGCCGGCGACGACCCCCAACAGCGTGAGCAGCAAGCTGAAGATTGTCAAGAACAAAAATAAAAACGGGCGGATAGTCATCGTCATGAGCAAGTACATGGAGAACGGAACGCAGGCGGCTCGGATTAAAAACGGGGACGTGGAGACAAACGGAGACCAGGCTGAGCAGGAAGGCGAAGCTCAGGACCATCTTATGGAAAACCACCTGCAGAAAATGAGGCTTGTAAGGAAACTGGGTCTCACGAACGGATTTGCGAAGGACAACAAGGAGAAATTACACGATCCGTCTCACTCTGGATCTAACGGACATTGTCCTGTTGAGAAGGACGACTTATCCCAAATGGACTGTACTGTGACGCAACAGGATGGGGTCACAGGTCTAGGGGGGATCGTCAGAGGATCAGTCCCTGCCCCTGACTATGAAGTCTAATCTGGCTTCTTTGCCTTTGAATAAGGGAGCCGTCTCCATGACGGAGCCTAGGAGGACTCAGGGCTCTCAAACGTCCCCTTTCAGAGCCAGAGGCGGGTTATGAAGACCGGAGCGCTGTTAAAAGGTGTTTCAGCTCAAGGACTATCAGTTCCCCATGTGCCACTGTGTCCTCTCCTCCTCAAAGCAACAATGTGGACCAAAATGGCCACCAGAGCCAAAATGGCCACCGGGAATATGACATAATGGACCAAGAGGAGCCCATAGACCTCAGCTTTGTAAGGACCAAAGTGGTCCCCACAGAGACACAGTCTTCTCCTCCTGGGGAGGAGGAGAAGGCAGAGCAGCCATTGGCTTTGCCCGCACAACAGAAGGAGGAGCCTTTTCCATCCTTCAAGCCTTTCCTAGGGAATATAGTCATCACAGACATCACCACAAACTGTCTCACAGTGACTTTTAAGGAGTATGTCACAGCGTAATGAACTAAGTGGCCCAGAAGGGTACCCAAAACAACCTTGTCAATAATATGTACAAATTAACCTTAAAACATGAGTATTTTCATGATTTTTTTTTATTGTACGAAGGAAGAGCCCTTGTGTATTTGCTTCCAGTTGGAGTTCTGAAGTACTGGGTTTCTTCACCCTTCTCTTATATTCTGGTACATCTGAGGTTTTGTCATATCTGTTTTCGTTTCAAGCTGTTTTGGATTTCGTTTATAGCTAATTTAGATGCTGTCATATGGTATCGGGAGCGCAGTGGAAAGCACTTACGATGTAAACTGTAATTTGCTTTTTTCAGTCTTTGTCTCATAAAGGTTTAAATATGTACATTCAGCTTTTTTTGTTCTACAAAAGAAATCGAAATAGATTTTTTGTAAGTTACGCCTGCTGTGTGTGAGTGTGAGCGTGTATGTTGAAAATGGTGAATGGTTGATTCTAAGAGACATGTTGCTTGGACGCCTCATGCCATCTAGAGAGCCAAATAAACAGGACTCCCAGTCAGACTGCAGTGAAGACTAGTGACATTTGTGGACCTTGGAGTCGATGTGTACTCTGCCCTGTCACAAGGTGCAAGGAGGGAATGGCTCCTGAGAAACTAACCAGATGTGTATATCCACTATTATGATTACTTATCTCGCTTATCAAATGTCTCAGACCTCTCGTTAAGTTCAGACTGACAGTGAACTGATGTTCCTTGGGTTAGACTATAAAACAAAGCTATTTAGTAATTTATCCAATTAATTTGATTGTTTTCCACTGTTTTTGTAAACAATGTGGGTTGCTTGTGAGATGCTAATTTCCCAAGGGGTAGTTGAATGTGTAATATAATACATGTGAGTCTACTAACAATCAGATATGTCCCTGAAGACCCCTGTTGTCGAAAGTGGTAGTTCAATAGATCAGTCTCTATCAGAATGTAAACAAAGGATCATTTAAATCAACTGTATACTTTAAATAGGATAGTTATTAACATTCAGGTAGTAAATTCAAGGGATCGTTCATGTTATCATTCTATTTTTCGTTTTTGGAAGTTGGGCGTTGAGTCATAAAGGCTATGCTGTATTTGAAACAGACTTGAACACTGAAATCTTACCTGACTGTTTCAAGACAACTGTATTGTTCGAAATTGTTGCCTACTCCTGCAAGTGCATTGTATCATGTTTGCATAAGAAAACGCCCCCCCCCCCCCGTCCGTCCGAGGTTCTTTGGTGTAGCCTGTTTGTTAGAAATCTGTGGATCCCCGCTCTTGGTTTTTGAGAAATGCTTTGTAACTGCTTGAGAACGGAAAAGGCAGATATTCAGAAAGGTCATCGATGATGTGTTTTGCAATAATAAAAATGGATCGCAAATTAGACTGGCAGTCTCTTCTAAAGTTCCTATTTGCTTTGCTGAACTGATATTTCACGAATAGGCCATACACATGACATTCTTATACAAGGGGGTTGTAATAGTCAAGCAGCACAACTAACCTCGCTTCCTTACTATAATTAAGCGCAAGTTCAGAAGACCATAACATTTCAGAGCAGACAACTGCACGTAATGTTTTGCCTTGTTCTATGTAGACCTATATGAGAGGCACCTCCAACTAGTTTAAAGGTGATTTCTCGCGATAAATCGAGACGGGTGTGTGACAAGCTAGCCAGTCTATTTATGTATGTATACACTGTGGCCAGTAAAAGCAGAATGTAGATCTGCTCAATATTTGCTCTTCATTGATTTGGTTGTGTCCATGCTTGAAATCAACAACGTGCTCAATTTGACATTCTGACCAATGATCAATATGCTGATCAATAGACTGGGTCTTACTTATCAGGGGGTTTCCTGTCACTGTGGCCTGTCGGAGCGACACATTCAAAAGTTGACCTTCACTAGCCGACCGTATCTCTTATACCTAGTGCTTATTTTCACCATTTGGTGACAGTGACTATAGACGCCGTACCATTACACCTCTATAGATTAAAGATTCGGGTTAGCAAGGTCATGGAATACATGTAGGCTGAGTCAGGACATTTTAGAAAATGTGATTTTGAGGTTTAGAAAGCAGGGGAAGAGGTTTGGGGGGGGGGGGGGGGGGGGGGGGTTACATACAATTCTAGGGAAAGTATGGATATTTGTAACAGAATATTATGCAGGCCTAAGGCGTTAAACCTATTTGGAGGCTATGTCAACACCATTTTGTATGCTAATGTCTACAGTGTAGGCATACCTGCCTTGATAGATTTGGAAACTTTTGGTCATAAGAAATGAGTTTAAAGTGATGGAAAAGCCATGGAAATCCCACTGGTCTACGAGGTAGGGATAATGATTGGTCAATGATTAACAGATTGTTTTCGCAGTGGCATACATGACCTGTGCAGCTGCTCATAAACATGTTATCAAAGCAACAGGTGTAATAAATTGATGACAGCGTTTGTAACATGCTGGTTTAGGTTCACTGGCCTGGAACTCTGGGGCCCCGCCCTCATTTGCACGTGCGTGCTTAGTGAAATAGACGGCTTTCTCTTGGTTATACCATTTACATTTGTTGTTGAAGATTTATGTCAGTGCCTTAAGCTCAATTTAAGGCATTGTTTTGAAAACGTAAACCAGCCTTACAAAATAGACCAGTTAAACTTAAAAGGGTATCTGATTATAACAACTACACTGATCATTTAATGGCATTATCCCTGAGGGGTCTGTAGGCCTATCATGGTCACCATAAGTTGTTTTGCAGATACAAGCTAAATAGATTATTGGTTAAACACATTGTTGAATCAAACAAGATATTTTAGGGCATGAAAACAGTTTTTAGATTTGAGAAGGGCAGGAACATGTAAGGATAGTCATCACGGATTCAGCAGCATTGTTCACCTTAGTTCTAAGACTACTGAGAACAATTACGCCTGCCCATCGACCTGTTAGGTACAAATGTAGGCTACAAGATCATGTAAAACTCTGTGAAGCTAAGATCGATCCTTGACAACTGAAATAACAAGACGACGTTTGGCTACGGGCCACTGATGAATCTTTGCACTGAATATTTTGTTCAACGCAAAAATAATAGCCTACACCCATTCGATTTTTTATTCGGACGAGGCATTGCAGATCACCAGTGTCGTGGCAAGTTTCCATTCAGTCAAACCTTCAGTAGGCTATCATGGAAAAAAGCTCACCTACTCACAGTAGGCCCTGCTGTTGCATCATTTGATCTGTGTATATTTGGGCTGGAGTTGAAAAGGGGAGCATCCGAACGCGATCCACTTTTTCGAAGGGACTCATCTTAACATTAACAGTAGCCTAAACACAGAGAGAGCTCTCTACTTCTTTATCTGTTGAGGAGAGAGAGAGAGAGAGAGAGAGAGAGAGAGAGAGAGAGAGAGAGAGAGAGAGAGAGAGAGAGAGAGAGAGAGAGAGAGAGAGAGAGGAGAGAGAGAGAGGAGAGAGAGAGAGGGAGAGTAAGAAGTAAGAAGACAGAAAGACAGAAAGAAAGAATGAAAGCGAGAGAATTCAAATAATACAATTCTCTTTTCATTTCTTCCTTTCGCTAGATCTAAGGCTGTATATCTAGGTGTACAGGCTGTAATAATAAAGGTTTGTTTCGATTAGGATAAAATGCTGAAAATGGTAAAAGAAACATCAATATTTGACATTTTGACAGCTTAAGTTAAGACAAAAAGTTAGTTGTCATAACATAAATAGAGAGGCTATGCTCCTTATATATTGTCATAGCCGGTTTGGCAAATTACATGGAAAACAGCTAAATTATCGTTCACTGAAAAGACGGACTGACGAAAATGCATATTGGCGTTGAATAGCAAAAGTTGCCCCCATCTACGGATTGCGAAACTGCGTGCTTGTTTCGTCGCAAAAAAAAAGCTACGTTGGACAACACCACATTCCCACCGCTCTAACCTCGCACGACCATTTCCAGCATAGAGCCCGCGAATAAAAGTGCTTTCGATAGCCTGACGTTTATAGCCTACGCAAGGACGAGAGAGAAAATGGCTGTCTCCTTCAGACTATCCGGTTTATTTTCTATCGTGGTTCCATGCACAAATCCATTTCACGCAGCGAAAACCGCTGCAGCCTTCTGTTAAACCTAATATAGTGATAAGGTCTCGAAGCATCCTTAACGGCATGTCCACGTTGAAAGAATGTTTCGCCTGTCAAATACAGATTTACGACGTGTTTGGACAACTGTGTCAAGGCAGACACAGTTTTATTTTTAGTTTTTTAGGTTTGATTATCAGATCACAATAGGCAAAAAAGACAAAGTTATAATAAAATAAAAAATAGGCTTGTCATCCTATCTGCATAATTTCACAGTTTCAAAAGTGTTAAGTGCTGTTTGAAAAGCTATTGAAATGTGAATTTATGACGTAAGACACCATCAATTACCCTATCCAAGAAGGGCTTCTCCCTCGCGCATTTGGCCTATACATTGATGAGCAGGCTTGATTGTTCTACAATTTGCCTTTGTATTAGGCTATATCCCCCCGACTCTGAACCGAAGTAGCCTAACATTATTGATCTCAAGTTTGTTACAAAATCAGATAATCTTTCCTCAGCAGTGAATATCTCCTTCCACCTGCACCTTAATTCCTCAACGATTCATCAACCCGAGGAGTCAAGAAGTTGATTGGTATACAGACAGTAATTAAGCTTTAACTGAAATTCAAAAGATAGGCTACCCCATCGGTTTCAAATGCTGACATTGGTGAGCGGGGTACAATCGATATCAAACAGCGTATAGGCTATCGATGTAGTAGCCTCAATTACATCATTATAAGGAACATGGTACACGCGCTCACTCGCCCATTTGCTTTATAAAGAAATACGCTTTGTTTGTCTTACACCCGTCAATGACGTCTCATCCTTTGCAGAATGTTAGTTTCGCTTGTGAGCACTGGGTACTGGCTGTTGCCCAGATACCAGCTAACCAATAATCTTTTAACAGGTCGACCGCACCACTGCAGCACTGCAGTTGCGCGAAACCAATAGCTCTCACCAGCATTAAGCACACCTTCAAACCTTCCTTCTGTTCAGTGATGCACACATGCGAGTTTGTCTGGGGAAAATACACTAGACGATGTTAAACCCAAATCTATAGACTTATGCAAGAATAAAAAATAATAATGGGCTAAGGCTAAGCATCAAAATCCTGTTTTGCATGTTGTTTTTCTGCAAGCCTCCGTTATACGGTAATCTGACAGTAATTTGGCCTGATAGCCTATTAGGCTATAAAACATTAGGCTAAATGCATTTATTGGCGTATTGACAATCCTTTGTTTTAGTCTCTGTGGCATCGCCTCGTTTATCATCAATAGGCCTATATAATTGACATTATTGCATTATTGCAACTATTCGCATGATGTGCTAGCATTCTCTCGTTAAATTATGACATGAAGTCCCATGATTTGTTCCAGGTAGTCGTTAAAAAAAGTCCTTGTTCATACATCTTCTACAATAGACTATCATGCATGTGAGATCAGTGTATTTCTAATTGGGGCCAAATACCCTTAAATCAACTCGGACTGATGTACCACGTGATTTGAAAAGGCTGAGACCTAAATAATTACAATGGATATGAGCATGAATCACATCGAAATAATATGACATAGCCTATGTGCAAAGGGATTCTTCTCATAGTTGGGAGTCTTACAGATTGGCCTTTGTAAGACTCCAAACTCCATGTGCAAACGTATTTGCTCAGTCCAGCCTATAGGCTATTTTTCGGAGTGATATCAGGATCTGTGGGTTGCAGAGGCTGATTGAATCTGCAGCTGATAAAGCAAGTAAGCCATGTAGCCTAAATATCCACGTCCTCATTTAGCGATAGGCCTTCAACAAATGAATCGCAAACAACGTTGTTCTATTAGGCTAGGCCTTGAAATCCTAATCAACAAAATGTTTACATTATCAGCAGGCTACAAATCGCACATAATCCATAGGAGAGAAAGTGTGAGTTGCCTAAGAATTGGGACTTGCAAAAGGCCTACTTGTCAAACGGTATTTATTAATGCACCTCAGATTTTAAATAATTGAACTAGCCTAAGCCTTAGGATCTAACCATGATCTATTGTTTTGGGAAGGCCTTCACCCATAAAGCAATAATTTTAAGATTATGATTGCATTCTTAAATAATGTAATCGACTTTTTGATCAGCTTTGTGGATGTAGGCTAAATGACATGAAAATGCTATCATAGGCTAGTTCATTTTGAAAGAACCATATTGCGTCGGAAATTAGCAAATCCTTTTGGTATTTTCATCCTCTGATCGCAAAAGGAAGGATTGGAATAAAATAGGCCATCAAATTGTAGACTAGGTTAAAGCATATAGCCTACTGGGGCTTGTATTAATGTTTTACAATAATTATAGAATAATAATACAATTTTGTCTTTGATAATGACAGAAAGGCAGTCTTAATACCAATGCAAGGCTATTCGGCTACTAGAGTTGATTGCCTACTAGGCATAATGCTTGATTAAAATGGTGGCTACTATTATCCTCGTTATTGGGCCCTGTTTGTAGGCTATGCCACAATTTTTGTTATTTAAAGTTGTAGCCCATCTAATGCTACAACAAGCACGGTGCATACTGCATAGGCTACACGTCACATCTAGATAATTAGATTTGTTAGATAGTTAGTGTTTTTCCTGTATTTTTCAAGGCAATATTTGTATAGCCTAGCCTACTGGTCTTGGCTTTTTGCACATTTTTGCTTGGTTTAAGAGACGGGCGTGTTTTAATGTCTGACCAGCACAAGCGTGAATTTTAGCAGTTTTATAACGCATTGAAAGATTTTTTTGACGCTTTGTAATTATGTTCTTGCTGTTGAGTAGGGAATTTTTGCAGTTTTATCATATAGGTTGAGGCTAGACTTTTTACGTGTTTTGATAGCCTATTCTTTGCTTGCTGTGGAGTATGCTGCCGTAACAAGTTCACCGTTTATCGGACAGACTAAAATAGTCTAAAAAAGGTAAAAAATAGCCAGTTTAATAATAGGCCTCTATTCAACCTCTATTCAGCTCCATTTGCAGGTCCAACGTAGCCTGTAAAAAGCATAGCCTTAACCAGTTAAATTAATAAGCCAGGACAAATAACACCAGGACAACTCATGTTAGGTCCTAAATAAATTAAATAAGATGTGACCAATAGGGCCTAAGCATGAGACATGTTTTCCATTAAAATGCTAGGCTACCGATCTGTCCCATAAAAGGTTTTGTAATAGCTTTTACCTAATGAATTTGGTTGTCATTTAATTACTGTAAATGTATACTTTTTTATTGGATTGTACTATTTTCAGATGTCGCTTTAAGCAGAAAATCTATTTTTCCAAATGTGTGTTGGAATTCATTCTCCCTGTGCTGTCTTGATGTTATTTCTAATGCGCAACTTTTCCTTCACACATAGGTCATTAGATTCATTATTTTCATAAAATACACTTTATATCGTATATAGTCTCTGGTTTTGCTTTAATATTTGGCGACACATGTGTTTTTGAAGATCTCAGAATATGCGGGTAATTGATCCACCGCGCCAAAGCCACCATTTTCCCCTCAAGAATTTTCTGAAGTGGACGCTCCTCCCTCTCGCTTAGCAACCCAGAGCACGTAGCAACGGCCCAACCAATAGATGTTGTGTAAATGGTTCCACCGACCACGGTATCTTGGCAACGCATAAAAAAATGTGATGACGTCGTCTGTGCAAGATTATTATGGTCTGTCTGGAATTCACTCCGCGAGAGTGAGGAGAAAAATATCTTCCAGCTAACGTTCACCGAGCTAACGGAAGATTGAAGTAAACATGGAGCTGTCTGCTGTTGGAGAGAGGGTATTCGCTGCCGAATCTATCATCAAACGACGAATTAGGCGGGTATGTGCAACACCGGTGTCCATTTTGTCATGCAATACGCACCAACACAGCTGTTGTTGCCTTGCTTACTAAAATGTACTCTTATCTATTTCTGATGGCACGCAGGGTCGAATGGAATACCTCGTGAAATGGAAGGGCTGGTCACCGAAGTAAGTTCAGCGCGAAATGATATCAAAACGAGCTAGCCGGTAGAGTTGCATTTGAAGCTGTCGTTGCCTAGCTGTCGATATGAGATTTGCCTCTTTGCTTGGCTCGTCCATAAATGTCCCAGCGCTTGCATGGCATGCTGATCTAACGTTGTTGGTTAGCCAGTGCTGCTAGCTGTATTAGCCCGGTAACAGGCAGCTCGCAAATGCAAAACTCAGACGCACGCTGGCTAGAAGTGTTGGCTAGCTTGCATGGCAGTCTTCTTGCCTTTTTAACATATTGACAGTCGGCGCTTTTTAATGGTATCTGTCTCCATAGGTATAGCACTTGGGAACCGGAGGAGAACATCTTGGACTCCCGCCTCTTCGTCGCTTTTGAGGAGAGGTAAGTGACTTGCAGTGGGCCTTTTTGTAAATTCACAGGCTTGATGCAGGAAAACAGCGTGCGACGTAGAAGACTAAATGCATTCGAACCTTCTCGTGCGCTTCCTCTAAATGCGTGTTTGTGCCCTGTACTATTTCAGGGAGCGAGAGAGAGAACTGTTCGGTCCCAAAAAGAGAGGACCTAAACCGAAGACCTTCTTGCTTAAGGTAGGCCTAAACTTGCCACAGGCAATGCTTAGTATTTTGAAGTGGGTCTATGCCTCATAAACATGCGTCCCACTCATCTGTCACGCTCGCCCGTTCTTTCTGGACTAAATCATACAATTGTTTTTGAGTGTTTGATCATACGAAATAGACAGGGTCTACTCGTTTGCAGAGGTTAAGTATTGTCAATTAGTGGTTTTGTGTGTTTATTGCATGCTATACTGCGTGTGTATTTTCAATGTAGAGATTGATGTCAAATGTCCGCTGTTTTGAAAGGAAGTTAATTTTCTCTGAACGATGTCAGGAAATGATCAATACACATGTAAGAATGTTTTAGAAATACTAACAGTAACCTATTAGGCCTACCGAAAGTAACCTTTTGTATTCGAAATTATATTTATGTCATGTATTTAGGCAACCCCTTAATATTAATAAAAAGCAATAACGCATTAATGTTGCAACGACGTGGATTTAGCGATTGCCAGATTTTTAAAACGAAATGTTACATTAGGAGCTGTCATTAAGGAACGCACCCGGCCCTTTGAGGAGGACGAACCGTGAAATTGCTTAATGACCTGCAGTTTATCTTGAGTTCTCTTGAATTTCTCCTTGCAGCTGTTGTAAACAGTTCTACATTGACAGTGGTGTTCTCTATATAATAACCTCAATCGTATTAGGACTATATCTGTTTTGGCATTAATTGCTACATTCATCTATTGTTATCACAGCAGTCCTTATCATACCATGCCTTTATTTAAATATAAACATGTCTATAACTAGATAATCCATTATAGCTGTCAGGCTAACAGTGTCATAACCAGTTTCAGAACGACTGACATTGAATCTTTATTAGGGTCTTGGTCATTCAAAGGGTTACATTTCAGACCCCCTCTGTCCCTTGTCAGGCGCAGGCTAAAGCTAAGGCCAAATCGTACGAGTTCCGAAGCGAAGCTGTCCGAGGGATGCGTGTCACCTACCCAAGCCCAGAGCCAGTCGTCACCCCCAGGGCCCGGGAGGGACTGAGGACCGTGGTCCCCACCATCTTCCCTCCCAGCACTGTCAACAGGGGGGAGAGCGTCCGGGTTCGACCGCCAGAACTGGTTCGTGAGCACCGGCCCCCCGTCCTCCAGAGAACCGGCCCGGACGGCCTCGTCTACGTTCCGAAGAAGAGAGGGCCTAAACCCAAGCTTCGTTTCAAGGAAGCCCCCACTGTTCCGTCTACCTTCGACCATCAGAAGAGGAAGGGAGAGGAGGAGGGGAGCTACACCCCTCACAATTTGGCTAAGCTGGGTCTTTCCAGGGGAGAGGAGAGGGGCTCTGAGATGCGGATGATTCAATTAGCCCACAGACACTCGGAGGATCTGGGCTACTCCCGCAAGATCCGATCGCTCCCCAGCAGAAGCGCACACCAGCACTGTGGCCAAAGGAGGAGCGTGCACTCGCACAGAACAGGCTCAGCGTTGCAAGGATGCAGGACTAAGGAGTTCTACTTGTCTCCTCCACACTTCAAGCACCTGTCCAAAACGGCTCCGTACCAACCCAGCGAGGTCCCCTCCAGGGAAGTGCCCTTCCTTGACGACAAAACTCCTCTGGCCCGAACTGTCGGTGAACAAGGCAGCGATTCGTGGAGGCCCAGTTTAAGCAACGCGGAGAAGGTTTTAGTCACGGACGTGACGACCAACTTTTTGACAGTGACCATTAAAGAGAGCAGCACCGATCAAGGGTTTTTCAAAAGCAAAAGATGATTTTGTAAACTTTACCAACTGTTCTTAACAAGCATAAGTGTCATTTATAACAATTTGTATGTAATGTATAAAAAGAAATTACATTATATAATGTACATATTTATGTATATATGAAATAGTTGGACATATATTTAATGTGATGACCAAATTAAATTCCATGAAGTCCATGAAGTTATTCAATACTGTGTCTAGAAGAGTTGCCGGCCTAATTTGCTGCAATGTCCTTTGTACAGAGTTAGGCTTATGTCTGCTTTAGCTTAAGTGTTTAACTGTAACAAATGTCAAACATAATCTTTTATTTTTGTCAAACTAACATAAATGTTTAGGGTAGAATCTAAGCATTGGGTTTAACAAATTAGGCTACATAAAACAATTCCACCAGGGCATCAATTTGAATAATTACTGCAATGAATAGACCACTCATTTTACGACTTTTGAGACGCAGCCAGATCATTAACATGAATTGGAAATGTAATAATGCACTTTTAATTTGTTTTTCAGAAGAAGGTCATATGATATGGTTGTTGTCAATTTGTGTTGCTAGCTACGCAATAGGGAAACGCACCTTTCCGATGTTAATCATGCTGGTTTTACCCAAGAATGTATCACCTTTTCCTATACGTTTAGGCCTTTTCGACATTCTGTAACTGAATAATCACAACTGTCCGTATATGATTTTAAGTAAATGGATGCGCATTCACCGGTTTCAGCTTGTTTATTTAGTGTTTCCAGTTCTTGGATGTGGATCGATGACTAGGCTTGTTTATCCGTGTTGAAGGAGACCTAAAGTCGAGTTCCAACTGGCCTCAATACAGCCTACAATACAAATAAAATGTGACTAAAACAATGATGATGGTAATTTAACTGTTATGTCGATGGTCGAAGAATTATGGAAATCTTAGTTATTGAAGCATATAAGCCCTAATTGACGCCTGGAGGCCTCAGCGCCCGTGAAGCCATGTTCAATTAATTAAAGACGACATTTGTGAAATGGCATTAACCGGTCTCAAATTTCAAGGATTAGGCTGATGTAGAAGATGCAGAAATGAAATCGGAAGCCTCTGTATTTGATAGAAAATATTTAGCGAAGAGAAAATGCGCCACGGCTGTAATTGTCTTAAGTTATTTAAAGTGCCGGCGTCTTGTCTTTATAGTTTTTCAATTTAGCTTAGGCGTCGGCTATACTTTCCAAAAATGAAAAGTGAAATGTAAATCCAGTTTATATTTCACAAACCCGAAATTATACTTAAATTTTCATTTCAATTTTACATTCTTTTATCGGTTGTTCAATAGGGCTATGTTGTAAATTAAGTAGCCTATATTACATTATATAGGTCCTAGATTTAACGGGTAAGTCTTCATGGACAAGGTACATATTTTTTCCGCACAGGCTATTGTGCAGATTCAGGTCATTAAGTGGATCAAGACGGTTACATTGCGCTTTGTCGTTGCCCCAGTCAGATGTGTTGAAACAGCCCTGTAAACAACCGTTAACCCGTCAACAAAGTAAAAAGAAACAAAAAACTCTTGGGATCCATTCGGCTGATAGTCTAGTCTATCCCATAACCATTTTCGTGCATAAATTATGTTATAGATGAAAAAAATATTTAGCCACATTTCACCTAATTTTCGGGTTGTTTCGGTCTTCGTTTAGAAGTTTATGAAACATGTGGAAGGGCACCACGGCGTTGTCTTTTTAACGATAGGATCCTAACCCGCCCGCAAACGTAACCTTGGTCAGTGGGGTCAAAGTCACAGCTGGCCGCTTCTGACATGTTTGCTAAATCTTCTTGACTTAAGTTTCACTGCAATGTTCACAAGTACATTGAAAAATTCGTTTTTGTGGTGCAAAAGCTGTAAAAAAAAAAAAACTACACTAAATACTTGCAAAATAAGCACACATGCATTTCAGTTTGTTACATTTCAGTGTACATGTGTCGTTTTGATATAGTCTTTATTAGTATTCCATAAATCTGTTACATACATGAGAATTCTATGCATCAGTTTGTATGTTCAATACACTGCTAAATTAAGCTTAATTATGACTAGATACATGTTCTTTTACTCATATGTCTTCAGAAAAGAGTGAGACAGCTGGCCCACTCATGTTTTCACACTCATATCATTAGCACAGTTGTCATTGTTGTAGCCATGGTCACAATAGTCATCCCCACCTTCCATCGGCAAGAAATTCCCCTGTTGAGAGAAGGCAGTTGTCAAAAGATTTGTCAAAACCATGTGTGACTGTGCAAACACAGTATGCAGAAACTTTGTATGGGGGTGGATGAGGGACTGGTTAAGCCACGTCAATTTGCACATGCAAAGAGATAAAAGAGAGAGACACAGAGAGAAGAGGACCTGGGATCTAGGTGGAGCTGCTATAGGGCAGGGATGTTCGTTAGACAGGGTGTCCATAGTTCCTGTCACAGCGGGGGTAACAGTGAGGGTTCAGCCAGTGCTCCAGGTTGGTCTCCTGGGCTCTCTGGTCCAGAACCTGCATGTGGAGCAGATGCTCCTGAAAAGAGAGAGAAAGAGAGAGAGAGAGAGAGAGAGGGAGAGAGAGAGAGAGAGAGAGAGAGAGAGGGAGAGAGAGAGAGAGAGAGAGAGAGAGGGAGAGAGAGGGAGAGAGAGAAAGAGAGAGAGAAGTTGAGGGAAACAGAGAGAGCAGAGGTAAGAGGGAGGGCAACAGATATTGTGGTTGAGAACCTCTTTCGTCTATAAAATCAACTGGGAAAGCACCGACACCAACTGTAAACACTAATGACTCAGACAGCAACAGCTCTGCGATGAGGTCTTCTGCACACTCATGCACACCACTCTTTGAGGATGTCATAACAGCCCAGAAAAAGGGCAAGGCATTGTGTTTTCAATACACTGCGAATAGCATGAAAACCAATCCGTGTCCATGGAGCTCTGAACCTTACTCTCATTGGCTCGTCGGGGTGGCCGGGTTTCAGCTGCCTCTTGCTGCGGAGAAGCTGCTTGGCAAAGCTCTCTTTGATGATGGGGTTGGCATCTGAGAACAGAGATGGTGAACTGCAGTCACAGTATTTTAACAGAGCCATATACCTACAGGGGGAGGTGCTTGCTTCCCCGTAGCATACATGTTATAAAAGAACTTGAGGAACTCATGACACGTGTCAGCTGTTACATGTTGGTGTTAGATATCAAGCCCACCAACCCCCCCCCACCTCCTCACACATTTAGGAAAATAGCAATCCACCAAGGTCTATAAACAGTCAAGTGACCGCAAATGTGACTGCTAATTAACCGAATATAAATCGTGTCAAAAAGCTGTGACCATCACTGTGGTTTGTTTAGCTAGTCATGTGAAGCTGTGTATCCCCTAGTGCTGCCCTGGCAAAACCACGGCCCTAAACCTCAGCCCCCGCTCTAACACACACACACCCACACCCACACACACCCACACACACACACACACACCCACACACACACACTGGCCTCTCAGAGCTACAGTGCTCCGTTTCTGTCTCCGTAGTCCTCAGAATGTCATTATGAGGCTGTTTTTGGAGCGGAGGCAACAAAGTGCCCATTCATCCCTCCCTCTCCCCAGGGAGCCCAGGCCGGCGGAGCATGTGACCTCCAGAGAAGGCCCTGGCTGCCATCTGAGGGTCTGAGGAACCTGGCTCTGTCAACAGAGGTGAGGCCTTAGTCTCTCACAGCAACGTGGCAAAAAAAACCTTCAGGGGCTTGCCTTCACTTTTGCCTTCCGATACACAGATGACCTGTTTAAGTCCTCTATGGAATTAAATATGTTTTGTTTGAATGATTTATGTATCGGTTTAAGGTAGATAAGGCAGATGCAAATTCCAACAATTCAGTGATGTAGAGCTTTTCAGGTAACTTAGTAAATTGTGAAAATTGTGTTGTGATAAAATAATTAATTGTTTATTAAATACAAGGCAATGTGCATATTACTCAAACGAAAAATATGCATAATTACTGATTTATTTTCTGATCATGCTGGACATTTTTCATGCTGGAAAGTTTCGGAATCTTTGTTCAATACAACACAAAACCGCATAACGAATAGTTGGTAAAGACTTTAACAAAAAATCGTTCATAAAACTTTGCATACAAAAATGTCCATGTACATTTTGTACGTTTCTACTCATTTTTTTCTTTCAGATAATGTCTGAATTTGCAAGGACACATACATGAATGCATTCTAGGGAAATAACTGTTGCAGAACAGTTTTTCCTAATCCTACCTGTAAAGACGGTCAATAGGACCATGCAAAGGAAAAATGCTACAAACTTCTTCATCTTTGCCCCGGTTCTGCTGCCCGCTGCCTCTGCACTGAGACAAAGTCCCTATGAGTGCGGTATACATTTTCTTCTTACGTCACCTTAAGTCAATATGACACATTTGAAAACATTCTGTTAGGTGCCACTGTGCCCTGCAGCTCCTGGAAAAATATCAGTTTAAACACGCATACCTACGAATAACGAAACGCGAGTGATGTTGTCAGCATGAACACAATATTACACATAACATGACATTAACTCTAAAACATCCAATGGCCCAATGAATGTAATTTTAATGTTCTGACAGTTGCAATATACATTGTATCCACTAGGCGTCGCAATGTTGAAATCGGCTCAGACACTAATTTGAATTTGGTATTTGCCAAAATAATGTTTATGCTTCACTGTGTTTTGGACGCTGTCGTGGACCACACTTGAACAGATTTGTTAATTTAGCCTAAATTGTCTTGTAGAAATGCACTGGAAATGGAAATTGTGCCCATTTTCCAAAGGGACGACTGTAAATAAACACAATAAACAAAGCAATCCCTATTCGGCAGCAACCACAACGTGGTGATGTACTCCACTCTGTTTTTACAGTCTTGGCTTCAAAAGATTTAGCAATCGTCAGAAGTGTAATGTCGAATTACGTCATTGTTTCCGTTTCCGTTTACTACCGTGTATTGGCCCATTAAAATACACGACAGTTACTTCATTTCCAACATGTCTATTTCGTTTAGTAGCTGTTTAAATGTTTATTTCACGGACTAGTGTATTGAACATTCACTTGAGCCAGCTGTTTGAAGCAATATAGAAGCCCTCGCGCGCATGCGTTTCACGGATGAAATCAGTGGATTAGTCTTGTGCTTGTGCTGGGGAGGTGAGTAGCAACAGAACATCAGCAGGCGTTTATCAATAGTGTAGCTAGCTTGCGAGCTACACGACTATAGCTGTCTAGCTAGCTACACATATTTTCTAACAACAGGCGTACAAAAATCGATCCCATTCAGATCACTGCTGATTGGGAGCTTGCTAGGCTACTCTTTGGGATTTGCAATGTCGCATGGATATCCTTCTGCGTGCGTCACATGCACAACACGAGTCTGTTGTTTACAGCTGGTTTTGGAATAATCAGTTACGGGTTTAAACTAGTTAAATAGCAAATTCCCTGCAAAACACTCGCCTCCTTAATGTCAATGGAGGAGGACGACGGAAAACGAGGGTCGCGAGAAGAGTGGACACTCCTGTTTTGGACCTCCCTCGCCGTTATAGTCCCTGTGATTATTACATTGTGGTGCAGTGCTCAGCGCTCCAAACGGAAAATACACATGAAAGACTTCTTCCGCAAGAGCAAACACGGTTGGCACTACACCGATCTGTTCAACAAGCCTACATACTGCTGTGTATGTTCTCAACACATTCTGCAAGGGGCGTACTGTGATTGTTGTGGGCTATGTACCGACGAGCACTGCCTACGTCGGGCCGACCGGACACACGGGTGCAAGGAGATTATGGCCCCATCTCGAACGGACGGTGCATTGGAGCACCGCTGGGTCCGGGGAAACGTCCCACTCGCCAGTTACTGTGTTGTGTGCAAACAGCAATGCGGGACTCAGCCAAAGCTGTGCGACTTTAGGTAATAAATATCTCCTTTAATTATCTCTTGCTTTTTTTGTTATTTAGTAGAAGCCCAGCGGCATACCACGACCTTTCATGTTAATCTCCACATTAATTTAGCTTAATGGCTTGCTTGCTGGGTTCTCAGTGATTCTACCGCAAGAGAGTCTGTTACGTCATTGAAATATGTTACACCAGAGTTTGTGTGTGTGTACGTGTGTGTGTGTCTCACACAGCCTACACATAGCCCAAGCTGTACATGGCTGGTTCTAGTCTGCTGAAGGGCATGTGGGTGTTCACATCCCTGTCTCTCCTTCGCTAGGTGTGTGTGGTGTCAGATCACGGTGCACGACGACTGCAAGGCCAACCTGACGGACGGCGACCACTGCGACCTGGGAGAGTTCCGGAACCTCATCATCCCCCCTCACTACCTCCACCACGTCAACAAGCTCCGTCGCCGGCACCCCGACGAGTACACCAAGGTCAGAGGTCATCGCTAGGGTTACAGTTACAAAGATGACAGCCACATGGGTGGGGGTGGACGGGGGGGGGGGGGGGGTATTGAATTAAACCAAGCACTCTGTGAGATTGGCTTGAGCTCTCCCAAAGTGCTCTAATGGCCAAATTAATATGTGACAGTATGGGAGTACTGGAGGAATTCCATTCATTGATGTGAGTGTATTTGCGTATGTTTGTAGTTGGCAGCAGGCTGTGGGAGCAGCTGGACCCCAGTGCTGGTCCTGGCTAACACTCGCAGTGGCAACAACATGGGAGAGGCCCTGCTGGGGGAGTTCCGCACCATCCTCAACCCCGTCCAGGTTTCAATACATAAAAGCATATCATTTTTTTTTTTTTTGAGCGGGTGTATGAATCAAAGTGAACTGTCAGAGAAAGGGCCCGGGTAGCATATCCATTCCTTGTGAGATGAGATTGTAAAACTCTCCTTTCCTTTGCCTCCATCCTTTTCTTAACCTCCCCTCCTTTCATCTTCCTCTACTCTCGTTCTTCCCTTTACTCTCCTCCTCCTCCCCACCTGCCAGGTGTTTGACCTGTCCCAGCTGGCACCCTCCAAGGCCCTGCAGCTGTGCACCCTGCTCCCCCCGGGCAGTGTCAGGGTGCTGGTGTGCGGGGGGGATGGCACCGTCGGATGGGTGCTGGACGCCGTCGACTCCATGAAGCTTAAGGTGACACCCAGCTGTTCTAGCTATTATGAGAGACGGGTATGCTCTCACCCTCTCTCTAATGCTAAGTAGTTTGCATCCAGATGTGAGTTTTGTCTGTCTGTGTTTGTGTGTTTATATGTGTGTGTGTGTGTGTTTGACCAGGGTCAGGACCAGTTCATGCCGAGGGTGACCATCCTGCCGTTAGGAACAGGAAATGACCTGTCCAACTCGCTGGGCTGGGGGGCGGGCTATGCCGGGGAGATCCCTGTGGAGCAGGTGCTCAGAAACATCCTGGAGGCTGAGGTGGTCAAGATGGACAGGTCAGGGTCAAAGTTCACCAGCTTTAGCTCTCGTTCAGGGTCACGTGGGAATTGATATAAACCTGTGTGTCTCGGTTGACGTTACGTGGCTGTAAAAATATACATGTTTGGGGTCTACCAACAGGTGGAAAGTGCAGGTGGCTTCAAAAGGCCTCTACTTTCGTAAGCCCAAGGTGAGATGCATTTCACGTCCACATGTTTAATTGGTATTCTTTTAGCCACAAATATTGATCATCGATGATATAACTTTGGGCCTTTTGAACCTCTCCAGGTTCTGTCCATGAATAATTATTTCTCCGTGGGGCCCGATGCACTGATGGCGCTCAACTTCCACACCCACCGCGAGAAAACGCCCTCTTTCTTCTCCAGCCGCATCATCAACAAGGTCGGGAGCCCTCATTTGAATGTATGGGAGTCAGGTGGCTGAGCGGTGAGGGAGTCGGGCTAGTAATCTGAAGGTTGCCAGTTCGATTCCCCGGCCGTGCCAAATGACGTTGTGTCCTTGGGCAAGGCACTTCACCCTACTTGCCTCGGGGGGAATGTCCCTGTACTTACTGTAAGTCGCTCTGGATAAGATGCTCTGCTAAATGTAAAGGTATTTACATATGCAAACATGAACACTGCAGTTGAGTTTAAATATGGACAAACTGAATATGGACAAACTCGTATTGTTTTGCTGTTGCTGTCCAATGTCAGTTACACGCCTTACGGAAATGTTGGCTGACGTGTTATTGTTTTATTTGCAGGATAAAAGTCAAAGGACTTGCGAATACCTCCTTATAAAGCTTTCCCCAGCTTACAACAGTCTCACTGGCTTTTCTCGATTTTCACTCAACAGGCTGTGTATTTCCTTTACGGCACCAAAGATTGCTTAGTGCAAGAATGCCATGACCTGGATAAGAGGATTGAGGTATGGAAGCACGCGTTGATACCTTCAGGCCACTAATGACTCACCACATGTCACGCACATGCAGTGAGCTCATACATACATTGAACGTTGCACAAACCTTTTAATAATTCCTTGATCCACTCTGATTGTGTGTATGTGTGTGTGTGTGTTCACACAGCTGGAGCTGGATGGTGAGAGGGTGGCATTGCCCAGTCTGGAGGGCATCATCGTGTGTAACATCGGGTACTGGGGCGGGGGGTGCCGGCTGTGGGAGGGCATGGGGGATGATCCCTGCCCCCCTACACGGTAAGAGCAGCACCACGCACGCAGGGTCGGGGACAAATCATCCAAACAATCAGTGCATTTGTGCGCGTGACCTACATTGGTATAGAGCTTTTCTTGGACCTGAAGTGGGTTTATCTGTTGTTCACAGCATGTTAACTCATGCTCTCTCTCTCTCTCTCTCTCTATCGTACTCTCTCTCTTCCTGTCTCCGTCCGTCAGGCTGGATGACGGTCTGCTGGAGGTCGTCGGAGTGTTTGGCTCCTTCCACTGTGCTCAGATCCAGGTCAAGCTGGCTAACCCTGTGAGGCTAGGACAGGCCCACACAGTCAGGGTAAGGCTACACAACCACACACACAGAATTCATTCATGTCGGTCATGTATTTACCTACCCTTTTCTTTGCCTCTCCCTCCCCTCTCCTCCACCTTTCAACTCGCTCCCCCTCTCCTCCACCTTTCAACTCGGTCCCCTCTCCCTCCCCTCTCCTCCACCTTTCAACTCGGTCCCCCTCCACCTTTCAACTCGCTCCCCCTCTCCCTCCCCTCTCTTCCACCTTTCAACTCGCTCCCCCTCTCCCTCCCCTCTCTTCCACCTTTCAACTCGCTCCCCCTCTCCTTCCACTCTCCTCCACCTTTCAACTCGCTCCACCTTTCAACCTGCTCCCCCTCTCCCTCCCCTCCACCTTTCAACCCGCTCCCCCTCTCCCTCCCCTCTCCTCCACCTTTCAACCCGCTCCCCCTCTCCCCTCCACTCCCCTTCTTCTCCAGCTGGTTCTCAAGAGCTCCAGGATGCCCATGCAGGTGGACGGGGAGCCGTGGGCCCAGGGCCCCTGCACCATCACCATCACCCACAAGACGCAGGCCCTCATGCTGTACCACAGCACCGAGCAGACGGACGAGGACGAGGACGAATCCAGCGCCTCCGAGGCAGAGAGCCCCGCCCCCCACGACTCACCCAGGCCTGCAGGGCCCGCCTCCGCTCGCGCTTGAAGCTGGTTAGTTTTGGGGAACCACGCCACCCCCCCTGCCCCCCACCCTCATAGGTGGGAGAGAAGGAGTGAGTGTTTTCAGAGGAGGACTGCTGTATATTTGCACTGACCCCCCCCCTCCCCCCCCTTGTGCCATAGTTACACCTACAGTACTTAGTTCAGTTTCATTAGTCCGGCACGATCCCACAGGCACATCTAATGTCTCTGTCTCAGGGAGACATTGGTCCTGTTCTGTGATAAAGTAGAATATATATTTATATATGTCAGTCACTGGAAAATACTTTTGTTGCGTTTCCTATAGATTTCATGCACTTTCACGAAAAAGTTGTCGGCCAAATTAATGGTTACGTGTTGTACTGGAGAAAAAGCGGCTTATTCAGAAAATGTCTTAAGCATGTGTTACTTGACTTTAGCATTCTGTTTCCAAAAGCACTTCCATAAGCACTTCCATAAGCACTCTCTATCTTCTACGTTTCACTGGATAAACTGCATTTTCACTGCTACCAAAGCAGTCATGTTCAATTGACATAATTATCGTACTTTATTTAAATTAGATATTCTTACCTGTTTACCACACGTGTTTTACCATTTCTGGGCACTTATCTTTTAGACCTTTTAGAAATTGCTCAAAGTCTACATAAAATAATATTGCTTGACTTGTTTGTTAGTAACATGGATCGTATTCCTGTTTCTGCTGTTTGCTACACTTAATTTGGCCACAAGGTTGCGTCTAAGTTATTCAGTGTGCAGTGGGGATTTTAAGGAGAGCAGAAATGTATTAGAAAAGGGTGACACTCCACCCATGTCATGTTTTTGTTTGTATGTTTATTTAAAGACAGTATTGGCATATTGATGAATGTGTCTGAATGTCTAGCATCAAATAATGATATTTTTGGAGTCAGTCTTTTTACGTAAGACTACACCAAAAATGTCAGCCATATTATAGCAATGTACTGTATTTTGTGGCCCAAGTGCTGAAATTTTACGCCTACTGACGTAGCGGAAAAAATGTGACAAATGATTGTCATCTGTCCTCCCCAAGTCATGGTTTTACGTTCCAACTGATCCCTCAAACTGTTAGTGTCCATATAATGCCGATGCTTGTATGATGTGCTGCTCCCTTTTTAATCAATCAAATGTTATTTTCTTCACTGTATCTTGTCAAGTATTGAAGGTGCATTGAGGACATCGATAATGTCATGTTTGAAAGCGCTAGTTTTACATGTAAACCTCACCTACATGTTTACAACAACCCTGAATGTTGAAACAAAGGGTTCCAAATCTGGACGGGATTGCCTTTGTTGGCAGAGAGGTGTTTTCATTCCATGTGTGGAAGACATGTTGGGGCAAAAGATATAGATATTTTTAATTGTAGATGCATCCAGCAGGTAAGTTTTGCAGTCAAACTACTGTATGTTATTCCATTGACCAAGAGCTGGCCCCTTAGGGGTGGATAGAAGGAAAATAAATTGAGAAATAACCATTGTGGGGGAAATTGAGCTTTTATTGGAAAACAATCACCTAACAGTCATTCACCTCAATCTACTCTGAATGGCAGGAAACAAAAAAAAAGTGATATAAACAAGACAGTTTGTTTAAACTAGCTATTACAGATATCGCTTGAAGTAAATGTGATAATTGTTGATCTGGATTTGGAAATAAGCTCATAATAAATATTTTCATATCTATTCCACATCCTTTTGTTCTCTCTTTTGCTAAGTTTGACTGAAAGCAAGAGGTCGCCCAACCAACAGGGTTCCGTTTTCTCACACAAATATTTTTTACGTGAGATGAAGGCAAATCTATGCGAGGCAGTGAAGACATGTCCCTGGCAGCTGGTGTAGCATTTATAAATCATACTAATTTGCAGTATGTCTGTTACCAAACCCCAAGCTATGATAAAACTGTGGCTCTTGAGCGGTTTTCTGTTGTGGTCCCTAATGTGAAGGAATGGGCCCCATAAAGATTCCTTCACAAGGGTCTTTGTAAATACTGACTGGTTTGTTGCTATGGAGAAAGATTGGTGTCGAGCATAGCAGTTACTGTACATCGCAGAGGGAGAGGCATCCAGGGGGAGGACCATGCCATGATAATAAAAATACATATACACTGCCACACACATACCAGTAAACATCTACTGTACACTGTGTATTTTTTTTCAAGTTTGTGAACTTACATTGCTGGTCATTTCTTTTTGGAGCTAGTGGTCTTTTTACTGATGGTGGTCGTTTTACAGATGGTGGTCGTCGTACAGATGGTGGTCGGTTTTGCCAGGGACATTTGGAGGTTTATTTGAAGGCTCTAAAACAAATAAATGGAAAAAAAGGCTGATTACTGCAGCATTCAAATATTCTATTATAGTCTTTTGTGTGGTTCTAAAGCCATGACACAATCTGTATACCTTGTTTGTTTAAAGGTCCCATGGCATGAAAATGTCACTTTATGAGGTTTTTTAACATTAACTTGAGTTCCCCTAGCATGCCTATGGTCCCCCAGTGGCTAGAAATGGTGATAGGTGTAAACCAGGCCCTGGGTATCCTGCTTCACCTTTGAGAAAATGAAAGCTCAGATGGGCCGATCTGGAATCTTCCCCTTGTCGTCATAAGGGTAAAGGTTACCTCCCCTTTCTCTGCTTTGCCCACCCAGAGAATTTGGCCCGCCCATGAGAAAATGAGCTATGACCGTGCAAGCGCAATATTGGTTTTTCCTCTAGAGACATCATGGCTTGCAAACGACCGAAGCATGGCAGTTGCTCAGTGTTTTGATGTACAAATGAACACCAAAGTATTTTTTTAGTACCTTCATCTGAGCCTCTGAAGAACCAGTGTGGTAATTTTATTTTCTCTGCAAATGCGCCGACACAACTTCCCAAAGTTTGGTATGTCTGCTGCAAACATTTCACGGACGAAATGTTTGTTTCAACGGTTTCCTCAACTTGGGCCAATACAGAGCTGGCCTTGCTGGACGTCTGAAACTAAAGTCTGGATTAGTACCAACTCTCCTTGGCTCAGCTACAAACCTCGGACAAGTAAGTCAACTAACACTATATCATTTTGCTGCTTTACTGTTTTGTGGGACTGCTCGTAGTGGCTGTAATTCTGCACCAAGGATGACATTCAGGAAAGAGACTTCAGATACAGTATTAGGGGACCACTAAGGCCTATATAAAAGCATTCAAAATGTTCATGCCATGGGACCTTTGATAGTTTGTACAGATCCTTCCAGTCTAGGGTAAAGAATAGCTGTTTCAGCTATTTGCAAATAGTTGTGACTTAATTCTTCTCGTTCTGTTTTGGCTTGTCTAGTTTCTGAGGTTTCTCATTGTTATTTCCGCTCTTCTGACTTTGACTTCTACATTTGCAAAAAACATGTGTACTTGGACATTGATTTTTAACAGCGGGACATATATAAAATTCAGATAATCTTTTTATATTATGAAAAAAAAAATTAAACAGCTTACTGTCACCGCTCTGATCCTTCTGGTCAGTCTTCTTTTCAGACTCTAAAATCAGAATTCACTTTTTAAATTAAGATGACATATTAGGAGTTTGTGAGGTTAACACAAGTAGAGACAAGACTTACTCTGCTGGGATGGTTGTTTCTTCTGGCCTCCTGGGTTATGGGATCCAGGGTGTTTTGGAGGACCTGCACCAGGGTTGTGAGGTCCAGGGTGTTTTGGAGGACCTGCACCAGGGTTGTGGGATCCAGGGTGTTTTGGAGAACCTCCACCAGGGTTGTGAGTTCCTGGGTGATTTTGAGGACCTGCACCAGGTTTGTGAGACCCAGGGTGTTTTGGAGGACCTGCACCAGGGTTGTGAGTTCCTGGGTGATTTTGAGGACCTGCACCAGGGTTATGGGATCCAGGGTGTTTTGGAGGACCTCCACCAGGGTTGTGAGATCCAGGGTGTTTTGGAGGACCTGCACCAGGGTTGTGAGGTCCAGGGTGTTTTGGAGAACCTCCACCAGGGTTGTGAGTTCCTGGGTGATTTGGAGGACCTGCACCAGGTTTGTGAGACCCAGGGTGTTTTGGAGAACCTGCACCAGGTTTGTGAGACCCAGGGTGTTTTGGAGAACCTGCACCAGGTTTGTGAGACCCAGGGTGTTTTGGAGAACCTGCACCAGGTTTGTGAGACCCAGGGTGTTTTGGAGAACCTCCACCAGGTTTGTGAGACCCAGGGTGTTTTGGATGACCTCCACCAGGTTTGTGAGACCCAGGGTGTTTTGGAGGACCTCCACCAGGTTTGTGAGACCCAGGGTGTTTTGGAGGACCTCCTCCTGAAGGTTTGTGAGGAGTTACTGGGTTGTGAGATCCAGGGTATGTTGGAAGACCTGCCGCTCCATGAAAAGGTTGGAAAGAAGCAGGCAGGTAAAGATGTTCGTACATATTTGGAACCATATTGCAATACGAACTGCAATCCTGACCGACTGTTGGCCCCTTGCTGGGTTCAGGAGAGCATTGTTTTGGTGTGCCCAGCTCTTTCCACTCATCAAATACAAAAGGAGGATCTGGTTCAAGACTTTCACCTATGACAAAGAGATTTATGAGATTACAATAATGCTGAAGTATTTTATTCAAATATTCTGTACTAATTACTGGAAATTACTGTGTAACACTTAATTTGATTTATTAGCACAAATCAGTACTCAAATCACACTCCAAACTGATTTAGCTGAAGAAATTCTCTTTCATTACTTTTTACTGTTTCTCAATTCTTACCACTACTTGATTTGCCAGCCTAAACGAAAACGACAACACTGATTTGTATTGTGTCATTTGATTGAACTCATTCATTGTTAGTCTCTCACTCTTCAGTAAACATACACGCCCAAGCAGAATTACGTCATACAATAAGAAATGGCAATATTGTAATATCGTCTAGTACAAACATACAATGGCATCTTCACAAACAGACCTGATTTTAGTATCTGCAGCCTAGCTTCCACAGGCTGGTCAAGTATGTGGACCAGATGCTCCTTCAGGACTGCTGTGAAGTCCTGTGATGCGGCGACAGCCTTAGAGTCCAGGTTCACCCGTGGTGTGTAGGGGTCAAAGGCCGCCTGGGAGGGAAGATCCACTGAAGCCTAAATTAGAGGAAGAGATCAGAGCCAGCAGCAGTTAGGGTATATGAAACTGGAGTCAGTTAGTGGGGACACATATCCAAATACAGTTTTTCAGATATTAATGCACTTTTATACAGAAAAGTACTTATCCAGGTTGTTTCCTAAAAACATTGTTCTGACCAAGTTGAGTTCACTTTTCCCTACATCAACTACTGTATGTTGAAACCTTCTTTCACCTGTAGAAAGGCCAGGCTCTCAGACTGGCTAAGGAGGTTGTTGATTTCATCTCTGGCTCCACTCATCTTATCGATGTTCTGGTCAAACTTCTTCATGAGACCCTGCAGCTTAGTCTGACCGCTCTCCTGCTCACGGTCTACCGTGTTCAGGGCCTCCCGCTCCTCCCGGTCCAGCATCTCCCGGATCTGCCGATACTCACCTTCCAGAACCTTCTTCTTGCTAGATGCGGTGTCCTGGAAAACAAAGACTCAGATGTGAATTGGGTCTGTGGTGTTTGTAGAAGCCAATTAAATAACAAATCCTCTCATATATATTTACTATGTTCTACCAAATGTTTAATTTCTATAAACTTTTATCCGTAGCCAGCTTTGGTCTGGTCTACAACTGGTCTGACCTTCAGCTTGCTCTGTAGAATCTTCATCTCGTAAATGACATTTTGGTTCTTCTCAATTTTTCCATCCAGCATGCCTAGTTTGTTTTTCATGTTAGACTATAAAAAAAGACAAGGAAAGAAGAAGGCTATAATGAGACGAGATTTAAATGTCTGGGTTGCAATGAGTGACTCAAGGACGGTAGCAGTTAAAAAAAACAATGCCCATCCCGCTCTCCCTGTGTAAGAGAGGCTCTGATACCATTTCTTTAAGTGATGCGCTTTAATGCACCCTCCCTTGGACCTCATAAATACAGACCTCTTGCAAAGCTCGCTCTTCGTCGGGGGTGGAGAACTGACACCCCTTGTGCACCTGCTGCAGACAGACGCTACAAATACAGCGGCGATGCTGGGTGCAGTAGAACTCCATCAACTTGTGGTGGTCGGTGCAGATGCGCTCGCGGAGGTCTCCAAGCGGGTCGCTCAGCTGATGCGGGCTAAATATCGGGTTCTCCTTGTGCGGTCTTACATGGTCCTCACAGAAGGACGCCATGCACGTGAGGCAGGTTTTTACAGCGGTGGCCTCCATACAGGTATCACAGACGACACGCTCGTGCTTAGGCTCTTCAGGCTTCATTGTTTCCTTCTCCACAGTTAAGCTAGATGCCATGTTAAAGCGAAAATGGCTGACTGATGCGTCACGCGGTGACGAAAACGAAACTTAAATGCAGATAAAAATATAATTCAGTCCAGTGTTAGCAATATGTCATACACTTGAATTTGCCTATGCTGGCCTGGTTGAAACAAATAATTCAAAGCGCTTCTTAAGATGCCTCGTCAACCCGTAAGTAGAGTCCCTGTGTGATCCTTTTTATGGGTTAACTATCCTCAATTGTCACACCACGCCCCAATGAGGGAAGCACAAACGGCCTATTCAAATACAATCTTACTGGTACTGTAGTACTTTAACCCTGACTGTCACATAAGCACACACTGTGTAAACACGGACCGCAGTGGAGCCCTTTTCATGGACAGAGATTCAGCTTCTCAACCAGGATATCCTGGTTGAGAAGCCGAATCAAGTTGTTTAGAACAGGGGTTTCATATGGTGTTCCTTCCATTAGGACATGCCCACACAGTCAGGTTGAAGTTATGTCACCACACACACCTTTTGGGGCAGTTATTTTCAGGAAAGAATATAAGTATTATAGCCACCAGCACTTCTACTGGACAAGTTGGCTAAGGGTGAGCCCCATTCAGGTGGATAGACAGGGAAAAACAGAGGGATAACTGAGGAAATTGAGCATTTATTGAAAAGTCAAAGAGCATAAAGTGAGTGATAAAGACTTTAATGTGAACATCATAAAATCATCCATCAAGCGTTGATTTTAATACGGTCATAATGAGTATACTGTACATTGTTGAACTGAATGTACTGCATTTTTTAAATTTATTTTTTGGTAAGCCTCAAAAGGAAAACAAAACGTGTAATTCCTTATACACAACCCATGTGGGCATAGTGCCCAGAATACACCCAATACATTTATACAAATCATTTATCATGAACTCTTCTTTTTCCAATAATGTTTACAGAACTTGACATTGTCATTTCAACGCCGGGAAAGACAAGAGAGTTAACAGCAACATACTTCTGTATCTGCACTTCAAAGCTCTGTAGCTACTTCCTGATGGAACTGATGCGTTCCCATACTCAAAGCAGGTCCAAGTGTTTCAATAAGGTAATACATGAAAACCTAACAATACCTTAAGACATGTTGAACAGGACAGGTCCATTGTCACCTCTAATTGACCTTAGCGATGGTGATGTACCAAATAAATACCAAGGTCGCTCCACCAGGTGATGCAAGGCTTCACTTTTCACACACACGTATTTCATTGTGAGCTGGAAGCAAAAGTGGAGCCAGTGTGACAAACCTGACAGCTGGTGTAGCATTTATAAATCATACTCATTCGCAGTATGTCTACTACCAAACCCTGAGTACAGAAGGTGAGGCCAGACTCCGGCCACACTGTACGTGCGCTGAAGCTGCTCAAGAAAGAAAGCTCTTTACAAGCTTTCCGTCAAAAGAACATTTGACTCCAAACCAGCGAAAGCCATTCTACTCTCCAACATGTAAGTGTATGTCATGTCATGTCATACACCTATAGGGATGTAGATGGTGTCAGCACACAACACACACATAAAGAAAACATTTACAGTGTATATCTACTGTGTGTGTATGCTGCACTTACATCGAGATCTGCTAAAACAGGATCTCGAATGGTTTTCTGGTTCTCTCAATCTCTCGGGTCAGGTTCCCATTTAGCTATTAAAAAGCCACAGTTTTACAAGAGCTATCACTATTTGACCCTAAAGTGAAAGAATGTGATCCAAACATTTGATGTTAATATTATGCGGCACAATATTACACAATATAATATTATGCAGCACAATCAATCGTTCTCAGTGGCAATGCTCCAATCGATACTCATAAAAGAACCAAAGTCCAGGCAATGGAAAAAAGCAGAGTTGCGTAATAATTACCCTCTACCACGAAAAAGAACCTCTGGGATTATAAGCACACCAGGAGGCAAGATTTGTATATCTGAAGATATGTTGAGTGTTATATACAAATAGGATTATTTGACACTCACACATATCAGTATCTGAGCATTCATACCGATTCTGTGTACGCATGCACATCTGTGTGTTTCCTCAAGATGCTCAAGCTTGCAGTTTACACAAGCTAACAGACGAGCCGTTGGAGAAAATCCAAAAAGCCGGGTACACCGCCTCCGCAAAGGGGAACACAAACGAGTGGAAGGGGGTCGCCCTATCTGCCACGTTGTAGAACGTAGCCGTCCCCTCCTCGCAATCCAGTAGCACGCCAACGCGGCTCGGATTAGGATTGAGCAGCACGGTCTCGCTGCTAGCATGCCAGGCTGACAGCTTGACGTTGAACCACTCGACGCACCACGACTGGGCGTTCCGGCCTAGCCGGCTAGTGGGACCCTTGCGGTCAATGCTGTTGTAAGCCAGGCCTAGGCCGACAAAGTTGTTGCTGCTCATCTTGACCTCCCAGTAGTGACGCCCCCTAGAGAACCCTTTGGTGCACAGCACCTGGGAGCAGACAGAGAAGCGGGCGGGGCAGTCGGGGTAGGCGTTGGGCTCGTCCGACACGGTGGCCACAGTGAAGTTCTCGCTGAGGCAGACGCGCTTGTGGACCGTCTTGCCGTCCAGGGTGAGGACCGTGCCATCTAGGGATATACACACGCACACATGAGTTCTACAAATATATTCCATCTAGATATACACACACACATGAGTTCTACAAATATATTCCATCTAGATATACACACAAACACGAGTTCTACAAATATAGTCCATCTAGATATACACACACACACACACGATTTCTACAAATATATTTCATCTAGATATACACACACACATATGAATTCTACAAATATATTTCGACTAGATATACAGCAAAGAACATTTGATGTACAAGGGAAATAGCATTATTTTATCAACGTTCATGAACTTGCATTGCAGAAGGTCATGTCTTTTTGCAACCGACGTGATATTTGGAGGCATCTTCGACAGCTCTAAAAGATGGGGAAAATGAATACAAGTACTGGAGAATAGCATACTGTAATATAAAGTCCTGTCCACATCCATACACCCCTTTGCTTCTAAAGTTCTGACACAATCTTTGACAATATAGACTTAATTGAATCATTTATTTTATTAATCTTATTGCCTACATATAAAGTAAAGCTACCTAAAAGGGTAAAGAGCCATTTTCAGATATCTGGAACTGGAAAAGAGGAAAATTTGAAGTCTAAGTAAACTTTACCGGGTTTGTCCTTGTTCCGAGGTTCTTCACAGGTAGCTTGTGGGTACTCCTTTGGTGTGGGTGTAGACTGGGAGGGCAGCTTTTTTGTTTCTTAAAATAAGAATACAATAACACTACTCAGTCTCCTAATACCTTTTAATAAATTGCCTGAAAATATAGGTACTCTTTTCAATATGACAGTGTGTATTAAAATGCAAACACGTGACATTCCCACGTTAGCTTCCACAAGACATCGGTCACGTAACAGATCATGGGGTCGGTGAATGTTTGCTTTTTATGGACATGGGTTTAAAACCAGTGATGTAACTAAATCCATTATTCCAATTACACAAGTCTCTCAAATGAACATGACGTAAGATATGAAAGTGAATAATCAGAATATTAGAAGTGTAAACGACTTACTGTCAGCTTTCTGGTCCTTTGAATCCGTTTTCCTATCGGACTCTGAAATCAGAATGAACTTTTGTTAGACACGAATACGCACCGGGAATATGTCCCGGCGTTAAAGGAATAATGAAGGAGGTTTCACATGAGATGATACAAGGGTCATACTCTTTTTCTGGCCTGCTCGGAGAGCAGCTCCTGGGCTGTGAGATCTGGGGGGCCTCGGAGTACCTTCTGCTCGTCCTAAAAAACAAAGACCATCGTTTTAGTCAAACTTGATACCGCCGCCCCCCCCCCCCCCCCTTCCCCTTTCATTGTGAAGTAGTTTGTATATGGGTATGTATATGGGTAAGAATGACGCAATCCCAACCAAATATTGCCCCCCTGCTGTGGTCAGACAACGGGAAGGTTTGTGTGTTCCGGAATTCAGCAAACATTGGAGGAGGATTTGATATCAGCGGTGGGACAAAGGTACTCTCACCTGAAACAAAGAGATTCAGAGGAGGATTATAATGAAGCTAGAAGCATTTCTTAAAGATGGCATGTCTCTTAAATCATGAAAATCTCAAGAAATGATCTGTGGACACTGCCTAATTTATACATCACATTTGTTGAATCCTAGATTTTCATTTCACTACCCTTGGATTGAAATCATGTTTAGTTCTTAGTACCACAACCCAATTTAAGAACCGTAGCACTGCATTATGATGATTATTTGATTGAACTATTTTATCGTTAGGCTGTCACTCGACTCAACGTACCTCGCATGCCCATGCAAAGTTCTGTAATGAAAATTAGATATTACAATACATGCCAACCACACCAGTCACTAACAACTCTTAATCCGTCCAACAAAAAGCATACAATGGTATGCTTGCTAACAAATGCAAGCACAAACAGTGAGATAGACAGAGACCTGGTCTTAGTATCTGCAGCCTAGCTTCCACAGGTTGGTTGAATATGTGGACCAGATGCTCCTTCAGGACTGCTGCGAAGGCCTGTGATGCGGCGACAGCCTTAGAGTCCAGGTTCACCCGTGGTGTGTAGGGGTCAAAGGCCGCCTGGGAGGGAAGATCCACTGAAGCCTAAATTAGAGGAAGAGATCAGAGCCAGCAGCAGTTAGGGTATATGAAACTGGAGTCAGTTAGTGGGGACACATATCCAAATACAGTTTTTCAGATATTAATGCACTTTCATAGAGCAAAGTACATATCCAGGTTGTTTCCTGAAAACATTCTTCTGACCAAGTTGAGTTCACTTTTCCCTACATCAACTACTGTATGTTGAAACCTTCTTTCACCTGTAGAAAGGCCAGGCTCTCAGACTGGCTAAGGTGGTTGTTGATTTCATCTCTGGCTCCAGTCATCTTATCGATGTTCTGGTCAAACTTCTTCATGAGACCCTGCAGCTTGGTCTGACCGCTCTCCTGCTCACGGTCTACCGTGTTCAGGGCCTCCCGCTCCTCCCGGTCCAGCATCTCCCGGAGCTGCCGGTACTCACTTTCCAGAACCTTCTTCTTGCTAGATGCAGTGTCCTGGAAAACAAAGACTCAGATGTGAATTGGGTCTGTGGTGTTTGTAGAAGCCAATAAAATAAACACACATATATATATATATATATATATATACACACACTATAATGTTCTACCAAATGTTTAATTTATATAAACTTTTATCTGTAGCCAGCTTTGGTCTGGTCTACAACTGGTCTGACCTTCAGCTTGCTCTGTTGACTCTTCATCTCGGAAATGACATTTCGGTTCTTCTCAATTTTTCCATCCAGCATGCCTAATTTGTTTCTCATGTCAGACTTTAAAAAAAGAAAAAGACACAAGCAAGGAATATGACTCAGACTCAAGAATGTTAACAGTTAAAAACAATGCCCAGCCCTCAATGTAGGAGTGGCTGCTAGGGCGTTGATATTGACACTAGTGAATGACGGCCTTAAAATGCACCCTCCCTTGCACATCATAAATGAGTTGACAAGTAGTCTAAACAAACGTCACAGACCTCTTGCAAAGCTCGTTGTTCGTCGGGGGTGGAGAACTGACACCCCTTGTGCACCTGCTGCAGACAGACGCTACAAATACAGCGGCGATGCTGGGTGCAGTAGAACTCCATCAACTTGTGGTGGTCGGTGCAGATGCGCTCGCGGAGGTCTCCAAGCGGGTCGCTCAGCTGATGCGTGCTAAATATCGGGTTCTCCTTGTGCGGTCTTACATGGTCCTCACAGAAGGACGCCATGCACGTGAGGCAGGTTTTTACTGCTTTGGCCAGCATACAGGTATCACAGACGACACACTCGGGCTTAGGCTCTTCAGGCTTCATTGTTTCCTTCACAGTAATGCCGGAATCACTCTTCGACGCCCTCAGTCTGAACGTTTCCATGACGTTGCTAAGCACCGTGTTCTTTTTCAGCTCTGGTTTGGTCGAAAAGTGCGTCCTGCATTGCGGACAGCTGTAATTTTCTTTCCATGTGGTGAAGAGGCAATCTTGACAGAAGTTGTGTCCGCAAGGTGTTGTCACCGGACAGTCGAATGGACAGAGGCAGATGCTACAAGTCAGTTCATCTTCTAGACTCATGAGAGAAGTCATTTCCTCGGCCATGGCGGATCCGTAACAGAGTTGTGATGTGAAGTGCTGCGTCACGATGGGAGGAGAAACGAAACTTAAAGAGCAGGAAAACGAAACTTAAAATAGGCCTGTTCGATCTCGGCAGAAAAATTATTCCAGCGACCAAGGGATTTTACAATATCGTCACATAAGTATAAATTATCAATAACGTTTGCGGTGCGGCAAGTGTTCAATGAATTGGTGGATTATAGTGGACATGGGTAGATTCTCCTGGGCATTTATTTGTCTAATTCCTATAGGACGTCATTTAATCAACACATTTAGCTACGCTTACCCTACCGATTTTCTATGCAGAACTATTATTCATCTGTCTAGTAATCATAAATGAACTTACTTCAGTTGGATGGAAATCTCCTCGTTAGTTGGCTTGCGTACCACCACCAGACCGCAAACTCAGTTTCAAGCCTCAGGACAGGTGTATCGTTCCCAACCAATAGTTCAATCAGCAGATCGCTAAATAGTTTACACCCTTCGTGTGCATAAAGGGTGTTCACTTCCGATCCAAATGGGTGGAGTACGGTGGCCAAATTGTGACTTTTCTAGTGGCAAATTAACTAATTTGAGATTGTAGTCTACTATCGGTTACACTCAGTAAAGACTAGAAACCCACCGAAATAAAAGTACAAGGTCACTTACAGCGAAATTGACAGGGCGGAAACCTGCCAGGAGAAGAGTTGGTGAGCTCTCATTAGATTAGCACAAAGTTTATTAAAACAGCCCATCCGTGTGTTCTTTGTATTCACTGATATGAATGTGAAACAAGTGTGAATGCACAGTCTACATTTTGAAATGACACATAAATGATAAAATGATGGAGCTTGTAACAATTAATGAAATATTAGGGTGCATGTAATTCATGCTTTACAGAGATTGGAATTCTATCACACAATGAACTACCTTTAATGAACCTCAATGTTTACACTGAACAAAATAAACAAAAGGTGCCTCATATGATTACAAATTATGAATTCAACATCATTTGTGAAGCATTCAGCCAAGAACAGCTGAAAGTGAAATCCATTAAACACCCAGTGTCATCATTTTCAGTTCAGTTGATGTTGATGTGTGTCATGGCAGTTGAATGTTGTTCTGACCGCTGTGCTCATGGAGATCCTTCAGCAGATCTGCAAACTGCTCCTCCTGGCAACACAACAACACCAAGATCCTTCTTTTATTATCTTCAGGTCATGTTTGCTGTTATCAGTATTTGTGTAGCAGAACTCTTCTAAAGAGTATGCTGATGGAATATGTCGATTCTACTAAAGTTCTGTCTTACCAGAACATTCAATCGTTCAGCTGCTGCCACGGCAACGTTAAGCTTCCTCTCGTCCTCCTCTCTCTCCTCTTCAATCACCCCAAGTCTTTGGCCCGACAGAAAAATAAAAGCCAAATAGTCAATAACAGTGCAACATTTAAACACAGACTGCCCGTCAGTTTTTGCGATTTCTCGAAGTTGCTTGTCCGATTTGAATGCCTCACCTGAAGGTGGCGCTGGCGAGCTGTTCCTCACGGACGACCAGCAGGTTCCGCAGCTCACTGACCTCGGCCTGCAGCATTGCATTCTGGTCTTGGCTCTGGACGATGAAGTCCTCCAAGCGCTTGGCCATCTCCAGCTCACGCTCTGTCACTTGCTCCACCCCTAGGCGGAGCTCTGACAGCTCCTCTGCATGCTGGGTAAAATCGGGATTCGGTCATGTCATGCACAGCAAAAATGTCAGGATAGCAGTATTTCTGTAGTTCGTTGCTGAGAATAGGTTCGCTCGGTACTACTGTCCGACATGTGCAATATTGAAAAGTTAGAGAGATGTTATTGTTGCTCTATATCTGGAATAATACTGACAATTCCTTGGCTCTAATCACTGCAATACTGTTTAAACTGCACTTCTGATCCTTGATTATCTGCTGTACTTACTATATGCTGCAAAATTAAGATCATGTCAAAATAATTTGTATTTTCCAATACACAAAATCTCAGTCAAAAAGACAAATCTGCTGTACTGGGAGAACCTAACGAGCCTTACCTTGTCCAGTAGGCTGACCTGCTCCTGTTCTGCCTTCATCTTGTGTGTCTCCTTGTGCTGGTTGTCTTTGATCCATGGCACTGGAGCAGGTGGCTGCTTCACACTGACACTCTGAAACAAGACAAGGGTCACCTTTTAGAAGTCAACCTTTCCAAGCGCCCCATTACTTTGGTGGGTGACAATCACATTGTGGAACTACATCTACTGGTATAACAAGTGGACCCAAAGCATCACTACGTACCCTTATGCACGGCAGATTGGGTGGTATTTAACACATTTGGGGGGAAAAGGATAAAAGAACGGCCATTAGACCTCTTCCTCCTCACACAACTCACACTTTGTGGCGAGGAGATATCAAGTGGAGGATTTGCCCCCGTGTCCTGCTCAGTCGGCGCGTCTTCAACGGTCAGATCCTCGGTGCTGATCTGTCTCTTCTGGGGCTGTTTGGGTTGCGCTGGTCTCCTGTGAGGGGCACTCTGCGTCCTGGACACTGGCTTCCTGTCCCGGACGCTCCGTCTGTCTCTTGTGCCCCTCTCGGACCCATCTTTCCCCTGGCTGCTCTTCTGGTCGATGGGCAGCTGCTGGAGGGAGGTGTGGAGAGGACTGTACTTTCCCAGGTCTTTAGGGGGTACGTACGTTGGTTTTGATGTCCCTGTGTGGCTATGGGACAAAGAGGAGACCAGCTTAAAATGTATACAAAAAATGTATACAGTGCATTAACACATATGAATAACACACGCACATACATTCGATGTACATATTACATTTACATTTAGTCATTTTAGCAGACGCTCTTATCCAGAGCGACTTACAGTAAGTACAGGGACATTCTCCCCCGAGGCAAGTAGGGTGAAGTGCCTTGCCCAAGGACACAACGTCATTTGGCACGGCCGGGAATCGAACTGGCAACCTTCAGATTACTAGCCCGATTCCCTAACCGCTCAGCCACCTGACTCCCTATTAGAAGGATGGAGCGTCTCACCTTCTAACTGTTATCCGTGGAGCATCAGGGCCCAGGGATTCTGTTATTTGGTTCAGAATTGAAGGCAGAGGATGGAGTTTGTCTATTGTGTCCTGAAAAAAGAAATCACCATGTCAGCCGCCACTTAAAGTACCCCCAAAAAAACACGGGCTCTCTGGTAGCAGTCTTGTAATGACTTAGGCTCTACACAAAGTATTCGAGCAAGTCAAGGCTCGCATGTGACTTGGCCTACCGGCTTCATCTGGGATATGATGTCGACCAGCAAGCCGTGGAGGACCGCCAGACGCAGGGGAAGGTCCACGTAACCATCGAAGGAAGTCATTGGGATGTCTCCGTCTGGGTTGGACACTGTCTGAAGGAAAGCTCGCATCTTCTCCCAGTGCTCCTGGAGAAAGTCGTTCATGAAGAGCATGTATTCTTCCTTCTCACCGAACCTGCATCGAAACCGAGTGGGTTGGTGATAGGCATGGAGATTAGGGACACTGCGAAACTGAGGCGTATCATGCCAGTTCTTCACACACAGGCTGTTGGCCTCCTCACCGCTTGACAGAAGGAATCTTTCTAGTCTATGAAGCCTGACGAGATAAGCTAAACTACCGAGGGTAAGAAAGACACACTCACAAGGTGAAGTTGGCCAGGTTCTGGATGACTTTAGCGGTGAGGGTGAGGGTGCGGAGGGTGGCCGGCTCAGGGTAGGGCTGCATCAGCCCAAACAGGGAGGGGCTTAGGACGGCCGGACACAGGAAGCGGAGAAACAACGAAGAGGATATGAGGCGCTGGCCAATCTCAGGTCGTCCCTCGTCCTCACACAACTCCACCCAGCTGGAGAAGATCCGGTTCAGCTCTTCGGGGAACGACCTGCGTCAAGAGAGAAGGAAGAAAGAGGAAGAAAACTGTTCGACACATTTCTGTCACGGATCGACTCTTTGACGTTTGAGGTGGGTGTCTCTTCCCCTGGGAAACGGCCCCGCTCTCTTGCTCACCCGTGCATCTCGGTGATCTTCTGCACCACCTCCTCGCAGCTCTCTTTCAGGTGCCTCTGGTTGATCGTCAGGTCGGCGGCGGGACATTTACGAGGGTCGACCTCACAGCTCTCCGCTGAAGCATACAGGCGGGTGGTGAAGTCTCCTGCAGGGATGGGGGGGAGGAAGAAAGGGAGAGAGGGAGTCCGAGAGAAAGGAGGAAGGGTCATGAACTTGCCTGTCCTCCCTTTCTAACAGAGAGCACCGTATTGATCAGTGTCATAACAGATTTTCAACAATTGACGACAAGTCACAAGGAGAGAGATACACTTAAAAGGTTTTTCTTTCTAAGAGATGAGACACGGCATCCCTACCAAGGGTATCAAGGAGGTACTTCTGGCCAACCAGTTTCATGTACTCGTCAATAGCCTTGGTGGCCAGAGTGTTCTCCCTGAAGATCAGAGCCTCCTTCTCTCCGAGACGCTCCACCTCCGCACCGCCGGGGGCGCGGTACATCGGACAACTTCCTGTATTGTCAATAACTCTTATCTGCTGAACGTGTGATTGTGTGCCACATGCCATCAATTACTGCTACGTCCTCTGTTGATACCTGAAGATACTCCTCTCATATTCTCTATCATGCACTTTGATTATATATATGAGTGAGTACCACATACGCGACTCGATCTTACACAATGCAACAAACTCAGCCACAGTCAATGCCACAACCACACACACACATGCACAACACCACACACACAACATCCTCTTGGGTTGTCTGAAAGGTCCAGCTTTTGACAGATCAGTAAATGGCTCTCTCTATGGTAAGCAAATGGTTGCGCCGTTATGTTTTATGTATATCTAAGTAATTTACAAGTGGTACTGTAACGCTCACCATCAGTGCGTGCTCAGCGCTAGCGTCGCGCAACTCAGTACGCGTGTACAGATTGCTCAGGCTTCGACGCACTGTGTGCCCTCTCTTGTCCTCCGCGATTCTTACGTCTGACCGCTTGTGTGCATGAACGCTCTATCTCCTTCTGTCTACTACATGCTGGCGTCGTCAGAGTCGTGTCACCACACGTCTGTGCAGCACAGCAACACGAAAGGCGGTCTCCTGCGCATACCTGCTCGCTGCTACAGCCTCTTGTGAGTTGGATACACAGCACGCATATAGACGTTCACAAGGAGGTGCACAATGTCCAAGATACAGATGGTCACTCTGGTCCATCGACGAACATCGGCAGAAGAACAGTGACTGTGGATGACGTCGAGTCAAGACACGACAAAGAGCGCAGGGTTGCACGAGAGATAGACACAGAGGACGGGGGAGGCTACACGTGAACGTGAAGTGCGAGGAAAGACGGATACACATGCGCTAGCACATGGGACGACGACGCCGTCAAGAGACGGGCAGGGGAAGGTAACAGCAAGGAAAAAAAAAAGAAGACCAACGAAATGATCTGATCTGTAGGAAAAAAAAATGATCAATACCCCCGGAATTGTAGACCTGGACGGATATGGCCCAAGCTGAACGAAGTAGATGGGGCAGGACTGGCAACAATAGTCACGGTATGTGGTACGCTTTTTCCTTGGGTTACTACGTTCACATGGAAGAAGATGCAGGATAGTGAAATATTGGAGACCGTGGGAAAGTTATCTTCGAGCTACGAAGACTAACATGGTCGGCCAGATAGAGCTCAGCACTCCATGTCACAATATCACACCCTTTGTCTCGCTGCTGGAAGTGCCACTATGCAATATGCAATCTCCCCACCGGTTGGAGCTGAGTTTGAGCAGATCTTGACCCACGGATCGGATGCTGGTGCAGGTATGACGATACAAGTGCCGTCCAGGTGCAGCTCGCAGTGTAGCGTCGCTTGACGGGCAGATCCTTGTGGCCTCGTTCACACCCTAGACTTGGGGATGTTCTTCATGTTCTG
The DNA here is from genome assembly GCA_023658055.1 of Thaleichthys pacificus. Classification (NCBI taxonomy): domain Eukaryota; kingdom Metazoa; phylum Chordata; class Actinopteri; order Osmeriformes; family Osmeridae; genus Thaleichthys; species Thaleichthys pacificus. The sequence goes on from CM042860.1 coordinate 8,196,846, forward strand.
TTCAAACGTTGTCCTAGTAGGATAGCACAACCTTTTATGTAACGGAGAATGAGATCACTATAGAATTCACATATATATATATTAAAAATATAATATTTATAATAATTAATAATTATTAATTATTAATAATATTATAATTATAGTAATAATTTATTATATTAAAATATATTATTTAATATATTATAATATAATTTTATTTTTAATATAGATTATAAATGAAATAATTAATATTATTTTATATATAAATATTATAATTAATTATATAATATCAATTTATTTTAAAATTTATTATTATTAGTTATTTATAATAATGTAATATTATAGTATAATTATAACGTTAATAGGTTGCTCGTATATTTGCCGATGTGCAGCCTTTTTATTCAAAGAGAGTGTACAAATTGTCCATGTAGGTAGTTACGACCATGTTTCATCAGTCCCAGGATGGCACAGTCCTAACGTACATGAATCTGAGAAACATGTGTCCTTCATGAAGTGCAACAGGAAGACATGAGAAATGGTGAATACTGAATACGTGGATTGCGCAACAGGTGTGTCCCAATGCTAACAGATCCTCAGGCAAGAGGAATGTGGTGGTTTTGTCAGAATCGATTGAGAACCTGGTTGACAGGAAGCTGCAAATATGCTTCAACAGGAAACTGAGCCCCAGGCGGTATCTGAATCCTCAAAACACCCACAGAGATATCTGAGCCATTTTATATCATAGATCACTCATTAGACATTGACGTTTTCTGTTTATGGCTCACTAAAGCACATCATAGAATGGTTTAACTGTTTGAAGTTTACTTGATTTGTAGAAGTAAGTGGTACTGTAGCAATTAGAAGGAATAAAAAATTACATGAACTCCAAAAATGGTGTGATATCTCTGAAGGGTTCACCTGATGGTCATATTCAAATACATGAGAATGTCCTGAATAGAATGTTTTAGATATAAAAGCAGAAAAGGGCTGTAAACACTAATACTAACACTGACTGTCAATAAGGATAGCTATGGCCAGGCGTTGAGCTTCCTTATGTCTGATGAGTTCATTTCAACAACCTCTCTTAACCCCTCCCTCTTTTTTTTGCTCATCTGTCTCTAACCTTTTGAATCATCCACATAAACATCGTAAACATTGACTCCGTTGGTGGTGTGAAAAGTCCTGGTTTAAGATAGCCTATTAATAACCTAATCTTGGTGTAGGTAGTTTTTTGGTTTTTGTCCCATTTGTCATAAAGGCCTTAAAAGAATTCGAATGAGTTCAACAATTGACAACGTGGTGACAACGTGGGCTCACTGTTATGTTTGAGCGAGTGTGTGTAACACATCCGCTAACTAACACACATCGCTCACACAACACACTTTTCAGATGATATTTTCCCCCACATCAGTGAAGCCGAGCCGCACGTTGGACCTGGCTCTGCATCGTGTTGTCCTAGGTCAGACTGATCACTCTCTCGTGGGTTAATGTCAGAGTTCAGTTGCTCGGGATCTTTGTGGTGTGAACTGTTAGGATAGAGACAGAGTGTGTGTGCACAGGCATTGCTGTAGCATGTTTTATTGGCACATAGCCTTTCTTGTCCGTTTTCCGTCCTTGACTTGTGCATCACTCGGCACCGATGCGACGTCGTACAGTGTCCTCGTTTCCCAAATCGAAATGGAGACCTCTGACAGTGACGTCCGATTTTTTGAGCCGCGCTACCTCTCCTGCATGCAGCCTCATAGGAGATGGGCTCTGCGAAACGGACAAGCCCCCCGATCCGATGACCACTTAATCAAGTCCCCCTCTCCCCCACTCGCTGAGGACAACGTCGCTCATACACCGTGTTCAAGTGGCACACTGGCGCCATAGGGCGTACCTGCCGACTGGGGCCAAGGGTAGCCGGAGGCACGTCAGTCTGACCACACTTTTGATCGCCACTCGATGAGTAAATGTGGTGGAAGGAAGCTTGCACCAACAATGTGGGTTATAAATTTCAGATCTGGCGCTCAAAGTTCCCGGAGCGAGGACACGGTTAGACTAGTGCCTTCTCTTTCGATGAACCCGCTTCGCCTGGAAGGATCGATGGAGGAAAAGAGCGTGAAGGAGGGCCCAAGGCAGAGAAGTCCCACTTCCGCCCGGCTGGGCAAGGGAGAACTCCCTTCTGGATTGCCCTGTTCATGAACCCTCTCGGGTCCCTCTTCCTCGATCTCGTGCTCTCTCTCCTTCCTCCGCCTTTTTTTTCTTTTGCTATTTTTCCGCCTGCGGCCATGCGCGGCCGTCCCCCTTGGCCCTAGCAAGGGCTTTTCACTGGTGAAGACGTCGGGTCACTCTCTCCATATACGTGTACGGCCCCCGCTCTGGGGTGCGGGGGAGGTCTCTCTTTTCACTTCTTTCACAAGTACCATGTAGGACCGTTCTCCCGAATTGAAAGAGGTCCCAGGCTTCACAGTCGAGGTACCTGTCCCATCCCGCTACTGCAGCCTAGGTGTGAGGGGCTAATGAAGTTGTTGTTTTGATTGTTTTGTCTTGGTGTCTCGATGTTGAAGAGGTTTTGACTGGGCGATACCTACACTTAACGTTTACCTTGGAGACCCAAACGGTTTCTGGTACAGTGCATTAGAGGTACAAATTTGCACACACATCTCTCTCTATTTCTGATATAAATGAAAATGCTCGACCTCTCATTAAGCAGTATATATTTGATTTAAAGATGTGGATCATACGTAAAGGCTTTCCGCAAGCAAGGGGCTCTTCCATGTTGAATTTCACGTTCTCATATATTACATAACAGATAATAATGAATTGAACCAGAAAAGACTGGTGGTCGTACATAGGAGTTTGAGTGAAATACTACAAGGAAGTGTTGTGGAGAGTCCCCTTGAATTATCTCCTAAAGCGACCAATCACTATAGAGCATTCTTCTTCAAAGAGTAGGCTAATTGTAGAATGAAGTCTTTATAAGATATCCTGAAATAAATGTGGACTTACCAGAAGATTCTATTTATCCTTGATTCTTCTTAGTAAAAGGAATGAGTAGCTTGGTATTGAAAGAGAACACATTACCACAAAAAAACTGAACAGGTATGTGAGAGAGGTGTCTAGGTTCTTCTGTTTCTTGTCTGCCTTTGGTGGTTGTGAAGGAGGAAGATATGTATCACATACAGTGTTGGAAGGGCAAGCTATGATGGGGAGTGGGGCCAATTGTCGCGGTTTTGCAGTATAACGCCATTCATTCATGCATGCCAGCATTCTCGAAAGAAATGACAACTCACTGAAGAGGGTCAAGCATGTTGCACTGACACGTTTGGCTATTATTTCGTCCGTACTATGAGCACAGATAGAGGATCTTTGATCGCGATCTCTTCTTTCACCTTTCATGTTTTCAGGTTTCAGTGTCCATAAAATCATCTCACTCACCATCTACATGCTTTTTTGGCTAGCATATTTTCTTCATTGCTACTCTAGTAACTGTTTGATTGAGCGTGGGTTTATACTCACTGTACTGGCACTTACTTACACTGGGTTGGTCTCTGTCTTATCTACTCTGGAACTGAAAGCACACTGGCGCACGCGTGCGTTATTCTGGGGGTTAATTTTCTTGCGTTTTTTTCTATTCTTTTTTTTTTGTCTTAAATTGAAACATGGGTAAGTTAAACTCAGATCTTTCCTTGTTTAGTCACTACAAACCAAACAGGGTGGCAAATCAATCCTTATAAAAATCAGTGTCTCAATAATCCCTACAATAACAACCAACTGTATATTATTGTTCTTAATTGTTGTTGCATCCCTTATGCATTGTGTTGGGCGTGGCATTTGTTGAATCGAATATGCTTGTTGTGCCTCCTTTTGGTGCGTGCGGCGCTGCATGTGTGTGCATGCATGTGGTGCGTGACATGTTGTTTGATGCGTTCACTTAGGCATCTGCTGTGTGTGTGTGGTGTCTACATCGTGTTTTTGTGTGTGTCAATTGACATGTTTGTGCTGGTTTCGCAGTTTTGTTGTGTGTTGTGGCTACTGTTGTGTTTGTTGTGGGTGTGCGTGTTTGTTGCATGGTGGGTTGCAATTGCCCCGTGTAATCAGATACTTGCAGGTAAAATAGTAGGCAGGTACGTATTCGGCTGCAGCTATAGCGTTGCAGCCCCTCAGCATAGCACTGCAATCAATGCCCAGTACTGGCAAACAGCAGACACTTAATTAAGCACTCTTTACAGCATAGTTCCGGCAGGCAGACTCCTTTCTGTCCCCTTTTTTTTGTGGTGAACTCACCTTCCTCTCTGTGTAGTGAGCTAAGCACTTAGGCAGATAAAACAGAAGCACAGATAGCTAGACTAGCAAACTTAGTGTAGTAGTCGAGTTCAAGTCAGCTGCATGCAGAAAACAAAAGCAAAGAAGGGAGCAGAGAGAGTAGCAGCAACATGTATGCAGCAGCCACTCTACATATAGTACTTCAGCAGGCAAAGAAAATGTGCAGCAGCTCAGCATCAGCAGACAATTGCACCAAGCCAGCCTTTCTGTACTCAACACTCCCCATAGAAGACAAGCCAGATACAGCAGCCACCTCGACTAGCTAAGCCTTGCCCCTTTCTGTGTTCTGTCTTGCTTGTTGTCCCTGTGGGGGCCCTCTATCTTCTTCTTGCTGTCGCTGTGAGTGGATGTCTGTGGATCTGTTCGCCTGCCTCATTGGAGGCTCTTCCCAGGCTTCTGCACGTACTGTTAGTGCATGGGTGTTTGAGGGGAGTCCCCCCTCCCACTCGCCCCTCCTCCTTTTGACTTCGTGTGTAGTTTTGCGTGGGTTTCCCCCCTGGATGGTGTGGGTTAGTGGGTTTACCTTTGGGCCTTTGGGAGTTCCTTGTCATACACTTGGGAGTATTGGTCTATTTGCGGTAATCATTGGGGTCCCCTTTGGCTGCTGGTTCCCCTCACACTTTCCCCACATTGTCTGGGTTCACCTTCACTTGGGCACTTTGTTGTTGTTCGGATCTGGGAACTGGTGGTTACGGTGGATTGGGTTCTGTCCCCCACCTTTTCCTATGTTGGGGCTGTGGGTTTGGGGTTTTCGGTTTCCTTTCTCCCCCCCCAGGAGTGCCCCATAGTGGTACATCAGCCAACTGTGTCCCCCTGGAGTACGGCCAGATCCTCATCAGCCGGAGGGATGAGGTGACCATATCCAACAATACACACTACAACGAGGAGTCAGTGGCTGAGGCGGTTAGGGGAATCGGGCTAGTACTCAGCAGGTCCGCCGGTTCGATTCCCGGCCGTGCCAAATGACGTTGTGTCCTTGGGCACGGCACTTTCACCCTACTTGCCTCGGGGGGGGGTGGGAATGTCCCTGTAATTACTGTAAGGTCGCTCTGGATAAGAGCGCTGCTAAATGACTACATGTAAATGTAAGAAGAAAAAAGCCTCCTCAGCTTGTAGATGAGGCAGATTGGCCTGTCTCTAAGTGGTGGTGCGTCTCTGTGTCTTGCTCCTCACCTCCTCCTGCTGGTTGCCATCAGCAGCCCGTGGATGTGGACACGCACAGAGTGGGCAGCATGCCCTGTCGCAAGCGCCACATGGCAGAACCTGACGGGACATCAAGCCACCGGTGAGACGCTCGTCATATCACCGACACACGTTGTTAATAACATGGAGTACGTGTATGTTACTGTCACAGGAGACGTGTTGCTATCAGTGGCCATAGTGTGTTCGATGACAATAGACACACATGCAACCACTGTCGCAGACAAATGTCTGCTGGCCCGTCATAGACCACGTTGTTAATGTAGGATTGACGCTGTTACTATCATGGACACGGTGTGTTTCAATTGGTTTAAAACACAGGAATATCCAATGAGAAGTCAACGCATTGAAAATGTGTATCAGATGTGTAAAAAGGCCATCGATGGTCTCAATGACGACCGTATTAGGATGGTGGAGACACAGACACGCAGAGAAATAGCTGACGTGATTATGCGTTCGTGTAGCTTTCCAAATTGCTTCCTCAAAAATGTTGAGATGGGAGATAGCATCATGGCCTGGGTGTTCCAGCAGACCGGGTCCCGGGGCCGTTTGATGGAAGCACAGCTCTCCGCGCCTGGGCATCTCCATGCTGTCAGATCTGGTCCCATCGTATCAGGGCAACTCGGGAGTGTCCTTTGAGAGGATGAGAGAGAGGGTGGGGGGGGGGGGTTAGAGGTGGTAGGTCCGTCCTCGTGAGTGTGAGAGAGCGGCGTGGGTCGTTGTTCGGCTGGATCCTCTACAGCGGGCCCCGGAGGGTTTGACTT
>CM042860.1:8203196-8253196 GCA_023658055.1 Thaleichthys pacificus
GTACAAATCCCAGACACACCTCTGAGCCCATTCGCCTTATGCTTGAGCCACTCCATACCAGTCCCTAAGATGCAGGTACCGACCTCCGGGCGCTACGCTCCCCCTATAACTATTCGACAGCCAATTGGTGCCAGACCTTATGTGGTCCCGTCCCGGGAAACAAGAGGAGGAGAGAGAGTGAGTGGCGCTTTTTCTTGGGGTCCTCGTCACGGAAGAGATGCAGGATGATCTGGGAGAACGTGGGAAGGTTATCGAGCTCGAAGAACTCGCCCCAGAATAGCTGGCAGCCTCCGGTCACTCCACCCCCTTGTCCGCTGCTGGAAGCCCCAGCAGAGCCATCCCCAGCCGGGTTGGAGCGGTTGGCAGACTTGCCCACGGATCGGCTGCTGGTGCGGGCGAACAGAGTGCCGTCCAGGTGCAGCTCGCAGTAGTAGCGTCGCTTGGCGGGCAGATCCTTGGCCTCGTTCACCCACAGACTGAGGGAGTTCTCTGTTCGTTCAACGTTGTCCTAGGTAGGAACAAACGTTTTGGAACGGAGAATGAGATCACTTACTTTACAACTTGTTACGGTATGTAACCGACGTCAAAAATGTACGTTCTGATAATATTTGGTTTTACCTTATTGGGCTGGGCAGCCCTCCTGAGGTCTTCAATCCAGCGGTCTCTCTCAGCGGCGGAGGTGCATCCAAAACAGTGATTGTTCTCTGAGTTGATCACCTAGTGTGACAGCATTGAGCAATGAGCAAACTCTAACTATAACAGGAAGGGTTAGGGTTATCTGTCATATCTGTCTGCAGAGGAAGGATAGTTGAACTTGTGGGATCTCGGGGTGTAAACATACGGTCAAAGGTCAAGGTCAAGGTCAAGTCCCACCTCAAAGCAGTACTTCTCCCCTAGAATGGAGCTGTGGACAGGTCTTATGACGGTGCTGGTGTCTGCGCTCAGGTCCAGGCTCCCTGCAGCACTGACTGGGATAGACACTGACTCCCGGGACCCATAGACCCTGGGGGAAACACGAAGCAGATTCAAAACAAATCCATTTCTAGACACTAAAAAGCCCACTTTGTTCAATTCACTGTGAACAGCCGGTGACCATTTTGGATACGGTCCATTCTAACGAGCCCGTTCCATGGTTAGTTCAGGCATGTGAAATGGATGGTGTGATGAAGTACAAAAAAATGGGCAAAAAAAGTTCCAAATGTTGAGCTTTTTGGGGGGGGGAAATGTCCCTCTGTGGATTTTGAGCTACCGTAAAGTCAACCACCCATCCTTCCTGATGACCCGTCCTTCCTGCCTACCAGTGACTCATGCCAGCATACCTCTTTCCCTTGTTTAACCCGAGGGTGTTCAACTGGGTGCTGCTGTTGCTCCGTTTCGTTCGGCCTTCAAGACGTCGTTTGATTAAGGCCTGAAGGTTGGAAAAAGAGAGAGCGGTGATGTTTGGATGAGGGAATGAAAAGTAAAGATGACGTCGAAGACCTGGTCAGTAGTCAGGCCTGCAGTAAACAAAGATGTTGTGTATCGTCATGTGTGGAGCTTGAGTGGGCTTGATGTTATCCCATACCCTCACTCCGCCATCTTGGTTTTTCAGTCTGGGCCCACCAGCAGGGCCCACGTTGTCAGGGCTGCATTCTGTAAGTCAAAAGATAATACATCGTTAGCGTTTTCAATTCAGACAAATTCACATGGTATAGCTCACTTGTATGTGGAATTTGTATTTATTTATTATCTGTTTAGTCTCGCTTCGTGTAGTAAAACAAGTTTTTGAACACTTTCATCTACTTGTGCATATGTGTTTTTAAAGAGAGGTCTTTGACTCACTTAGCAATTGCACATTTTAAAACCACAATGGGAAGTGCAGTACATTTCCTAATTACTCGATTTCTAATAGGGCCATGCTCAGCCTTAAGCTCTGCTAAAAGATTAATAACATACTTCATTTTTGCAACGCGTACAATTGAATGCATGCTAAACAGCTGCTCTCATAACATATCCGAGTGTATTGTCCATGTTTTACATACTTCACATGCCAGTCAGAAAGATATTTAGTTGTGATCAAAATCTGTTGATAACCGAGCCTCCTTGCACATCAAGACACACAGGATGTGGCTTCTGCAGCTATAACAAGCTGGTGCCACGGAAACGCACAGGAGACTTGTGCCTTTCACTACCGAGATGAAAATGCGCTGGTAACAGAAAACCCCATTATCCCCTCTAGGACCTCCAGGATCACACCTGCCTGAATCATATGTCTGTTGCTTTCTGTACTTAGGTCAAATCCAAACGTAATATGAGGAAATAATAGTAAATATAATAGTAAATAACATGATATCTGTGTAATGACGTTCTGACAATCTCGGGAAATGTCCCACTCTCACAATAGATCAATAACGTTTTGGAATTTCTTCTTCTTAGACAGGACATTTCTGCTTACCCAGAGGTCCTCCACACACCAGCCATCGTCTGAAGCCCCTCATCTGAAACAGTGTTCTGTGGAACCAGCGGGCCCCCGTGATCTCTACCACACGTCCGAGGACAGGCCCTGTCTCATGCTCCACCTCTCCAAGTCAAACCCTCCGGGGCCGTGTAGGTCCAGCCGAACAACGACCCACGCCTCTCACACTCAGAGGACGACCTCTAACCCCCCCCCCCCACCCCTCCTCCTCCTCCTCCTCTCAAACGGACCTCCCCGAGTTTGCCCTGATCGATGAGGACCAGATCGACAGCATGGAGATGCAGGCGCGGAGAGCTGTGCTTCCTCTCAACCGGCCCGGACCGGTCTGCTGGAACACCCAGGCATGATGCTATCTCCCATCTCAACATTTTGAGGAAGCAATTTGAAAGCTACACGCACGCATAATCACGTCAGCTATTTCCTCTGCGTGTCTGTGTTCTCCACCAGCTAATTACGTCGTCATTTGAGACCATCGATGGCTTTTACACATCTGATACACATTTTTCAAGGCGTTGACTCTCATTGGATATTCCTGTGTTTTAAACCAATTGAACACACGTGTCCATGATAGTAACATGCGTCAATCCTACATTAACAACGTGTGTCTATGACGGCAGCAGACATTTGTCTGCGACAGTGGTGCATGTGTGTCTATGTCATGAACACACTTATGGCCACGATAGCAACACGTCTGCCTGTGACAGTAACATACACGTCTCCATGTTATTAACACACGTGTGTCTGTGATATGACGAGCGTCTCACCGGTGCTGATGTCCGTCAGGTTCTGCATGCTGGCGTTGGACAGGCAGCTGCTCACTCTGTTGCGGGTCCACATCACGGGCTGCGATGGCAACCAGCAGGAGCGAGGAGCAAGACACAGAGACGCACACCACTTAGAGACAGGCCATCTGCTCCTCTACAAGCTGAGGAAGGCTTTTTCTTTACATTTACATGTAGTCATTTAGCAGACGCTCTTATCCAGAGCGACTTACAGTAAGTACAGGGACATTCCCCCCCCCCCCCGAGGCAAGTAGGGTGAAGTGCCTTGCCCAAGTACACAACGTCATTTCGCACAGCCGGGAATCGAACCGGCAACCTTCTGATTACTAGCCCGATTCCCTAACCGCTCAGCCACCTGACTCCTTGTTGTAGTGTGTATTGGTGGAATGGTCACCTCATCCTCCGGGCTGATGAGGATCTGGCCGTCCTCCAGGACACAGTGGCTGATGTCCCACAGGGGCACCTCCTGGGGGGGGACCCATGACAGCCTGGGCAGCTCCACAGGGACAGAGGCTGCTGCTGCCTCACCTGCATCTACACGCATGCACACACATGCACACGCACACATGCACGCACACATGCATGCACACACATGCACGCACACACATGCACGCACACACATGCACGCACACATGCATGCACACACATGCACGCGCACACATGCATGCACACAAATGCACGCACACACATGCATGCACACAATAAGAAATATACAGTTGGTTGTGGTGATTTGACACCATGTTTTGTGTTGACAAGAACGACTGTAAGACCACGCACGGTGCGCCAGTGTGTGTTTATATGGACTGAAACATGAAAGCATTCAATCCTCTATCTGTGCTCTGAGGGATAGACCAATCGAGTGCACATGCTGACCCTCTGTTGGTTTTCATTCTGAGTAATTATGGCATGATGGCGTTATCTGCAACAGCGCATGGCCACTCCCATAGCTTGACCTTCCAACACTGTTGTGATACTATCTTCCTCCTTCCAACCCAAACGCAGAACCCTAGACCTCTCTCACATCCTGTTCAGTTTTTTTGTGGTATGTGTTCTCTTTCAATACAAGATACTTCCTTTTACTAAGAAGAATCAAGGTTAAATAGACTTTTCTGTGTCCTTTATTTCAGGATCTTTATAAAGCTTTCTACAATTAGCCTACTCTTTGAAGAGAATGCATAGTTTGGTCGCTTTAGAGTAATTCAAGACTCTCCCAACACTTCCTTGTAGATTTCACTCAAACCCTATTTAAGTCCACCAGTCTTTTCTGGTTCAATCATTATTATCTGTTATGAATATATAGAACGTGGTTCAACATGGAGAGCCCTGCTGGAAGCCTTACGTGATCCACATCCATTTTAAATTCATATATATACTGCTTATGAGAGGTCGCATTTTTATTCAGAAATAGAGAGAGATGTGTGTGCATTTGTACACTCTGTGCACTGTACCAGAACCCCTTTTGTGTCTCCAAGGTAAACGTTAAGTGTGTGCCCAGTCAAAACCTCTCACATCGAGACACAAGACACATCAAACACAACTTCTAGCCCCTCACCTGGCTGCAGTGTCGGGGTGCTACCTCGACTGTGAAGCCTGGGCCTCTTCAGTTTCTGGGAGACGGTCCTCAGGTACTTCCTGAAGAGAGCCCCTCCCCCGCCCCTCTGCGGCGGGACGTCCATGGAGGAGGACCCCGCCGTCTCCCCGGAAGCCTGGCTGGAGCCGGACGCCGCGCCGCCGCCGGCGGAGGCGGAAGGAGAGAGAGCCGAGAAGAGGGACCCGGGAGGTTCTGACAGGGCTCTCCTGAAGGGGTTCTTCCCTTTGCCCGCGGTGGGCTTCTCTGCCTTGGGCCCTTCGCTCTTTCCTCCTCGTCCGGCGGCGGTCGAGGCCCTGTCTCCCGTGTCCTCGCTCAGGGCTTTGCGCCAGTTCTGCATTTTACCCCATTTGTTGGTGCAGCTCTTCTCCACTCTCTCGAGTGGCGTCGTGGTCGCTGACGTGCCTCCGGCTTCCCCTTTGGCCCCGTCGGCGGTCGCCTTGGCGCCAGTGTGCCACTTGTACGTGTTGAGCGGGTCGTTGTCCTCAGCGGGGGGGACTTGATTGGGTTCGGTCGGGGGGTCTTTGTCCGTTTCGGCAGAGCCCATCTCCTCAGGCTGCTGTGGGGTCGCTTGCTCAAAATCGGCGTCCTTGTCGGTTCCCATTTACGATTTGGGAACGAGGAACTGTACGACGTCGCAGCGGTGCCCAGTGATGGAGTCAAGGACGAAAACGTGTCAAGAAACGGCTATGTGACAATAAACATGCTCCCCAGCATGCCTGTGAATACTCCTGTCTCTTCCCTTAGCCAGATTCACACCCGAGCAACTGAAAACCCTGACATTAACCCACGAGAGGTGATCAGTCTGCCTAGGCAACACGATGCAGAGCCAGGTCCTAACGTGCGTCTCTGGCTTCCTGTGTGGGGAAATATCATCTGACAACGTGTGTGTGTGAGCGTGTGTGTTAGTTGGCGGATGTGTTACACACACTCTCTCACACATAACAGTTTGCACACTGTTGTCACCACGTTTCATTGAACTCATTTCGGAATTCTTTTTAAGCCTTTTATGACAAATGGGACCAAAACCAAAAACTATCTACACCAAGGATTAGTGTTATAATAGGCTATCTTACCATGCCAGTACTTTTCACCCACAACGGAAGTCAAGTTTAACAGTTTTTATTGTGATGATTCAAAAGTGAGACAGGATGAGCAAAAAAGAGGAGGTGGTTGTTGAACTGACCTCATCAGACATAAGTGAAGCTCAAAGCATGGCCTAGATATCCTTTTGACAGTCAGTGTTTAGTTTTACAGCCCTTTTCTGTCTTTTCTATCTAAAAACATTCTATCAAGACATCTCATGTTTGAATATGACCATCGGTGAACCCTTCAGAGATTTCACACCCTTTTGGTCGTCATGTATCTTTTTATTCCTTTCTAATTGTACAGTACACTTACTTCTACAATTCACAGTAAACCTATCAAACAGTTAAACCATTCTATGTGTGCTTTGTGAGCATAAACAGAAAACGTCAATGTCTATGAGTGATCTTTGATATAAAATGGCTCAGATTCTCCTGTGGGTGTTTTGGTTCAGATACCGCTGGGCTCAGTTTCCTGTTGAAGCATGCAGTCTTTCCTGTCAACCAGGTTCTCAATCTCTCTGACAAAACCACCACTTCCTCTGCTGAGGATTCTGTTAGCATTGACACACCTGTTGCGCATTTCAGTATTTCAGTATTTCACATTTCTCATGTCTTCCTGTGCAGCTTCATGAAGTGACATTTTTCTCAGATTCATGTACTGTTATGACTGTGCCCTCCTGGTCCTTGATGATCAGTCGTAACTCCTACATGGACAATTTGTACATCTCTTTGAATAAAAAGGTCTGCTACATCAGGAAATATACAGCAACCTATATGTCTAGGTGAGCATAAAGAGTTCTACGTCACTCAAGGTTCTACGTTAGCATCCTCCGGGGTTCTAAGTACTCGGTATGGGGGTGTCAAAGACAGCCTTAGCTTAACGCGTTCAAAGATAACGTGTCGGCCTTTCATCGACATTGAACTCAATGTGTTTGGCGTCATCACTTGACTTTGCACACGGTTGGACAGACCTTTCGTGTTGCTGTTGCTGCAGTTGTGCAGAAGAGACCTGCCCCCTGTGCTGATGATGGAATCGCCTTCCTGCAACGCGTGGCTTCCCGAGGACATTTGCAGTGCGTGGTGGACATCTAGTGTCTGTTGTGGACGTACTGCAGCCTGAGGTGAGCGTCTCGGAAAGGAAATATACATAAAAACATAACGCGCAACCATTTGCTTACCACTAGAGAGAGCCATTTTACTGATCTGTCAAAAGCTGACCTTTCAGACACCAAAGAGGATGTGTGTGTGTGTGTGTTGTGCATTGTGTGTGTGTGTGTTGTGCATTGTGTGTGTGTGTTGTGCATTGTGTGTGCGTGCGCGTGTGTCTGTCTGTCTATCTGTTGCAACATTTGATGATCTTTTCAGACCACAGGACTGCAGAAGATGTCTGGGCCAATCACACGTCAGCAGAAAACCCACAACCTCCTGTCTGACAACCAAGTGGTTTGTCTCATGCACAGAAACTGTGAAACTTGTAGGGAACACACACACACGCAAACACAAAATCCGAACAGATCTAGAACAGATTCCAACAACGAATATTTGGAGCAATGTTTATTACAAAATAAAACAGGCAAATTCAATGTTGAAAATATTTAGAAATCAAGGGAAATCCTCACTTACAGTATCTATGAACACTGAAAAACACATTCACGTACACATTCTTGTCTCTGGGTCTGGGTCTGGGTCTGCCACAGCATGTCCTCACAAGGGGGGTAGAGCTAAGTGATTAGAGCATATGACTGCATATCAACAAGTTCAAGAGGTTCAACGAAAAGAAAACCCTGAACTGTACGTTGCTTGGATACAAGCGTCTTCTAACTAAAGATGTTTATTCTAATACAGTCTCAGTATGACTTCCTGTCTTTCTCCTCTCCAACACTGAACACGGTGATCGCTGGATGGAGACACTCCTGTCTGTGTCTCTTCTGCTCATGCTCAGTCTAGGTCTAGTGGTCCAGGTAGACTGTCTAGGTCTACTGGCTGGTTTTCCTCTGCCCACAGAGAGTTGGCCTGCTTCCTGTTTCTGGATTGCGGCTGTCCCTTCATCAGCCTCCATGCTAAAACTACAACTACCAAGGCCAGCACACTGAGAACGGGTAACAGCACGCCCAGTATGGTCCCCGATAGGCACTCTGGTCCCGAGACTGGCTGCACAGCTCCTGAAGACAGACAGGGGGGGAAGTTCAGCGATCAGGTGGATTTGGAAGGCATTGTCTGGATGTTTGTGTGTGTGTGTGTGTGTGTACCTTCCGAATGCACGCTGACGGTCAGATCTCCAGACCTGTCCTGTGCCACTCTCCTCCAGGCGAGTGACGGAGACTGCAGCCATTCCTCCACCTCGCAGTGGTACACGCCGCTGTCCGCGGGGGTCGCCGTGGTGACAGCCAGGGCGTAGAGGGAGGGGGACGGTCGGCCGAAACTCAGGTGGCGGCCGGGCGTCTCCAGGTCGCGCAGGGTGAAGTTCCGGTGAGCCCGGAAGATGGGGAGAGTGGTGTCCCCTTCTCCCCCTGTGGCCTGCCGCCAAAACCATGTGACCTGCAGCTCAGAGGTTTGGCTTGTGCGCGAGGTGATGTTACAGCTGATGTCGAAATCCGTCGGTTTCATGGTCAGGTTGAGGTGACGATCCTGTTTCAGCACTTGCAGATTACTCTCTAGACATATACATACACGCACAGACCACAGATTAGTGTACACATTCAACTTCCTAGTTGAAATGGTTGACTATGATTGTGTATTATTGCATCATTGCATTGTTGAGCTGTATTTGTGAGATGTAAAACATACCTGGGCGTTGCACAGTGAGGTTGGTGGTGCCTGATTGGTCAGAGGCCCTAATCTCCCAACCACCCTCGGTGTTGAGCTGGTACTGCTCCACCAGGCAGGCGTAGGCTCCACTGTCCTCCTCCGCCGCCCTCCTCCACCCTAAGCGGAAGCTGCTCTCACTGGGCCTGGAGAAGAGCAGCGCCCTTGTCCTCTGGTGGTTCCCCGGGTACCTCAACGCCCCGCTGCGCTCGAGCACAACCAGAGGGACTCTGGCAGCGGAGGGGAGAGCGCCGGTGTGGAACCAGGTGAGGGCGTACAGATGGACGGGGTCGGACGCCCCTGAGGTCAGGGTGCAGGTCAGCTCCACGTCTTGCCCCTCTCTCACCTGCAGCTGAAGATCGGTCTGGTCCACTCGGAAGTCACTCTCTGGTGGCGACACACGACACTCAAAATCAGTCGTGTGCAGCGAACGTCCGTTTCCCCCCCGTCAAACACAACAATCCGGGGCGTGTCATGAATGGGATTGTTATTATTTAAACAGTGTCTCACCTGTCTCTTTTACCAGGAGCTCGGTGACGGCGGAGGAGGGAGGAGCCAACTCGTACCATTGGTTGTGAGGATCCTGAAGCCACTCCGTCACCACACAGTGGTACCGCCCACTGTCCCCGATCCTGGCCTGCCGTATGGTCAGCTCAAAACTCATCTTGCCTCTCTGCATGCTGATTGGCTGCCTGGACCCCATGCCCTCTGATGTCCCCAGCGTAACCACGCCATCACGGTCAGAGCTGAGGAGGGTTTGGTTCGTTCCCGCCGTCCCCTCGACCAACCAGGTGACAGCCAGCCGGGAAGATTCTGAGGTCACACCGAGGGCAGAGCATGTCATCTGGACGTCTGTGTTGACAGGGTGCTCCTGGGAGGCAGGTGTCACAGCCAGAGAGAGTTTGCTGACTGAGGGAGGAGGAAAGGAGAGGAAAGTGGAGAGTACATAGAGGGTAAGAGAGGAGAGGGAGAATGGGAGAGGGGATTGGAGAAAGGGGTCGTGTGAGAAAGGACCATCGAATCTGTCGTCCCTCACAGAGCCATGGTGTGACATTGGTCTCCCCCGGCCCGGCCCCGTCTTACCTGGGCGCTGAACACTAAACCCCAAAACATTCGAGGTCAGTTGCGTTCTGTGGGTCTTCTGCAGAAAGGCGGAGATCAAACACTGGTACCGGCCTGCCTCCCTCTGGCTCGCCGCTTCAATGCGCAACACATACAGCACCGAATCCGACTTGGTCACCGTCCTCAGCTGGTAGCTGCTCTGGTCCCCTCGCCAGGTGATGTCATTATTGTGCGCCACTGTGAGGATGGTATCCGGGGACGACGCGTCGGCAGGCTGATGGCTCCAGGTGACGGTGACGGGCCGACGGGGTCCTCCGACCAGACACTGCAGCTCCGCGCTGCCCCCTTCTGCCACCGACATGTCTCTGCTGTAGAGCTTCACTTTCAACATGGCCTCTAGGAGGGACACGGAGGAGGAGTTAGTGAGGGTGGATGGTGGTGACATGAGAACCACACCCTCGACACCTTTCATGAGTGTTGATAGTGTTGATAAAGGAGATGTTTCGAGTCTCCAACACTTGTCTTACCTATGGGAGTGACCGACACAGTGCACTGTTGGGATTGGCTGTGGGTTTTCTTGGCGTTGCCGTTGGTTTCGGTGGTCCACTCTGACACTGTGCACTGGTACAGGCCCGCGTCGCCCGGTGTGACGTCGCTCAGCTGGAGAGTGAAGTCAGACTGTGTCGGACGCAAAGCGCTGACGCCCCGCTGCTCAAACTCAGCCCCTGTCTCCATCACCCCTTCTTGGCTCAGGGTGATGACATCAGTGAAGGGGTTGGTTGTGGTTGACCTGTGTTGCCAGGAGACTGACAGACGACCTTTGAACCCCGTCACCCTGCAGATGAGCTGTAGCCTGTCACCTTCATTGACGCTTTCGTCGTTGGTCACCATGGCAACAGACAATCCACTTTCTGTCAGCGCGGGAAGGAAAGCGTTGAGTGTTTCTTCATTATGGGCTTTGTTTGTGTGTATGTGTGTGTATGCGTGTGTGTATGTGTGCGTGTGCGTGTGTGTGTGTGTGCATGCAAGCATGTGCTAGAAAGCTGGAAGGTTGTAAGTGTGTGTCTTTGTGAGGGAAAGAACATCAATATGCACGACTAAGAGCAACACTGATATAGAACACAATGCTCAAATTCTACAAACTCACGTGTTGCTGAGATGCTGATTGGCTGTACGCTGGAATCCTGACTGGCACCCTTGGTGAAGACGCCACTCCCGTCTTCTTCCTCCGCCCACACCCTACACAGGTAACTGCCCTGGTCCTGGGCTCTGACTGGCCGCAAGGTGAGCAGGTGTTCTCTCTCGCCAGTCCGTGTGGCCCTCATCTCCCCGCCACTCTGCCGCCCGTGGTATTCTGGCCCGATCGTCAGCACCCCGGTGGGGCCGATGTGGGCCAGCTCCACCCCGTCTCTGGACCAGGACAGGGAGAAGAAGTGGGCCGCCTGGCCCTGAACCTCCACCCTGCAGCGCACCGCCAGCTCCTCCCCTTCCTGCAGCTCGGCCTGCGGTGTGGAAACATGCACCGCCACGGAGCCCTGGGTTGTGGTCACCTCTGAGAAACAGGAAATGAATCATCAGTTGTCTAATACATTGCTTAAGACTGGATGTGAATAGAAGGGGAAACCAAACCAAAAAAGGCTTGAAGCACAGCCGGAGACGATCTCAGAAATCTAGAGCAGGTTAGAAGACACTCGAGCGTGGAGATTCTCCGTCGACACAAGTTCACATAAACGTTTCTCGCCTTTAGCTTTGACTTCCAGGGCGGTCTTCTCGGCGTCCTTCTGTGTGATAGCATACCAGCTGCGGTCAGGTTCCTGGATCCACTCCTGGGCCTGGCAGTAGATGCTTCCTGTGTCAGACACCTGCAGCGGGGCCATCCTCAGCCTATAAGTGGCCTCCCCTACCTTCTCCAGACCAATCAGACCAGCCTGGTAACGCTCCTCAAACCGCACCCCTGGACTCACCATCAAATCCCGGTTCAGGGAGATGATGGGAGAGGGTGAGGCCTCTCCGTGTCCTTGGAGGTACCAGGTGAGGGACAGGTGGGTGTGCTGGACCGTGTTGGAGGAGGCGAGGCATTGCAGGGAGAGGGCGTCGCCCTCGGAGAGAGTCATGGAGGCCAGGTTCATGGAGGAGATAGTTAAGGTGTTCTCGATCACTGTGGAAGGAAAATAAGAGACCTGGATGTCAAAATGGAATCCCTGCCGCACTGGTAGGAATACAGATGTGGATGTGGTCTATCGCCTACTGATAATGAACAGATATATTTCATTAGATATGATCATTTAATTAGATGAATCCACCAGGGAACTCATGAATAAAGTTCTCTGGTGATTTAACTTAGATCACATGGATTAGGCGACACAGACGTTTCTGTGATAATTCAAGTCAGGTGATACAGTCAGGTGATACAGTCAGGTGATACAGTCAGGTGATACAGTCAGGTGACACAGTCAGGTGATACAGGCAGAGCAGGGAAAAGCGGCTGACAATCATTGGGCCCCGAAGACGAACGATAAGACCAGAGAAGTCGCATGCATCCTTACCCTTCACAGTGATCTTTGCAGAGTATATGCCAAAGTAGACATCATCCTGGCTGGGGGAGTGACACTCGTACACGCCATCGTCTGAGTCCTGCAGCTTCCTGATGTGGAACAGGGCCGAGGTGGGAGACAGGCGCTCCAGAGTTATGTCCTTATTAATCACACGCTGCATGAACATGGAGTAGGCGAAGCCTGGGTCCTTTGTGCTGATGACGTTGATCTCCCGGTCGGGCCTATTGGGCTTGAAGAATAAGTACTGGAAGTCTGCCTCTCGGGCAAAGCCGCTCGCGTTACAGGAGATGGAGAGGGGGTGGTCGATCACGCGGTAGATAGGACCAGGTTGCACCTGGACAAGGACCTCTGCCTGGCCTGGATAGAGGGGGGAGATGTTGGGAGACAAAGGGTTATATTAAGAGAAGAGGAAAGAAGATTTACTGTGGAGATTCTCATTCTAGAATGTTCATTGTACAATGTGAGTCATAGCCATTCCTGCATATATTTTAATCCTCTTTTATGGTCTCAAAGATTGTCCAGTTTTCTCGACTCTGATATCAGATCATGAATGCCCCACTTGCATTAACTCCTTGATATCATTGGTGTAGGTGAAGGAAATAGATTTCCTGGGATCAAGACTTGAAGAGAGCGAAACGTCTACACACAGTCTACTGCATAAAAAGTTTAGCCCTTTCTATAATTATGAACAGACAACCTTGTCGCACTACAACCTTGTAGACGTGAGAACACATTTACAGAATACTTTAGTACTTTACGGTACACTTTCAATACTAACTTCCTGCATATCTTCGATCATGCCACTTGTATCTCCAATTTCAATCTCCAATTTGGCTGTGTCCATGTTTACCTCTTTGGACGAGCTGACTCAGGACCAGCAGCAGAGCGGACGTCCACATCTGCACCTGGACACACCTCGTCCCGTCCATCTGGACCTGATCAACTAACGACACCCTGGACACAGCACACACACCTCTTGTCTATCCGTGAATCCGTCTGCTTGTCATCTCAATGCGCGCTTACTGGGTTACCAGCAACTCTCAGAGGAAGTTAGGTGTGTGGTTTCCTGTCGTGTAGAAGAGCCTTACCAATGTGTCGGATCCTGTCTCACACTTGTGATTGTGCCATCGTTTTCTCTTGGCCGTACTGTCTGTGTCACGCAATGACTTTAGTGTTAGGATGATGCGTATCATTTAGTCATTCAGGTTTAGTGGCTGTCCAGCCCCTCAGTATTGTAACGTACGAGGGTCAGTTGGCAACTCTGTTTGCTCAGATTCTCGGCGAAATAGATGGATATTATTATAGAATAATATATAGTATGTTGCCTGTTGTAAGACATGGAACTAGCAAAGCTAATTTGAACAAAATAGGAACATGGGTATGTGGCGAATGTGACATGGATGAAAGCAGAAGTTTGGATACTGCATATCACCGTGTCAAATGCTTGGTTTTATGAAGTCTCACATATCACTTGAAAGGGTGTTGTTGAAAATGACAAGAAATCATATAGAATGTAGGATTTTTGTATTTTATTAGTTTACTCCTAAGAGGTCGTGGAGGGTAGGAGGGGAAATAAATGAGATTCGAAGCAGAACCAGAGGAGGGGGGAACTTCTGAGTGATCTTCCCTCTTCACAGCAGTGGCTGTTGAGCACTCTGGGCTGCTGCCTTCATTGTTGTCTCTGGCAGCAGTGTTGGCCTTTGAATAGAAACACACAAAGACAGGAAACTTTAGTGCCACGCCGTCATTTAATACGTATCTTTATGTGAGAGTAACCGAGAAGACAATTGACGTGTTTTGCTTTCTTTCCTCTCCCTCTCCTGAAAGCCCTGCCTGAAAGCTCTCGTGAGGCCACATAAGGAGTCAGGTGGCTGAGCGGTTAGGGAATCGGCCTTGTAATCAGAAGGTTGCCGGATCGATTCCCGGACGATTCCCGGCCGTGCCAAATGACGTTGTGTCCTTGGGCAAGACACTTCACCCTACTTGCTTCGGGGGGAATGTCCCTGTACTTACTGTAAGTCGCTCTGGATAAGAGCGTCTGCTAAATGACTAAATGTAAAATGTAAATGTACATAAACCTGAAGGCCTCCTCCCGTTCTCTCTTTGTGCTGAAGCAGCTATGGGGCCATGGTGGCTCTCTGAGGAAACAGCCTTCTCTGGCTACATGCTTGAGGTCCTGGTTATACTGGAGCAGGGTGGTGATGTTCACAGGTGTCTGCCCAACCTCAAGGATCAAATTTATAAAATGTGTCTTGGTTAGTTTTAACAAGTTTTAACAAAGTCTATATAATCGAGGAAAGCAGAAAGACAAATGTACATAAAGAACTGTCCAACTTCTTCCGTTGAATGATTGTTTTCTGGTATCATAGCAGAAGACTAACACAAACACTAATTAGTAGGCGATATTTAGCTGCGACCACCTTGCTTGTTAACGAGGTCTAATCTCATTGGTTAGATCAAAGACAAAATACGTTGGCGAACAACGAACAGAATAGACTGGCCAGTCGGAAGGCTGCTAGCGAGGTTTCGCAGATCTATCGACTTCCAAGCAGAAATGTAAGGATAAGTATTGTGGTAAGAAAATCTTACAATCATCATACAAATCGTCTTTATATGTAAATAGTGTCCAACGTGCAGATAACTTAGTTAGTTTGACAGACTATTGCAAAGCGAACATGCTTTTTCGTTCGCTTTTGCTCTGGCCTTGCGTTATATTGTGCCTAATTGTCGATTGGAACCGTGGAGTTTGTCCCAGCAGATGGCGCTAAAGCACTAAATCAGTTCGTTCATAAAAGCGTGGCTGCCGTGTTTATCTTGCAGTGTTTGTGGGTGTGACAGCAATTCAAGAGAGCCTGGATGTGACAAGACTGGCCCATTGGGACGTGGACTTCAAGACCAAGCTCGCATGTCTCGGAGATGTGGGCTACCCCTGTTTCCTAGCATAGAGCTAACTAATTGGACAACATGGGTAATGTACGTTGCTTTCATTTGTTACCTTATTTAACCTTGAAGCTTGGCACGATGCGTGACATACGCCAGTCTCGATTTACAAACAATGTTTGACTGTGTCTGGTCCTGGGGCAGAAGCCAGTTTAGCCTTTGTGGCAGTATGCTACAGCTCGCCCCTGGTGGACCTATACTAGAACAGGGGAGACCCAGGTCTGCCCTTGCAGTTGCAGGTGTGAGCATGTACACAGTTTGATGCTCATGTATGATACTGCACACAAACATTTTCATCCAGAAACGGTCAAGAAATGTGACATCAAATGTGTCTTGGGACATCACCACCACTCAACTGATTTGACAGTATATCCAACACTGTAAAACCAAAATATTTGTTTAACCAAGCCTATGATTTGAACCCCTTAGGAGATGGCCCTTCTCCATGCACATGGCTGGCTGTAGGATGCAAGAACGTTTGTCAAACTCAAGCAGGAGGATGGTGCGTTCAGAGAAGGATTGGGGAGCAGTTTCTATTTTCGTAATATCAGTTGCAGTTTAAGTTTGAAAGTCTACCGCCTATTGTTACACTTTGTCATATTCTGACTTTGTATATTTTGACTACTTTTTATTTATTTACTCATTCCCACTTAGGAAACTTGTGTAAATGTTTGCCATTACTTGTTTAGTGTTTCTCCTTCCTGCAGGAACAGAATTCATGTCTGATGAATTCTGATGTCTGACAACAGAACCATATTACAAAACTCTTTTTATTGACTGCAGATGTAAAGGACAAGTGTCTGATAAAAGCACTGGCAGTGTGTCCTACAGTGATGGGCATTTGTTCATGCTTAACCAGGAAGTAGCATAATGACCTTGCAAAATTATGCAACTACTTGAATCCTAGCCAAGTCATTATCATATCATATTTGCAGCACGCACGTTTTGGAACATGCTGTTCTTGAGTGTTTTTTTTAAGTCCACCAGGCGGACATGATGGTAAGTTTGAATGGTTTGTTCACACATTTAAGATATTAACAAATGATACATTGATTTGATAATTTACATGTATGAAAACGGATGGCTGGCTGGCCGTTTGAAAGATCCAAATTCTTAGACCTCGGTAGGTTTTCACGGTAAAAGGTTCTTGGTAGCCTTTGAAACATGATTTTAAACATTTAAGAAATCTTCCCTGGTTGTTGGCTCTAAACCTCTTTTATATAAAAGTGTGTACACAACTGTCCAGAAGCATATGAGATTAGTCTCCAGACCCAGCTGCTGTACAGACAGCTATGTCATGGAGATAATCTTTTCGACATGCTCACAAACATGGAGTCCTGGAGCATGACATTTCTTGTTTGATCTTCCATAAAATATTTGTTTAATACAATTCTGTGGTGATGTTTTGATTAAAAAAATTATAATGCTGATTATAGCACTTGTGCATTTAAAAGGAAAAAAAAACTGGACTCAATGAGGTTTTAAATTATATTGTAATTGTCATTGATTAAATGGCATCTTTTCACATGTAGAGAAAGCTATAGATGTTGATTTGTAAAATTGCAAAAACTCGTCAATGTTTCATCATACAGAACACAATACTAACATCGGCCAGCCACCTCTACCTTGAAGTCTGAAGTTAATTACCTATTCAACATTTACATATTCAACGTTTGCTCAGCACTATCTCTCTTTGGCACAGGTTATTGATGTAGACATTTGATGACAACACTTCACGTGTCTGTAATGGAGTCAGATTTCATTGCATATTTAAGTTGTATAGAATTGAACTGTCAGTTGGGTTCCTTGAGAAAATGGAGGATGGGGAGAAAGAGGTATAAAGAAGTCAATCATTGCAGGCGTTTCATGTCTTAGTCTACATTGATTTCAGTGTGCTAGATGTAAAGTAGAACACACACAGGCTGTACCAGGATAAGGCATTTTGCTCATCTGTCAGTGGTGTTTAGTCTCTAGATCACACACAGTTCTAACAAAATGTCAGATTGCAGTTATCTGACAATACAATGATTTCATATAGGCTAAGTGACGCTTTTATTACATAGCAATGACCACAGGTCAGGGCCGCAGATCTTAAACAATTTAACAAACATTTAACAATCTAGAACAACGCTTTTAAATATACGGGTAACTTGTGCGCTTTCATCTCAAGGTGAACACTTGACCTTGTTATTAGATGCTTTTGGCAATATGAGAGGCAGTGGAATTTTTCTTGAGCGCACCGCGGCACTGAGTTCTCGGGAGAGAGAGCAGCACGGAGGAGGAGCATAACCCGCTTGTCAATGAGACTAGTGCAGCACAGGCAGCCAGAGAGGGAGAGAGAGGTTTCGGTGAAACATCTATTTGCAAGGCGACTCCTAGGCAGAGTGCAAGCCCTAATCACTTGAACTCACTTCTAATTTTGAAACTCTAGTGAGTCGCTGTTCTTCAGTCGTGTACAGTAGGCCTATGTAAAGATGAGCCGTTGCTTTTTCACGATTGAGTGATGGCTCACTAGCGAGCTAGCAGTTTAGCTAGCTAAGATTCCGTATCGGCTTTTTTTAATCTGCCGGCAAAGTGAAAATCCTTATTATGGTATGGGAATAGCTGATTTGCTTGGCCTGTTCGGACGAAACGAAGAGTGCTTTGTATTCAAACGAAGTCGTTGTTGTTGAAATTATTTTAGTAATTGGTGAGTAGATCTGTGTTTTTATTCGGCATGTTCTTGCCTGTCTGACCCAATCATTGTAAATTTCATTAAGCCAGCATGCTACGTTAGCTAGGTGTTGACCAGACAGGTTAGTTTTACTCCGCACTGAATTGCACTTGTGATTAAGCAAGGTACCTTGCTATCACTGGCCAGATACAACATTTAAAAAAAAATCACAAGCAAAGAATAGTTGAGAATGGTGGAACCTTTCCAGTGAACCATAGGCTTTGCACTTCATATTCCTGTCTGTGCCCGTCAGGTACGCGTGGGTGTTTTTGTTTTGCTTGTCTGTTTGGGTGTGCATGAGTGGGTATAAAAAACAATATTGTTTGATTGAGCTTTTGGTCAGCATTTGATGTGTTTGTAGCCTACATCATCACTTCCTCTGATGTCAACTTTTGCTTAACAGGGAACAACAACCATCTGAAACATGACGGTAATAGTCCTAGAATCCTGTAGAATAGTAAACTTTTAGTAAAGGGTTTTTGATGTCGTAGCTTTGTCTGCCATATTCAGCCCTTTAATCATCCTTACTAGTGCTAATGCGAAGCGCATACCCCTGACAAACCTTTTGACTTCTGTTAATGTGACTTAAAAGCCGTAACGTACACACATAGGCTACTTAAGATTGATCCCAGCTCGTTGTTGCAGGTATATCTGATAACGAGGTCAGTAGTCCTCAGTGTGTGTGTGGTAGTGTTGTCCCCAGTGCGGTGCTTGTGTTTGATGTATCGGTGAGAACCGGAGCATCCATTGATCCGAGACACGGTTCCCTGGCCTTGATACAGCAGCGTCCTCCTTAGAATTAGTGAAATGTCCCTTTAATTCCATGTCCAACCCTTTGTGGTTTGGTCGTTCACAACAGCTCTTAACGATTTGGCACCTTGGGCAATGATCACTCACAAACACTCTTTCTGATGCAGCCTTGACAGTTAGGCCTAGTTGTCTTTTAATAAGGCTTGAAATGCTTAATTTCACTTATGTAACGGAAAATTGTTTTCTCCTTGTATTCTCTCCCCCCCCCCCCCTCCCCCCCAGGTTGTTGGCACCACAGTAGTCTCCACCATGGTGCAGAAGTATCAGTCACCTGTGCGGGTGTACAAGCAGCCCTTTGAGCTGGTGATGGCGGTAAGTGGTTCAAGTGCCCCACCTCCACTCATTACACTGCTTGTATGAGTGGAGGATTGTGTAATGGTAATGAATGGCTTTCAGAAACTCACCTGCTCCACATGGTGTGTGTGTGTGTGTGTGTGTGCACAAGTAGCTGTTTAGACTTGATGTTGTGCGAAAGGTTTACAACAGCACTCCCAGCAGACTTCAGCCTAGGACACACTAATAACACACAGTCCACCTGACTGTGCACCCCCCGGCTGTAACCAGCCGGTTCCCACACGTTGCCGGACCATTGTTGAGCAGGTCACAGCCGGCACTGCAGTGAATCCTCGGCTCCCTTGATGCCGTGCTTCTGTTGACGTCCAGGCTGTTAGCTCGGACAAGGACTTCCACTGTGGAGTTGATGGTTGTCCCGTTTTTAGTGTAAAACATTCAGAGCCGGGTGCTTGTAGTGAGCATCAGCCTGCCTGTGTGTTTGGTTCCACTCACTGGCAGTCAGGTAGGAGCTGGAATGCCGTCTGACTGGAGACGGGGCTCCCTTTTGTAACATTATTTATTTATTTCTCTCGCTTCATCTTCATTCCTCTCTTTGTCTTGATCCCTCTTTTTCAGTGCCTACTTGCGGATTTCCTTGTTTGGAATATCCCTTCTTCCTTTGCAAAGCCCTCGTGGATCCGCAGGGTCACCGGTGTACAAAACTCGAATTCTAACTGTCTAATTCAACCACTCCACTATAGCTAGGACATTTGACAACACCGGGCTTGGTTTAGGTGTCTTTGAGACGGATGGACGCTACATTGACGCTAATGCTGCAATGAGCCATGTTGGGTTGCATCATCTTCAGCGCAACACCACCCTTAGTTCCGTGGTTGCGGTGTTGCTAAGATGCTGAGACCTGGTTCAGTGTTGCACACCATTAGAAAGAAGGAAACTATTTTGTCACTCTGGTTAGCTGCTTGTGGGTTGCTGCATGTTTGGTAATCTTCCATGGGCTGGGCATGGTGGCTGAGTTAGAGTTTCCAGAGGGTTCTGTGGTTTGGGGAGATTCAGAAGTCCAGTTGCGGGCAACAACAGGTGCTCTATATTCGCTTTTTTTATTCTCGGGAACTCTACCTTAAGTTTTCCAGAAAGTTGTAAGGTTTTCGTTCCAGAAAAATACCTTTTTTCCCAAATGAAACTTTTCCATTCGATCTCATAAACATCCCAGTTTGACGACTAGACCAGACCACTACAGACTAGACCACTGTAGTGGTGAGACGCAGGTGCTGTTTCCACCATGAAATATGTCATCCTCTCGCAACAAGTGACGGGACACAAATCTCCTTAGCAGCGGGGTCGGATCAAGCGGAGTGGGCGAAGAGAGAGTCTATAAATAAACTGGTTAGGCTGTCGGGATGTGTACACCTGAGGCTGTACATGCTGGATGGGGGGGGGGGGGGGTTATGGGGGGGTGGGTTAGGGTGGGGGGCATTCTGGGGGAACTAAAATAGAAGTGTGGTGCATGGTAACACCGCTCGGCCTTCCCCAAGAGGCTTTGATGCTGGAGATCTCTGCGGGGAAGGGGAGGGGGGTCGCTGCTGCAACGGAATTAGATTGAGATGGAAACGATTGGGTTCTGGTAAACGAGGGCAGTTATTTAGGTGGTGCAGAACGGCTTCAGAAGTGAACTATGAGTCATCGCAAAAGATGGAGTCATTTTTTTTGTCGGAAGAATGGACCTTGGTGGAGACTAAAGGGAAGATTTGCAGAATGCTGTTGCATAAATGCGATTGAGCGGTAACTTGAGTTCTCCGTCAAAGATTTAAACCTTTTGTTTGACGTGTCCGCTTCTTGAATAGGCTTTTTCTGGGAAGAAAGAGCCTGTACAAGGACCTATTAAATCCCCAGCAAAACCTCATCAGCTGCGTGCCAGTGTGTGTGGAACATACCTTCAGACAACACTTTCACTTCCACTTCGCAAGTCTCTCTTCCAGCATCGGCGCAGATGGATTGTTTTGTTCTGCTACATAGCAGATCCTGTCTGCACATGTGGATTTGTACTCATGTTTGTTTGTGTTAACCCAATGTCTCTGAGAGTGTTTTTAGTATTTTGTCAAACTCATTTCTTGGCCTTTATTATAGAGGTAGTTGGAGGGAGAGAAAAGGGGAAAACATGCAGGAAATGGCCCGGGCCGGAGTTGAACCTGGACTCCTGCTTTAAGGTCACTGTGTACCTTAAAGCAGGAGGTGTGAGTCACTGTGAGTGCCCTATCGAGGGTGTATTGTGTGATAGCATTTGTGCATTAGTAGTAGGCTAATGTTGGCACATGTTCAGTGGATTCTTGGAAAGCTTATATATTGCACAACAATGCTTGTCATGAGATTCCAATGGTAGCCAGAAATGATATTGCCTTTCCTTAAGTATAACGCTTGACATTTTGCTTTGAGGAAAATACAATATAATTCTCTGTCAAATTTCCTTCCACTTTTGTTTCTTCGAGACCCCCAACGGCTAGCACTTGGAGATGCCCTCAACAAAGCTCTCAATTGCAGTCATTTCCCTTTCTGGATGAAATGCTGTCTCTTGCTTTACTGTGCCTCGTGCAGGCCAGTGAAAGACATAGTCTTTTGAACCTGTAGTTAGCAATGTCGTTCTTGGACCTAGAAGGAATATTCCGGTTGAGGTAGATCTGTCTTGCCTTCTTGCAGTTTTTCTTCTAACTCGTTAAATATAACCAACAACTTATTTTTGGTTTAGCTGGGTTTTATTTTCTTTCTTCTTCTAATTGATGTCCCAGTTTGGATTTGATTTGTGTGTAGTTAGCATTCGATCCACAATTTCTCATTCAGCACCATGATACATTCTCACTTGGACACTGTTATTGAGCGACAGAAAGTACAGAAGACTGAATCTGTCCGCATCTGCAGCTACTAACGCCGCTCGTGAGAAGGTGGCAGAGTGGATGGGTGTTTCCAAACAAACCACCAAACACCAGTCTTGCGGAACAGCCTCAGTTGTGTCGGCCGTGTCAGTGCTCTGCAAAGACAAACCTGTGGTTTTCACTTCCTCACTGACGGGACTAGCTGCCAACCAACTGGAGGGGGAACCCTTTTAACAGCTGACGTTGAAAGGACACACTCGGGCACACGCTGTGCGGTACTTGACACTCGTTCACAGAGAGACGTTCCCCTCTAACCCCGTGTGTTTTAGTCTAGAGGGAGAGCAGAGGCGAGGAAATGCGAAACCAATGCCGCCTGCTAACCTGGAACGACCACCACCCCTCTGTTCAGTCGCCTGCGCTCCCTAACTTCTGTCTCGCCTCCGTCTCAATAACAGGAAGTCGAGTCCGTGCTGTTGTTGCTATTATCGCACCGTGCCGGTCACTGAGCCCACAGTCCAACTTCCCCCCCAGGGAGGAAGGGAGCGAATTACGAGAAAGAAATAGAAAATAAGCCCCCGAGCAAGGCTCTAAACTTGACCTAACCTTTCAGTCAGGTTTATGTGTTTGCGATACGTGTCGTTGAAGAGAAGCAGTGTCTCTTTTTTTAAATACGCAAACAAACAGCAACTCAAACAGAACCTCCGATGGCAACTCCCCTCTCTCTCTGCAAGGTATTAGCGGTGGCGGGCCTGAGCCTAGCCTAGCCTAGCCAGCCTATTTCAGAGGATGGATGTGCTAATCCTCGCTGTGGCTCAACACGGGTGAGCTCTTCCTGGCCTTGCGTTAGCACAAGGGGAGGGGAACAGGACGTGTCGTGCTGGCCTGCTACTTACGGAACATCTGGGCATCGCCAGTTCCGGGGAGGGATCAGTTGATTTTTTTGGGACAAATCCTCTAAAGTGAGAGTGTGAGAGAGTGAGAGAGTGAGAGAGTGAGAGAGTGAGAGAGTGAGAGGGAGAGAGAGACAGGTTTACATGGCGGCCCCAAAAAAAGGTTTTATTTTTTTGATATAAGTGGCAGGGGTTAATTTCCCCCTCAGTTTAATGTGAGGCCGTGGCATTAACAGATTTTCATACCGAAAACATAAGCGCGTTTTTTCCTGGAACTCTTGTTCTCGGTGCTATTGGTTGGCTGGACTGTCAACGCTTAGTGAGACGTGGGCTGGAGGGCTTATAATTACTGTTGTGAAAAGGGGTGGGAGACTGGTGGAGAGGAAAGAGATGAAGGGCTGAAGAGGTAAAAAAGAGAGAGAGAGAGAGAGGACTGAGATCAGAGAGTAGCCTAGATGATGCCTTTGGCCTAAAGCAGCTAAGCTTCAGTCTGTCCACCTGGGGTGCGTTGAGCAAGCTGGATTCCAAGGATTTCTACACGTCAGCTTGGCTCTGCAGGGGCCCCTTACATTATAAACCAAGAGATGTTCTCTTGAGGCAAGAATGTACAGCAAACTGCACCTCCTCAGAAACGCTAGGCTCTCAAACGGCCGGCCTCTCCCTCAAGGCTTAGCCAAACACCGCTGAGCTCTGCCACAACAGCAAGCTGATTATTTTTTGCTAAAAGAAGATTGGCTCTCAGGTGCTTGACGTGGAATGATTGGGGCGCGGGAGGCTCTTTAGTCTCCGACGCCTGCAGGTAGACTTAATCCAATAACAGGAGTTGTTGCTCTTGAAACTGTAGTTGTCTGTTTCGGTAATGCTGGTCTTTAGTCGTTGTACCCTCCGTAACCCCTCTCCACAGGCAGAGGGATCAGAATACAGAGTGTTTGTTCTGTGTGATCTTTTCAAGAGGGGTTAGGTTTTTAATCCCAGGTGTTTGTGCAGGCTCGGGCCTGGAAATCCCTCCTGGGAAAAGCTGCCATGGAGTTAGGGTTAGTAGCAACGTCTCCATGGCTACATGTATGATGTAACTGTGCATGTAACCAATTTAATGAGAATAACAACAGCTTCTGGGCAGTTGGGCTGGACGGATGTCGGGTGCCCTACTACACGCACATCGTGTGCACTGCTCTCTCGTTTGACCCCCACCCACATCTCCTGCTCGAACACATTCTCTTTCTCTATTTCCCTGTCTCGTTTTCTTTGCCTCTCTCTTTTTCTCTCTTTCTCTCTTTCTCTGTTTTTCTCTTTTTCTGTTTTTCTCTCTATTTCTCTCTCTCTCTCTCTCTCTCTCTCTCTCTCTCTCTCTCTCTCTCTCTCTCTCTCTCTCTCCTCTCCACTCAGCGTTGTATCTGGCCTTTGAAGCCGTACTAACAGTGTAGCGGGTCTGAGTGTGAACTTGGCCTGCCTCATCACACAGACCCTCCACGCGTGGCTGCTCCTTCAAGCGGGCAACTCATCACACGGCGTTACCTGCCTGTTTGTAATCACTACCTAGGGCCAGAACCATTGGGTAGGTTTCAGTAAATGGCAGGAGATGAGTTTTTGGAGATTATAGCTTTTCGGTGCTGGTTATCTTGGTTTCCCCGGCTGGGCTTGTGTGTCTTTCAGGAGACTAGTCAAATTACAATACGACTTCTGAATTCCCAGAACACTCTTGCTTTCCTTAATCATCCAGCCATGCAGATGTAGATGTGGCGAAGATGCATCTTTTAGGTTTTTATTTCACTTCTGGTTCTCTGTACTTTAACAGTAAATGCGTCAGTTATTTACAGGGATGGTTGTGTTGAGCCGACCGCAACATTAGGTGTACTGTCACACTGTCACACTGTCTCGGGTTTCCAGAACTAGGTTGGCATCCTTCTCCCTCTCTTGCTCTCCGACTGGCCTGGTCTGGTCTAGCCTGGCCTGGTCTGGTCTGGTCTGGTCTAGCCTGGCCTGGTCTGGTCTGGTCTGGTCTAGCCTGGTCTGGTCTGGCCCAAAGCAGCATGGAGTGACATCACACACACGTCCATCCTGCCGTGCCCTGACCCACTTCCTCCCGCCCCTCGGCCGCCCCTCGTCCTGACACGGTCCCCGCTCCTCTCTCATTGTCCTCTTAATCTCCCCGTAAGCCGCTGCCTTGTACGTTTTCTTGCGTCCTCTAATCAGAGCGTCACATTCGAGGGACTCGTCTCTCGTCCAGGAATAGCCCTGCAATCTGCCACGGCCAGTGGCACTTAACCTCCATGTTACCTAGTTCATCCCATGGAGTTTTGTTTCGGCTTTTTTATGTAATTCAGTTACACTCAGGCCATGTTTGAGCTATTCCTAGTCTGGTAATATGAACCTTTTTGGGCATGATTTTAAGAGCAACCTAATATATCTGTTCTCTCGTCCCCTGTTAACTCAGCACCGCGCGGTACTGTACCAAGCAGGCCGGCCTCCATTCATGCATTTCCTCCCTGTCCTCACCCTCCGCAGAGCTGTCATCACGCCGTCCGTCTGCCCAGGCTAATTCACTTACCGCAGCGCGTAGTGTGTGCTAAACAGCCGGAGACGAGAGTGGGCCCAGGCCCGGGGAGGACAGGCTCTGTCAGCGCCACGCAGCCCAGCCGCTGCAGCACTGATGACAGACTCGCTAGTCATGTGACTCAGAGCCAGGAGAGCTTGACTGGGGGAGGGAGAGAGAGAGGGAGGGAGAGAGAGGGAGAGAGAGAGCCGCTGATTTTCATTCACCGATCACGAGGACTCTCTCTCTCTTTCTCCCTCTGCAAGGTCGGGGTGCTGCGACGAAGACACCCCTCCCCCACTGCGCCTCGCTTTGCCTGCAGGGCTGCACACACGCACACACACACACACACACTCAATGGCATACGCACACACTCGCATACGCACACAAAATGACCATTCATGTGTTCGTCACCCGCATCTGCAGCCTGGCAATGCGAAAAGTGAGTCACAGAAGACGCAGGGAGGAGAGTGACGTTAATAGAAGTGTGTGTGTGTGTGTGTCACTCGCCCACCACCACCTTGCATTATATCCTCCTGAATGTGAAGCTGGAGGGAAGGTGTAGTGTACGCTTGTGTCCTGGCGCAGGTGCACACGCAGGATGTGATGTGTATCAAATGTGTGCATCTCTACAGCAGGGTAGAGAACACACATTCCCCACAGCACCGACCCTCCCTCCCTGCCCCTCACACACACACACACACACGTCACTCGTCGTTGACGCAGTGCACACAAATCACCTGCTCCCCCCCCCCCCTTCTTCCACCCCCCTCCTCTGCCTCTCGGCTCAACACCCCCACCCCATCACCTCCCCTCCTCGCTTACTGATGCAGCCTTTCCAGGAAGTGGTTGCTGCGTCACGTCCTGTCAGCCACCAATGGGAAGCGCTGCGTTCGCCTCCTCCGCTGTGCCAGCACTCCCACAGACCCCCGTGGACGCCGACGCCAAGGCTTCCCCGCAATGACCCGAGCGAACAAGGATACGACGCCTCAGGTTTTTTCAACTGGCGGTATAGACCCGAGCGAGCAGTTTTACTGTTGGTGTCGATGACGTTAAAAAGCAGCCCGGTTTCTTGTAACGTTGCTCTCTGACGTTCCCCAGTGGAGGGAATGGCGAGAAGGGCTGGATCGTTCCGTCCTGTCAGGTGATGCGGACGGACGGTCCGGAAGCCAGAGAAGAAGGGTAACACTGCGTTAAGCTGCTCATTAGCGTCGAAGCAAAAAAGCCGACGCCAAACAGAAACGACTCGAAACGAATAAGAAAAGCCCAAGTGACACAAGTGAAATGCAACAGTTCCCAATGCGCTCCACCCCCTTGGGAAAGGAGACCGACGAAGGCCTGGGTGTGTCAGCATCCAGAGGCTCTCTGTGAAGCGCTCGCCTGCTCCGGGCCCTCATCAGCTGCTCTCCTGTTACAGGCCGTCGATACTCATTATCTCTTTCAACGGGAGAGGTTAGCGGCTCCCTTTGAACAAGGGAACCAGTTTGGCTGGTGGCGCTGGTGAGAGCGACTCGATTTACATAAGGAAGTGAGAGGAGGTTAAGAACAATGGGTGCTGGAAACGGGACGCGCAAACTCCCGGCGCGGTTGGCGAAAGTGGGTTGGGACCCGTCGCCCATCCACGTCTCGCGTTTCTGTGCAGGGAAGGAGCGCCGAGAGGAGGAACACTTGCCGCAGCAACACGGCGTGACCTAGATGTGAAGATAAACAGGGAGACTTTCTCCAACTCGGCAGTCGGCACCAGCAGTTTCATCTTTCCGCATTTCGGTCGATGAGCGGTTGTTTTGTCTGGAGCCGCCCGACCGCCCAGTAACTTTCCTCTCACCCTCTCTCTTTGTGTCTCTCTGCAGTGTCTCTCTCTCTCTCCCGCTCTCTCTCTTTCTCTTATCAGTGTCTCTCTCTCACCCACTCGCTCCACTACTCCAAGCGACCTAGTTTGGATTTTGCAGTGTTTTATCTCAGAGATAAAAAAAACCCCCATGAGGATCTCCTCCTCCCGCCCTCCTTCCCCTCTCGTCCTCTGCAGTGAGCTCGGAGAGAGCAGCCTCCCCTCAAATCCATCTCTGACCCTTTTTTTATGAGCGCTGCGGTCTTATTCCAGTCCCGTTGTGTAAGCAGATGTCAGCAAGGCCTTGGGGGGGGAGGAGTGTTTTGTGATTTCTACTGTACGTTTTGTGTAATGCCCTCTTGAATGGAAGTGGATGTACTGTAGGCTACATCTACCTTACCTGCCTGCCAGTAACCACCTACCAAACATGATCTATCGTGTGGTTTTTGTTTAGGGCGTCAAAGCCTGTCTCTCCCTCTCTCTCTCTCTCCCCCTCTCTCTCTCTCTCTCTCTCTCTCTCTCTCTCTCTCTCTCTCTCTCTCCCTCTCTCTCTCTCTCTCTCTCCGTCCCTCTCACTTCATCGCAGACACGCATATCTAACCGTTGTCCGTTCCGAACATACAAGACATCATGTGACCCAACACTGTCATGTCAATAACCTGACCCCCGCCTCCTCCCTACCCATCATCCTCCCTGCCAGCTGGGCTCGCAGACACGACCTCGCGAACCCAGTCGATAACGGCCTGGTCCGTGACGCCACACATCCCTGCTACTGCCCGGGTGTGACGTGAAGCACTACGCCCCCCTCTCTCTCCTCCCCACTACCCCGCAAGAAGGACCTTTGAGACCAAGCCTTAAGATTTCACCTGCCACAGTGGCCAGGTATCATTTCAACACTCCCCCCCCCCCCCCCCACACTTACTCCAAACCATTTTCTGTTTGGCCCTGACGTCAAGAGGTGGCTAATACCAGTCACTGCCACACTGTCATTGTCGAAGCCCAGGGCGATATTGGCTGAGCTGCTGCTCTTCTCTTGGTCAACAACACGTTCTGGCTCTAGAGTCGTGGAACATTCTAGAATAGAGCAGTAAATGCAATAATGCAGCCCATTGTTTTCAGCTGGCTGTTTGTGTGCGTGTGTACTTGAGCCAAACCCAGAGTTATTAGTCAGTGATGGAAAATAAGAAAATAAATGGAAAGGGGGGGGGGGGGGGGGAGGGGGAGGAACTCTGAACTTGTTTTCTTGTGTAAATACTGAAATGTCAACTAAACACTTGCACGTGTTAGACAAAAGAGAGCCACTTGTGTCAGGCTCACGTTAATTCCTTTCATACTTGTACTAGTAATTGAAAGGTCAAATCCTCCCTACCTCTGTGTTTTTTTTTTGGTCTACTCAAACGAACATTGTGTTCTGAGCACACACTATTTGCCTGACAAATACTGTTGTAACATTGCTAGGTTACAGCCCCTCTCCTCATCTGTTCTGTTACTCAGCCTACTGATGGGGTCTGAGCCCCCGCCTGCCCTAACCCCTCTCTCTCCCTCTGTCTCTCTCTGTCTCTCTTTCTGTTCTGTCTCTCTCCCTCTGTCTCTCTTTCTGTTCTGTCTCTCTCCCTCTGTCTCTCTCTGTCTCTCTTTCAGTTCTGGCTCTCTCCCCTCTGTCTCTCTCTCCCTCTCCCTCTGTCTCTCTCTCTCTCTCTCTCTCTCACACACTTGTCCTCTCTTGTTTCAGCACCTGTCACTACTCTCCTAGATGTCTGTCCTTTATTCTCTGTGAGAGGGACCTTTCACCATGACAGTATGAAGAAGCTGTATGGTTACAAGGTTAAAACACAAACAAGAAATGGGTCTGCATCATCTTTATGTCCGAAGATTAGAGTTAGCTTGGGCACCCCAGTCATCGGTGACACACTAAACCTTCACACAAGGATTACATTGCTGTAATCATAGCATTCCAAGTCTAACCAAAGTCAAGACTACAGCACATGTGGCTGCCCAACATGCTGCTTGCTGTTAGCGTGCGTGTGTGTGAGCCTGTTTATTTTCTGCTTCTTCCCTAAACAGTGCACTCCACAACCCCAATTTCTCTTACACGCTAACCAAAGAGGCTGCATCTGGCAGAGTCACTGAGTTACACGCTAACCAATGAGGCTGCATCTGGCAGAGTCACTGAGTTACACGCTAACCAATGAGGCTGCATCTGGCAGAGTCACTGAGTTACACGCTAACCATGAGGCTGCATCTGCAGAGTCACTGAGGCCACACACACACACACACACACACACACACCTTCCCTCCACTTGGGCTACCCAGCCCTGCTTCTTCATGTGACTTCCCGAGTGCAGAGAAGGACCAGTGTACCCATCGTCCTACGTTCATCCACCATTCACCACAGGAGCCTTTCTGTCTTTCTGTACCCGCTGATTAGATTACTTGTATTGTTTTTGCAATATATTTTTTTTTTCCTCCTGCGTGTCTGGGAAAAGTACAGAACAATCTCCGCCTCAAATTCCTCGATCTACGACTCATAACTTGGCCTGTCCTTAGTCCCTCTTTAGAATACGGATGGAGGATGTCCGTGTGTACACACACGCACAAGCACGCACAAGCACGCACAAGCACGCACAAGCACGCACGGGCACGCAGGCTCCTCGGCGACTCGTTTGAAAGCCTTTGGTGGAGATTGTTTCCACTTTCAGGCCGTGTGATGTGGTGATATGCTCCAGGGAACAGAGGATGAGAAGGGGTTCCATATTTCTCCTGGAGCCTGACGTGTGTGTGTGTGTGTGTGTGTGTGGGGGGGGGGGGGGGTAGTACGTCGCATAACTTCTTTCCAGTTTAGTTTCAATCTCGCCCAATTTCTCTCTGTTGGTAGAGAGCCAAAAGGCCAACAGAAATGAACACCCAGTTGGCTTCAGACACACATTCAGCTGTGTACCAAACACAAACAGCCATGTGAGTCATGCAAATGAATTCAGCGAGGCGTTTTCCAGATATTCAGAGAAACCAAGAGGCAGCAGCCATGCAATGTAAATGGATTCCGCTTCCTGTCAGGTAGGAATAAACCCAGATAGATTTTTTTTTTTTTATCATTTGGGGTGACCCTCAGTGGCAACACAAACAACCAAACAAAAACCTTTGACGAACTGGAGCAGGATCTGTGGTCGGCCATTGATGTCAGTGATGTAGACGTGATGGAGCTCCACCCCGGATTAAGTGAGCAGTGTCTTGGTCTCAGCGGGGGCTCCCTGTGGTAGACTGGTAACCAGCAGCCTCCCTGGTGGGAGGGAGGGTGGTCGTCTCCTGTTGCCCTACAGCTGGCTGGGTCTGGCTGAGCTGCTGAGCTTGAAGCACCTTCGCTCTGGACCCCTGGTTCTAGCGTTCCCCCCCTGTTAAGAACGGCATCGTGACCTCTGTAACTTCCTGTTTTTCAGTCCCAGTATAAACCTGGGCTATTTTCAGCAGTTCTTGTGAAGCCAACCCTTTCCAAGTGTTTGTTGTTGTTGACGCAGGGTGCGATGAGGAGGTTGTTGCCCCGCCCCATTACGATGGGGTCAACATGTTTTTGTTCTTGTGGCGTTTAATGAACTACATTTTGTCCTCAAGTTTAGTTTTGCCCTTTCTCATAAACTGCGTGTCGTGTTCTAGAGTGAGCACCGAATGTGCTGCTCAACAGCAGTTTGGGTGTCGGTGTTTAGCCTGACTTGTCAAGGCTGGAACTAGGCTGTTTGTTTTTGTTTTTTGGGGTGGGTGCGAGTGTGAGGATTGGCTGCAAGTGCTAGCATGTCATGTCACGTTGTTGCTGCTGTTGTTTTGGATTTCGGGGTGGGTTTTCCTCCAGTCACACCACACTGTGTTTACTGGGCCACTCCAGCCCTGGAGTGCTGACTGGGCAAGGCTCCGGACCCTGTTCCAGAGCGGTAGGGGGCAGAGAGAGAGAGAGAGAGAGAGAGAGAGAAAAACAGAGCTCAGCATTCACGCAGCCAGAGTGGGCACACAACTCGATGGCCCTGGCAGCCAGGAAGGCTGAGCTGTGCCCTCCCCCCCCTCCCACTGACGGGGCACACGAAGAATAGGCTGCTGTGGTTGGTTGCCCATACTAAGCAGTCAACACTTCTGGAGCTTGTTGTTTTGCCGTGCGAGGACTTCCAGCGTTGCCTGTCCGCCTAGCTGTTTCGCAGTCAACAAGAAGCCTCTGTTTTCAGACGGATGGTCAGCAGCAGCCAGAAGGCGTCATGTTCCTACTCGCAAATACTTCAGATTGTCAAAACAAAACTAGGAACCCCCAAAATATAATGAGGCGACGCATTTTCTGAAGCTCGTCCACCTCTCCTCTTTCCTACCAGTGGGCTAGGCTTGGACGGTCTCTTGTGCATGGCAAGGACCTAAGCCGAACCCAAAAACCTTTTTAAAAGCCTTCCTACTTCAACACACCCACTCCACAGAGCACCAGTAGGCCTACAGTATTACTGATGCTTGGTGGACCTTTGCTGACCCCAAAAGCCTTTTATAAGACCTATTCTGAGGCTCTTACTTCCAGCCTCCCTTGCCCCGGCTCGACGCTGAGTGTTCAGGCACAATGCACGTTTTCCATTCCCTCACTCTCTCTGTTCCTCTCAGAAGTGGGTTTGTGTCCACTACACTTCCCGCTTTCTCTCTCTCTCTCTCTCTCTCTCTCTGTCGCTCTCTCTCCCGCTCTCTCTTTCTCTCTCTTCCTCATCCTCGCCACATTTCTCGTTCCGTGAAATAACTGTAGACTCCAAGCCACAACAGAGACCTGCCCAGTCAGCATGTAATGGAAGAACCGATGACCATAGTAACAGGGGAGAAGAGGCGTAAGAAATTAAACTGTGGGCCCTCTACGTACCCATAGCTCACTTTTGTCCTTTATTTGTTCCATTATAATCCGATTCGGAGCTAAGCTTAGCTTAGATGCTAACAGCTGCCCTGGCGTAGACTGCTACCCAACAGGCTTTAGCGTTAGCATACCCTTGCCCAGCCGTTGCGTGTTGTCGATATTCAGGACGTCATGCATTGTGATATTCTTTTTGTCTGTGTTGATTTTGAATTGGATGTTTTTAATGCCCTCTTCCTCATCCCTCCCTCCCCTCCCCCCCCTCCCTGTCCCAGGCCTACGAGCGGCGGTTCCCCACCTGCCCCCTCATCCCCATGTTCGTGGGCAGCGACGTGGTGGAGGAGGACGTCAGCGAGGACGGCTCCGTCCAGAAGGTCCAGCGCCGCTGCGCCCTGGACGTGGACGCCCCGCGGCTCCTCAAACGGGTACGTGGCTTCCCCCGTGTCCTGGGGTCAGGGGTCAGCGAACCGTCTCCTCGATGCCCCATGTCCGTCCTTACAGTACATTCATTCCTTCCGTTTTCTCTCTGTCTCTCTGTCTCTCTCTGTCTCTCTCTCTCTCTCTCTCTGTCTCTCTCTCTCTCTCTCTGTGTCTCCCTCTCTCTGTGTGTGCAGATTGCTGGGGTGGACTACGTGTACTTCAGTCAGAACAACACTCTGAACCGCAGAGAGAGGACGCTGCACATCGAGTCCCACAACGAGACCTTCTCCAACAGGGTCATCATCCACGAAGCGTGCTGCTACTCGGTGGGTGACATCATCCAGCCGTCAGCCGCTCACCTGTGGCCCTCCCCCTCCCCTCCCCGTGCACTTAAACGGCCTCGCTGGAGCGGGAACAGTGTTCCCACTAGCCTAACATACGCTGTAAACTAGTAGCTACTTAAACCCGGCTCTTCTTCCGGCTCTCTTGCGTTCATAATTTAAACCCCTTGGTTGGACGCACACATACGCACACGCAGCGTCACGGATGAATGGAGTCACACACGGATTTGACATCAGCCCTGCCTCACCCAGGCCCACTGCTGTATGTTTTACACACACACACACACACACACACACACACACACACACACACACACACACACACACACACACACCAACACACACAAACTCCATCTGACCTCAGACCGGATCTTAAATGAATGTACACATTCTGAGTTAACGAGGTCAATCCCTCTCAGGCACACTGCATTAGCGTCTAACGAGTTAGCCGGGCTATTTTAGCTCCCGCGCGTTGCAGCTGTCTCAATGAGGCCTTTTATGGTTCCACTAGCGGTGGCTAACGAGGCTAGGCAGCTCAATTAGACCGAGCTAGCAAATGGACTCCAGCTCTAAAGCTGGAATATTTCTGTAGCCAGGAAGGGCTAGCAAGGCTCATGGCCGGCCAGCTTAGACAGGTCCCAAGATCTCGGTGAACAAACGATGCGCTCCGATTGGCTGCCGGGGGGGGGGTTTAAACGTGACGGTGCAGCTTTGCTCGAGAGGCTCGTTTCCCGTCCGTTTAGGGAAGCGCAGAGATCTTCATGGATCCCCGGGACGATCCTTATGACTCCCTCCGCCCCGGAGCCCGTTGTGACATTTCAATGCTCCCACTTCCGACACGGCCAACACACACTCAGTGGGCACTAGATAGGAGTGACATTGTGCGAGTGTGTCATCGTCCCAGACCTCCCATTGCACGCTCTGCTCCGTCACATGACCACGCAGCCAGACACTCACTCGACTCCCACTCCAGGCTGGTGGTGGCGGAACGTGTCATTATCATCCCGTGTGCGTCAGCACAGGAGGCAAGCTGTGTGTGGTTGTTATGGTAACACCCTGGGTCATGATAACTCTGTGTGTGTGTGTGTTGCAGGTCCACCCAGAGAACGAGGACTGGACATGTTTCGAGCAGTCTGCCAGCCTGGACATCAAGTCCTTCTTTGGTTTTGAGAGCACAGTGGAGAAGATAGCCATGAAGCAGTACGCCACCAGCATCAAAAAGGTGTGTCTGTGTGTGTGTGTGTGTGTGAACTGAACCAAACCTGACCAGCTAAAGTCTCAACGCTCCAGTACCACCAGGTCTTTAAGTGCAGAGCGCAGAACGTAACACAGTTCCACACAGCATGTGTAGCCTCTCCCAGCCTCCCTACCTCATGTGCTGCCACCAGGCACCGCCCTCCTCTGCGAGCGGTGAGGGGTGGCGCTCCCTTTAGAGTGTCACACAAGCGGATGCGAACGTAAACCCGCTCCGTCGAGCTGTACGTCGAAGGCTCTCCCGATTGGCCCGTTATGTCTTCGGGTTCTGCTCTTGCCCTGCCGGCTTGAATGATCTCATGTTGCCGCCGTGTCCCCTCTGCAGGGTAAGGAGATCATCGAGTTCTACCTGAAGGAGCTGGAGGACGAGGGCATCACCCAGGTGCCCCGCTGGAGCCTCTCCCTGACCCCGGCGCCCGCCAAGCCGCTCCCCGCCGTCTCCAGCAGCGGCCCCGCCCCCTGCATAGAGCCCCCTGCCGCCCCAGCCGTCGCCGTCGCCGCGCCCCTGCTGGCCGACACTAAGGACAGCGACCTTGGCAACAGTGCCGCCGACAGCGCTGCCAACGCCGGCACCGTCTGCGTGCTGGGCGCTCTGCTTGAGAGCCAAGCGGGCGCTCCTGAAGGTCGGCGCTTACGACTGAGCGGCGTTGACTGCATTACCCACAAGCCTTTGGTGTTGTTACAGTGCAGGGGTAATGGGAATTTGTGTTTGTGTGTTGCAGACAAGTTGGACGCGGACTACATCATCCGCTACCTAGGCGACCTCACCCCCCTGCAGGAGAGCTGCCTGATCAGACTACGCCAGTGGCTGCAGGAGACACACAAGGGCAAGGTATGACACACACACACACAGCCACACACACACAGTTTCAGCTACACACTTTCACACAGACACGGGCACACACACATCCAGTCACCTACCCTAATCCGTCTTTTTCCCCACCTCTTTTTCTCCCTCCCTCCCTCCAGATCCCCAAGGACGAGCACATCCTGCGTTTCCTGCGAGCCAGGGACTTCAACTTGGACAAGGCCAGGGAGATCCTGTGCCAGTCCCTCACCTGGAGGAAGCAGCACCAGGTGGACTACCTGCTGGAGACCTGGGCCTCCCCGCAGGTCCTCCACGACCACTACACTGGAGGCTGGCACCACCACGATAAAGGTGAGTGTGTGTGTGAGTGTGTGAGTGTGTGTTTGTACATGTACACATGTTCCGACTGTACTCTGTAAACATGAATTGAAACATGAATGTGTTTCCACTACTCGTGGAAACGCGTGTTCGTACAAACACGTTCATGTGTGCACGCACACACACTTCAAGCGCTGCATAAATGGATATGTAGGTCAGTTAGCTTAACATACATTGCCTTCTAAAGCTGGAGTGCTATTCTCTGACACACACACACACACACAGCACTGAGAAACACTTAAAAGCTCTTCCCTGCAAGTACAGCAAGTACACTATGGACACCACTGTTAATTTGATCAAAGTGCAGATGCACGATTATCAAACCCCATTTGATATCTTATATCGTGTGTGTGTGTAGACGGCCGTCCTCTCTACATCCTAAGGCTGGGACAGATGGACACCAAGGGGCTGGTCAGAGCCCTGGGGGAGGAGTCTCTTCTCAGACACGTAAGTTTCTGATTGGCCCTTCTCGCTGTCAATCAAACGAGTGCGCCAGTGCATTTTTCCGCTGTGGATGAGCTGTTTATGGTTGCCTGCTGTGTTTCCAGGTCCTGTCCATCAACGAGGAGGGCCTCAGGCGTTGTGAAGAGAACACCAAAGTCTTTGGCCGACCAATCAGGTAACCCACACGTTTATTTATCATCACCAGTGTGGCTTCTAGAGCCAAGGCGGTTGCTATCTATCTAAAAAACGTTCAAAGCGTACAGTTCCACTCTGATACGAGGAGGGGTGAGAGATGAGGGAGGGAGGGAGGGAAATGGAGATGCTATCAGGCTGCTGTCAGAGCTATCAGATATGGATGAGGACGTGAGCTTGAGAAGAGCCATGCAGAAACTCCAGTGGTGTCCGCCGGGCCGGGAGAGAGAGAGAGGAGAGCCTGGAGAGAGGAGAGCCTCGCTCTTCCCCCTCTCTCTCTCGCTCTACCCTATCTCCCTCTCTCTCTCTCTCTCTCTCTCTCTCTCTCTCTCTCTCTCTCTCTCTCTCTCTCTCTCTCTCTCTCTCTCTCTACCTCCACCCCCTCCCAGCTGCTGGACGTGTCTGGTGGACCTGGAGGGCCTGAACATGCGTCACCTGTGGAGGCCCGGGGTGAAGGCCCTGCTGAGGATCATCGAGGTGGTGGAGGCCAACTACCCCGAGACCCTGGGGAGACTGCTCATCCTGAGGGCCCCCCGGGTGTTCCCTGTGCTCTGGACCCTGGTGAGACACACACACACACACTGTCCTCTGAGGCCCAGGGGGAACTACCCCTTACTACATGCCCCCTTCCCTGACCCTGGTACCAGAACTCGACCTGGTACCATATCTCGAATGCATCGATAAGTCTACACACTGCACTCACACATCCACATAGACATGTCTGGTGGGTGTTTTAGAAGACAGTTTCTCCAAAAGATCTTCAGACTTAAAACACATGAGGTCATTTAGAAGGTGTGTGTGTAACCGTGACATCTCTTCACAGGTCAGTCCGTTCATCGACGAGAACACGCGTAAGAAGTTCCTGATCTACGCGGGGAACGACTACCAGGGCCCAGGAGGTCTGGTGGACTACATCGACAAGGAGGTCATCCCTGACTTCCTGGGAGGAGAGTGCATGGTGAGAGGGGGTGGTGTGGGTGTGTGTGGGGGTGGGGGTGGGTGTGTGAACCGATACTGCTTTTGTCATGAAGTAACCTATTGAATGCCAAGGACATCTGGTTCTCCTTCTTGATCAAAATGTGTGTCCCTCTCTCTTTAGTGCGAGGTCCCAGAGGGAGGCTTGGTGCCCAAGTCTCTGTACCGCACGGCGGAGGAGCTGGAGAACGAGGACATCCGTCTGTGGACCGAGACCATCTACCAGAGCGCCAGCGTCTTCAAGGGAGCACCCCACGAGGTGAGCCCAGGCACAGAGCACCGCCGCTGGGGGAGAGGAGGGGGAGAGCTGGGGGGTGTGGGGCTCAATGTATGGGAAACTGTGTTTAGATGGAAAGTGTATTCAAGATGGGAAGGTAGGAGATTGAAACGGGAATGCGGGGAATGAGAGTTAAATGAGGCTCTTGTGGTGTATTGTGATGGATGTAACCACACTGCCACCTACTGGACCACAGTTGAAAATGCGCAAGAAATTACCACTTTTTCAGAAAGGGTTTTAATCGCCATGACAGTTTACACACAGACAAGGAATTTGCTTTGGCAGGAAGGTGCATACATT
This sequence comes from Thaleichthys pacificus, assembly GCA_023658055.1. Taxonomy (NCBI): domain Eukaryota; kingdom Metazoa; phylum Chordata; class Actinopteri; order Osmeriformes; family Osmeridae; genus Thaleichthys; species Thaleichthys pacificus. Next base: position 8,240,648 of record CM042860.1, read on the forward strand.
AAACATATAGGAATCTTAAAAAATTAAAATATGAGATCTAACTATACTAAAGGTACATAGACTAGCAATACTTATAAAAATATACAATAAAATATAAAGTTGCCATAATTTACAATATAAAAATACAATATAAAAATACAAATATTACAAAAAATACGAATGGTACAAAAGATACAATATAATTGTAATTGATTTAGTCTGAGATGTGGCACAATACACTTTTTTTTAAACTTTTGTCTTATTCCTATGGTACTACAGCAATTATATAACATGAGATTAAAAAGCCATATGGTTCTGTTCAGTAGAATTCACACAGTTCATTTGAAGGTCTGTGCTTGTTATCTCACCAGCAGCTGTTCCCCTCTCATCTGTTCTTTTTCTGCCTTCCCCCATTCTCCTTCTCCTCCCTTCTCTTCCCTTCTCTCTTCTTCTCTCTCACTTCCTCTTTTTCCCCTCTCTCCCTCGCAATCCAATTTCCCTTCCCCCCCCTCATCTCCCTCCCTCCCTTCCCGCCTCTCTCCTCCCTCCCTCCCCCCTCAGCTCCTGATTGAGATCCTCGACGCGTCCTCGGTGATCACCTGGGACTTTGACGTGTGCAAGGGCGACGTGGTCTTCCACATCTACCACTCCAAGCGGGCCCCCCAGACCCCCCGCAAGGACCCCCTGGCCACCCACAGCACCCCGGGGGGCAACAACGTGCAGCTCATCGACAGGTCCTGGACCCTGGGCCAGGACTACAGCATGGTGGAGTCCCCACTCACCTGCAAGGAGGGGGAGAGTGTCCAGGTAGGGGGGGAGGGGGGGTGTAACAGTCTTAGACGTACAGATGATGTATGAGATGCGTATGTGAATATGTCAATGTTATGCCAGTTGTGAATGTATCAAATCCTTTCTCTCTTTCCTCCCCCCCCCCCCCCCCCCTCAGGGCTCCCATGTGACCCGTTGGCCAGGCTTCTACATCCTGCAGTTTAAGTTCTACGGCACGCCGGCCTACGCCGCCACCAACCTTCCCCGGGTGGACGACGTCCTGGCCTCCCTGCAGGTCTCCTCACACAAGTGTAAAGTCATGTACTACACCGAGGTCCTGGGCTCCGAGGACTTCAGGTAATTGGACAGCTGTGTGTGTGTGTGTGAGACCATTGGATGTCATCTTCTTCATTTTGATCTGTGTTCTACTCATTGTTTTACGTGATTGAGTATCCTTTCTGTCAGTGTACTGTCCTATCATGTATTGGCCCAGTTGAACGATGTTATAGGGTGTTTGCGTTAGCTTTGAGAGTAATACTACAAGCACAGTATGCTGCATACAGTCAGTTAGATCTCCAGGGAAGATCCTTTTTTTTCTTCTTTTTTTTTTTACTGCCTACCTTTTTCTTTTCTGTACCGCTCCTATCGATCACCAACCAACCCTCCTTCCCTCTCTGTCTCTTCCTGTGAAGAACGGCTTGCTATGATGTGCAGAGTTTGTAAGTGGCCTGGTTTGCCCGCCCCCCCCCCTCCCTCCTCACTCTCATTAGCTTAGCTTAGCATCATTGCTGCTTTCCGCTGCCTTTGACGACGGCCCTGTATTCAGCAAGCAGGGCTAGGAGATGCGTGTATCCTGCCTTATTTGCTAATGGCTTTGGTTAGTGTCAGCTAACAAGCCGGCCTCGTGCTTTCTCTCTGTGATTCACCTGAACTAGAGAAAGGAGGAAATGCATTCATTAGCGCTCTGCTAGCTTAGATGCCCTCACCCCACTTAGTTTGCATGGTTGACTTCCAGTAACAGGAATCTTAAAAGCTTTTTTCGTCTTTTTTAATTTTTTTATATCTAACACACAAGCGCAGCAAGGTTTCAACATTTTCTCAGGATTACTAGTGTCATATATTGTTAGTTAAATGGATTTATTTAAAGCCATTCATACCAACCTTCTCAACCTCATCAGCTTCTGTTTTGCATTTACTTGAAAAGACCTTTGCCGTTTTTTTCTTCATGCTTTAATCTATGGCCACAAAACCAGTCACTCAAAACACTGTGCACTAGTTACTTGCTTGTACGATGGTATGATGTTGATTGTGGCAGAGGGCAGAATGGAGCCTAGGCCTCACAGAGTGAATCCTCTTCCTGTTTGAAGGTTTGACTTTGCTGCATGAGTCTGCATCCTTGAACACCCGGGGGTTGTGTGACAGGGCACAGAGCTGTGTACTTGAACCTCACTAGCAGCTACTGTTAAGACCTGCGTGGCCAAGTAGGATCAATATATGGATGTAACCATTTTGAGTGAACGTTAACATTTTGTGTCTTTATCGCCCCCCCCCCCTTTCTACCTCCCTCATTCTCTCTCTCTCTCCCATCGCCCTCACTCTCCTATCGCTCTCCCCTCCATCACTCTCTCCTCTCCTCCATCGCTCTCTCCTCCTCCCCTCCATCTCTCTTTCCTCTTCCCCTCCATCTCTCTCTCTCCTCCTCCCCTCCATCTCTCTTTCCTCTTCCCCTCCATCTCTCTCTCTCTTCCTCCCCTCCATCTCTCTCTCTCTTCCTCCCCTCCATCTCTCTCTCCTCCTCCCCTCCATCTCTCTCTCTTCCTCCCCTCCATCTCTCTCTCTCCTCCTCCCCTCCATCTCTCTCTCTCCTCCTCCCCTCCATCTCTCTCTCTCTCCTCTCTCAGGGGCTCTATGACCAGTCTGGAGTCCAGCCACAGCGGCTTCTCCCAGCTCAGCGCCGCCACCACCTCCTCCAGCCAATCGCAATCCAGCTCCATGATCTCCCGGTAGAAACCTGGAGTCCACCACTTTAATCCCCTTACGTCGGTCGGACTACAATACCCACGACCGCCCCCCCACCCAGCCCAGCCCAGTTTACGCAGCACACACTCCTCAATGTAGTCCACTCCAAACCAGCCCCCCCCCACCCCGTGACACTAGTACACCATGTGGAACTGAGCATGCATACACACCTGAGGGACAATGACAACAAACAAACAACAACAACGACAACAAAACCATGTTGTCTATAATTTAAAGGGCTCCGTTTATGATCTTTTTTTTTTTTGCATCAGGTTGTGCGTGCGTTTCCTGGCAGTGCCGCCGGGTTGCAGATCTGAACTTTGGTAGAACGTTTGCACAATGTTCCAGCGTTGAGGTGGGAGTTTGGGGCAGCTGTAGAAGTGAGGCTGGATGAAACAGTGCTGTCACTGGGGAGCTGTTGGACTGGGGGATGGATGTAAACGTGCTGTTACATATATGACCTTAAACACACACCACACACACACACATTCTGTACACACACACACACACACATTTTCAGACACATACGGTTCTTTTACATATAAAAAAAACCTGAATGATCTGTTACATATGAATACAAGACACGCACATAGAGCATGCACCTAGATTTGATGCCGTGCAAAAAAAATACGAAATAACTGAATTTGCCATATCACCAGCGGGATTTGTCACTCCTGGTGACCTGTTTATAGTTCCAAGTGTGGTTTTGGGGAGGGGAGGGTTTGTCAAACTTGTAGTGAGGTAACCGCTAGAAGCAATAACCAGTTTGAGTTTGAATTTCTACTGTTTAATTGCTATTTATCATGTAATGTGGAGGCTTGTCCTCATTTGGTGCTACATAAAGATGACCCTCCAGTTACCAGGTTTGGAAAGTCAAGACCATAAATTGCAAAATAAAGAGTTAATATATTTATGAAAAATGGTGACAATTCCCTAAAAAGAGATACAGAAGTTAAGTATAAATGACCCCAAAATGGGACTTTTTGTAAAAATAGATCTTGACTTGTATGAAGGAGCGGTTGTCAGGGAAACGCCTTGACGTTGATCATTGTGAATGTGTTCCTGATCAAGTGAGCTTTCACTTTAGCCAATAAGAATCCCTGAAACTAAGAGAGGGTCACATAGTGAGGATATGGAACTGTTTATTATTTTAGAGAGTGCTGTACTGTAGATTTAGTGGGCAGTGGAACCAGTGGTGAATGTCAATTTAGTTTTGTGGTGTAGCTTATCATTCACTGCTTGCGCCATAACAGAAAAATGTATCGTTCCATGTATTAGTGTTGGTTGGATTTCTGTTACTCTTGGTTGGATTTTGTTACTTAAACCATGTCTGAGGTAAACGTTTCAGATGAGGCTAGATAAAGTTGTGGCGAGTGGCTGCATGTGTTTGTGGGATGTTTGGTTGAAAAAAACTGTACTGACTGCTGGCCATTAGGACAGACATTTGTAAGGAACCATTTTAGCCTTTTATTCCAAACAACAGTCAGAAATGTATCTCCTGAGGAGTTCACCTCCTCAGCATCAACTGATGTGGACGTTTCCAATGCAATGCGATGTACCCATGCAAACACCCTGTCACGTATCAGCCACTTTGTGCTTCCCAAGCACCCAAGAGACAAAGCCGTGGATTTGGCTTGGCTCACGAATCAAAAGAAAATGCAGTCCGTCCCTGACACTAGATGGCATGTTATGTGGTCAGGGCTCCAAACATGTGACGGGGGGGGGGGGGGGGGGTTTATTTGTTTCCGATTTAAAGAAGAGTTGTTGGAGATGTCGGAACTGGATGGACTTTGGTCCCATAGGATACTGCTGTAGTGAGACAAAGGGATTGAATTTCAAGAGTTGTGTTTTTTTTCATTGGTTGTTGGCCTCTTGTCTCTTCTCGTGCGTTAGAGGAAGCAAGGAGCAGAGGAACCACTTTTGTCATTCCTCCTGCCCAACTACAGCAGCACCTGTTACTTTTCATTTCCTTCCTTTTCTTTTTATGACACTTTACGAGATGTCCAACACCTTAGGTCAAAGTGTGAACTCGGTGCGTTGTACCTGTGTGTCGTTCACTGCAATAACAGGAAATGCTTTACCGAGAAAGAGGACCTGCTTGGAACGAGGCCCGTTCGGAACGGATGAAAGGAAGAATGAAAGAGGGAGTGAATTGAAGAATGAATAAATAAACGATGACAATGTCTAACATTTGCACCATGTCAGGTTGACATCTAGTTGTACTTATACCTCTCCTTCCTGGTCTCACTTTCTCTGATGCATGTTTACGACAAGTTTCCCGCTCAATAACAACTCTTATCAATGGAAACTCATCATGTCCATAACATGTAACTTCAGCAGAAGCATATACTAAACCTGCATAGAATTCTAGACCTTTTTTTTTTTTTTTTTTTGCTTACTCTATCTCCACATGTACATTGTTAAATGCAAATGTCTATGGCAGAGTGGATCAATGGGCCGGTGGCACACACAAATGTTTATTTCAATCTTAAGAATGATTTCCTGTCAATTTATTTGAGGAGTTCAATATGACTGGAATACCTCTGCCATGTCACCAGCTAACCCAGTTGTATCACCTTTACCAATGTCATGGTCTCATTTACAATGAGGGCTATAACTGTCTGTTTGTCTAATGTCTACGTCACCTTCCGTCTGTCCATCGCTCTCTCTCTCTCTTTCTCTCTCCTCTCTCGCTCTCTCTCCTCTCTCTCTCTCTCTCTGCTTGAACACTTCGAGCGTCTCTTCCAATGACAATGTTGCATATCTTTACCTTTCTTGGAATTAATAAGTATGTACAAAATATATTGTTTTAAGTAATATACAAAATAGCGCCTTTACATTTTTTGAAACCATTAAACTTGAATTGTGAGAATAAGAACGTTGTTCTGTTATGTTTCATATTGTTATGCACCAATTAATGAGATAAACCACATAATATTAGTAGTTCAAAGGTAAATGAGAAATCTGCTCCTCTGGCATTAATACGAATGTTTTAGAGTTGGGGGGGAGGAGTGCCATAAATTGCCTCGAATTGTCACCAATCTAATTTACGTTCAACTACATCTACCGAGACACTCCAGTCTCACTTTGCACCAGACGAAAAGCACCCATAGCCATAAAGTGCCTAGTAGGTGCAGTCGAGACATTGAGATGTATTTTTGAGCTCTCCATTTTTATTTTTATGTAACCTATGCATTTGCGAAAACTTTGGTGGGGAAAATGTTTATTATAAAACACTGCTAAAACAAATGATGGCAGTGTTATAGGCTAATATTGGTACGCAGTTCTAAACACTGCAAGTAGTTTGGTTCCTCCCTCATCTTACGTCATCGTGTAAACACGGAAGAGATTTACTCAGCTGACTTTCAGCGAATCCAGATTCATACAATTTCAGACATTACCTTATGGCTGCTGCCCCTGAGCAAGAATTGGAGGAAAAATGGAAGAGGTGTGTATGTTTAAAAACTGATAACAATGAAATACGCTGTGTTAGCGTGCCGTGGTAGAGAAAACGAATGTCACTGGAGCCGAAAAGGAAGTGGATCAGCACGTGCAGCTCAGCTGTCATTAAGGCTGTATGGGCCCATAGAATGACGTGTTTTCTCAAATTAAATAACTGGGAGAGAAATGATCCAGTTAAAAATGTAACTGTTAAAGTCAACAGGATGACATGCATTAAATGTATTACAGACGTTCAGACGGCGACATGATAATCCTCACAAGGTGGCAGTCGCGTTCCACGGTTGTAGCCAGGGTGAGACAATTTATAGACCCGGATAGTTTCGGCCCAAGTCAACGTGTTTGTAAAGCTATCGTCCAATCCCACAACAGACTTAATCAAGTTGCCACATAAACTACAATTTACTACAAACTCGACATTGATTGCTTTATTTTTTCGCACTACTGCCATATTCTTACAATATTTCTAACTACTGTATAGCCTATTATATTACTATGTATTTACTAGTTCTATAATGTGCCTTGCTGTGTTTGTATGTGTTTATTTTATGCCGTGCATGTTGTCCCCCAAGCCTACTCTGCACCATTTTTTGGTGAAGCCAGCCCTCCACGTGCCTGCTCAACTGTGCTATGAAATTCAATTAAATGTATTATCAAACTGTTATGTTGTCACACCCTCTTAGAAATCTTGTGTGGAATCTTCAGCGCTGTAGCAGAAAGAAAAAACAGAAAAAACGCGCGCACTGATGCGTTTTTGGCCTTTCCATCCATCTCCTTAGAGGAGGAACCCCTGCTCGCTGCCAGCGGTGCTGGATGCGGGCCAGCCTGCCTTCCTTCCAGCCATTGATTTTGTGAACATGTCGTGAACAAGCCGCTGATAATGGTATAATTCCATATCATGTCCCTATTCCCAGTGCCATCCTCTGGGCAGATTTGTGTCTGACTGCTGAGAAATAAAGCCAAGTTGAAGGAGGAGCTGGGGACTGGTGCTTCAGACACTTTTTCTTTTTTGTAACAAGCTGAGCAGCGCAGAGGCCCCTGCTTGACAACAATATTTATACCCTTCTCCCTGGCTTGTGGAATATGTATAGTGAATCAGTGTGAATGAAAGGGAGTTTTTCCACAAGAGCCTTTTATATGCTTACCTATGTCGATGTGCACAAAAGGTGTTGGTCAGGGAATCGTTGACTCTTATATCACTTCCACTGTGTGTCTTGTCTCTCCACCCTCACCTCTCTCCTCCTCTCTCCACCTCTCCCCCTCTCTCCACCTCACCTCTCTCCTCCTCTCTCCACCTCTCCCCCTCTCTCCACCTCACCTCTCTCCTCCTCTCTCCACCTCTCCCCCTCTCTCCACCTCACCTCTCTCCTCCTCTCTCCACCTCTCCCCCTCTCTCCACCTCACCTCTCTCCTCTCTCCACCTCTCCCCCTCTCTCCACCTCACCTCTCTCCTCCTCTCTCCACCTCTCCCCCTCTCTCTCCACCTCACCTCTCTCCTCCTCTCTCCACCTCTCCCCCTCTCTCCACCTCACCTCTCTCCTCCTCTCTCCACCTCTCCCCCTCTCTCCACCTCACCTCTCTCCTCTCTCCACCTCTCCCCCCTCTCTCCACCTCACCTCTCTCCTCCTCTCTCCACGTCTCTCCCCCTCACCTCTCTCCACCTCTCTCCTCCTCTCCTTCCCTCTTCCCCTCCACCTCCCCCCCTCTCGTCGGGCAGGGAGCAGGCCAGCCTGAGGCAGCAGCTGGTGGAGGAGGACACTGAGGAGTGGCAGCGGAGCCAGGACTTCTCAGGCCTGGAGAGGGTCGGGGGAGTGGACCTGTCCTTCATCAAAGGAGATGACGTCAACGCCTGCGCGCAGCTCGTGGTCCTCAGCTACCCCGGCCTGGAGGTGACTACCGAGTCAGGTGTATCTGGGTCATGTCAGGGCCGGGGACGTAGGTTTGGTTTGAACTGGGAGGGAGGGACATGTACTCGCCGTCCAATCACACCAAGTCAGGCACATGCACTCTTTGTTGCAGCTTTTAATGCTTGTCTCTCCTTTTTGTATCTCCCCCTCCCACCCTAGCTGCTGTACTGAGGACAGTCAGATGGTGACCCTGAGCGCCCCCTACATCGCTGGCTTCCTGGCCTTCCGGGAGACCCCCTGTCTCCTGGAGGTCCTGCGGCGTCTGGAGGCCACCCAGCCCAGCCTGCTACCTCAGGTCAGGGCCGTCTGGTCCACACAGGCAATTTACTAGCATATGTGGACCCCCCACACACACACCCCCCCACCGCACACTGTGACACACTCACACACCCACGCTCACACAGACACACTAGACCATGTGGCGACCTATTTGCACATATTACACATGCATATCTATTTAGTATATTATTAGACTATTACTATGTACTATATTTAGACATTTTTACACTGAACATCATCCGGATCCCGGCTGCAAGGGCAGGATTTATTTTAGTGAGGTAGTCCCGCAAATTTGCACCGATGTTTCGGAAGTGTATCTTACGAATACGGTGGAAGCCAAGAAATTCGTCATTTAGTTTTGAACTAGCAAGTTAGTTGGGAAAGTGTAGCCTCTCTGTGAGCTTGGCACCCATAGATTAAACTTCACTGTAATAAATCCATGTTTTAATGTGTCTCACCTATCTCCTCTCCCACTCTTCTGGTTAGTCATGGCCCGCACACATCACTCACTCCCACTCACGCCTTCTCATTGCGGCCTCCTTCCTTTCACATGCATTTACATATACACACATGGTGATGTACGTGCATGTACACATATACATATACTCTCTCAGGACAGGATTGCACACACACACACACGCATTCTGCAGCGTGTAGTCTTCTCTAACACGCACATTATGCATACTTCTCGAGAAAACACACACACACACCCAAACACATGCATACACATATTCACACACCACACACACATTCTTCATGGATTTATCACTGACATTTACCCGTGGACAGACCCGGTCGGCTCAGCTTTATAGTCTGCTTCTTAAGCGATCGCCCTCATGACTTATGATTCACAGCAGAAATATGCCTGTAGAATCACCGTTAGCTGCAAGAAATCAGCGAGCGCGCGGGGTCGGCCAAGTCAGAATGTCAATATTCTTAAACTCCCACCTTTCAAACTGGGAGGAACTTTCTGTCGGTTTGCCAAGCTGCTGGAGAAAACTAGAGCCCCAGTATAGGTCTCCATCACAGCCGAGTGCAGGGTTACTAACACAGCCAGTCTCTCCCCTGTCCCCCCCTGCAGAGGTCTCATCACAGCCGAGTGCAGGGTTACTAACACAGCCAGTCTCTCCCCTGTCCCCCCCTGCAGAGGTCTCATCACAGCCGAGTGCAGGGTTACTAACACAGCCAGTCTCTCCCCTGTCCCCCCCTGCAGAGGTCTCATCACAGCCGAGTGCAGGGTTACTAACACAGCCAGTCTCTCCCCTGTCCCCCCCTGCAGAGGTCTCCATCACAGCCGAGTGCAGGGTTACTAACACAGCCAGTCTCTCCCCTGTCCCCCCCTGCAGAGGTCTCATCACAGCCGAGTGCAGGGTTACTAACACAGCCAGTCTCTCCCCTGTCCCCCCCTGCAGAGGTCTCATCACAGCCGAGTGCAGGGTTACTAACACAGCCAGTCTCTCCCCTGTCCCCCCCTGCAGAGGTCTCATCACAGCCGAGTGCAGGGTTACTAACACAGCCAGTCTCTCCCCTGTCCCCCCCTGCAGGTGGTCCTGGTGGATGGGAACGGCCTATTCCACCAAAGAGGTAATGAATGAATGAATGAATGATTGAATGAATGAATGAATGAATGAATGATTGAATGAATGAATGAATGATTGAATGAATGATTGAATGATTGAATGATTGAATGAATGATTGAATGAATGAATGAATGAATGATTGAATGAATGAATGATTGAATGAATGATTGAATGATTGCATGAATGAATGAATGAATGATTGAATGAATGAATGATTGAATGAATGATTGAATGAATGAATGAAAGATTGAATGAATGATTGAATGAATGATTGAATGAATGAATGATTGGATGAATGATTGATGATGAATGAATGAATGAATGATTGAATGAATGATTGAATGAATGATTGAATGAATGATTGAATGAATGATTGAATGAATGAATGAAGGTGAGTGTGACGACTTACTGAAGCAGCATCTTATACCTCATACATAAACGGTTGTCTTCACACTTGTTTGGGTCCAGCACCTCATTTACATCCCTGTCATCCTTCCTGTATATTAGATTGTTGTTTTCCTTTCGAAGGTAATGAGGTTTATATGAGATTCGTCCCCTTGTGTCCAGATGTGTCATATTCAGCTCAGTGCGGATTAGGTTGGGTGCTTATTATCGCTGATATAGTGACATCTTCTTCACAAAAGACGTTTGTCTCTTTTCTCTGTCCTGATGAAAGAGATTTAACCATCTGGCCAGCTGGGACACGCGTGCTGGTGCTCTAAAAGACATTTCCTTGTGTGTCCCTGGCAGAGTTTGGTCTGGCTTGTCACCTGGGGGTCCTGTCAGGGCTTCCCTGTGTGGGCGTGGCCAAAAACCTACTGCAGGTGCAGGGCGTGGCCAAGAGCGAGGAGCACGTTGCCCAGGTGAGAGAGTCGCCGGTTACCATAGTTACCGTGTATGAACGTCGCTTCTTTGTGCTGTCATAAAAGACGTGTTCTTTTCTTTCCCTGTCGTGTCTCAGCTGTCGTGTCTGTATTCAGGTGTTTCTTTGTGGCGTTTTACTGAAGTTGTCTCTGTGTAAGGTTTTGCCCTTGGCCACAGAAAACTGTGAAAGGTACTGAGAAAAGAATTATATTTTGATTTGATAAGATTAGGCTTCGCTCCCAGTCATTCCCGATTTGACATTTTGGGGCGAGATGTTGGCTAAAGAAAAAGCCAAATGAGTAAGCTTTCTGCCAGTGATGTTCGCTCCAAGCCTATGCACGGCGTCCAAGTATGAGTGATGTCTGAAGAATACAAAAATAATCACAAATCTGTTTGTGCAGTGACTAATCTTCTCTTATTGAGCAGAGATTTATTATAAGCATAAATTGGAGGTAATTATTATGCAAATTTAGAAAATGGGCCTTTAAGAACTTTGGTGTGATCTGCAGTTGTTGTTGTTGTTGAAAGGAAGCACAAGCACACGAGCTAATGACGTTAAGTGAACACATATCTTGCTTCCACTACAGCAGAAGGTTAAGCAGTTAATTCCTGAATGCATTAAGGCGGTTTCCAATTTAGAGGGTATTAGGAAAAGCTAATATTTTGCCCTTGCCCATGTGTGTGTGTGTGTGTGTGAGTGTTCCTGCCTGTTTTCAATCTGTACCTCTCAAGAACAACTCATCCATCCGTAGACAACAATTATCCGTTATTACACCTGACAACAGTGTAAGCCACACTGTTAACCAGTCCCACGTTTAGTGGGACCGTGGGGTTTAGAGACCCCGCTCTGCACTTCACAAACTCAATTACAAGGCAATAACCACCATGCTGAAGGTTCCCCGTGTGCTCATGTGTTAGCGTAAAATGCTAATTTGAGCGCTGTGTGTTTCCGTGGATACCACCACAAGCGACCTCCACTTCACTTAAAAGCTTTTGTGGCCCTAAAGACCACGTTTTTTTCCCATTTGATTCCATAGAACGGCACCGCGTCCTTGCCAGTGTTTATGGGCAGGGAAATGGATATTGTCTGTGAAATTGAATACAGTCCCATAAGCGGTTGCTGTTGCTAACCCGACTCCCAGGCGATTGCGTCGGTCTGGTTAGCCTGCCTGCTCCAGCTGCAGTGTGGATTGCAGTAAATGGGCTTTCCATGCTTGATGATACCATCTCCAGCCTTTCAGCTGCTTTTAGCAGGTTTATCTCGGTGTCGGGTAACTTCTGTCTACAGATACAGTCGTTCTTTTAGCTTCACTCCAATGACTTTAGATGAGAACCAGGGACACCTGTCGTATTTGATAGCATCGCTGCCTGTCCCGAGGGGATCAGAGACACGTCGTATGTGTGAATGTGTGTACATGGACCTTGCAAACTTGTTTTGCAGGTGGGTGCCGTTTGGCTGTCGAGCTGTATGATTGATTGTGTGTGTTTGTGAGGTTTTGCCATACCAATGCGATCTACGGAACATGACCCATGTTCACATTCTGGCCTGCCGCCAGTCTGCAACTAGATAGGGCTCCTGTATGAACTCAGTAATACACTTACACATCAGAGACATGTACCCGCCAGCAGAACCATGTATAATCTATTTATCCTTCCCTCTGACTCTCGGTTTGTATTTTTGCACATGACTGTTC
>CM042860.1:8258196-8260696 GCA_023658055.1 Thaleichthys pacificus
CACAGGCTCCCCTGAACACACAGGCTCCCCCTGAACACACAGGCTCCCCCTGAACACACAGGCTCCCCCTGAACACACAGGCTCCCCCTGAACACACAGGCTCCCCCTGAACACACAGGCTCCCCCTGAACACACAGGCTCCCCCTGAACACACAGGCTCCCCCTGAACACACAGGCTCCCCCTGAACACACAGGCTCCCCTGAACACACAGGCTCCCCCTGAACACACAGGCTCCCCTCTGAACACACAGGCTCCCCCTGAACACACAGGCTCCCCTGAACACACAGGCTCCCCCTGAACACACAGGCTCCCCCTGAACACACAGGCTCCCCCTGAACACACAGGCTCCCCTCGAACACACAGGCTCCCCCTGAACACACAGGCTCCCCCTGAACACACAGGCTCCCCCTGAACACACAGGCTCCCCCTGAACACACAGGCTCCCCCTCAGCATCGCTCACGACCTCCCTTCGTCCGTCTCGGGTTATCTGCTCGTCACCTGCTCTGCTCCACCTCCCTCCCCCTGGCTGCTGAGCCCCGATCAGCATTCATTCCACTTCCTGTTCCTGGAGAATCAACAGGAAACACTGAGGCGCCGCCGACGGGGCTCCACAGTGGGAGGGGTTTTGGAGAGAGTAGGAGAGAGAGAGAGAGAGAGAGAGAGAGAGAGAGAGAGGGAGGGCGAGAGGAGGGTGAGAAAGAAAGGGAGAGGAGGAGGGAGGGAAAAGATGAAAGGAAGAGAGAGAGTCAGAAAGTCAGTGTGATGGTGGAGTCGTATGCAGGTGTCCCGTTCAGACTGCAGATGTGTTTATTTCATGGCTACGGCTTTTCTGTATGTCTCAGGTCGTTTAGCTTTTGGGGGTATTGCTGTCAACGGACACTCACATACACTGTGTGTCAGTGTGCGTGTGCGTGTGTGTGTGTGTGTGTGTGTGTGCATAAGCCCTCATTCTGCATTGCTCTTCCACACCTCTTCCCCAATCCCTGTCTTTGCCCTTCCCCTGATTACATGGCCCCTGTCCTCTCCACCTCTCCCTCCCTCTCTCCCTCCCTCCCTCCCTCTCCCCCCTCCCTCCCTCCCCCCCCTCCCTTCCCCCCCTCCCTCCCTCCCTCCCTCTGCTGTGTCACTTTCTCTCCGCACCACCCCCCTTCTCCCCTCTGAATAATTCAGAGCCCGAGGACTGCTATATTTCTGTCTGTTGTCACTGACACATTAACGCCCACCCAAACAAAAGCCCCGGCACACTCCGCCGCCTCGCCGCGGCCAAAACAAATGATGCCGCGCCCGGTGAAAACACACACTTTAGGAGAGCGCTGAGAAGGAGCTAACCGTGAGTAATTGCACACGCGTTAGGGATCAAAACACCCTTTTCTCCATCTTTCCCCCTTTTATCTCCCGTCTGTCTCTCTCTGCCAACCCGGCACAGGCGCGCGTGAAGCCGTCCCCTTGGCTGGACGGGTGAAGTTTCTCGTGACGGGGTGACTCTGCTGGAGTTCCAGAACTTTCCTTTTCCTGTGTCGGCCGGGGCGACAGCATTAGGGCTTTTTTAAACATTGGTGTTTGTCCTGGCCCTGGGGCTCTCTAAATGTTAATATATTTCTGTTTGACATTCTCTGCTGGAGAGCCACAGTCCCAGACCCACCGGTGGAGGGAGGGAGGCGGGAGAAGGGAAGGTAAAAGAATGAGAGAGAGAGAGATAAGAGAGCGGGGTAGAGGACAGGTAATGGTAGAGTAAGAGGAGGAGGGAGGGGGTAGAGGATAGGTAGAATGAGGGAGGGAGGGAGGGAGAACTGATGGTGTAGTCAGACAGACTGCTGCTGGGATTAAGGGCTTCTGGGACAGAAGAGGAGCCGAGCCCCAGGCCAGTGGAACTAGGCCAGGGCTCAGACCTCACACTCTCTCTGTCCACGTGTGTGTGCGTCCCTGCGCACGCTTGTGTGTGTCACATCGTTGCTGTTCGTGTATTCAACCGGGCGTGTGTGTGTGTTTGTGTGTGTGAGCGACATGTTTGTTGTTGTCCTGCGTGTTTGGGTTGGGTGTCCTGCCTGTCTGTGTCGGGGCGTGTGTGTGTTGGCGTGTGTGTGTGTGTGTGTGTGTGTGAAGATGCCAGAGGTCCCCTTCCTCCCCCTCAGCTCAGTGCTCACCCGTGCGTTCTCTACCCGTCTCTGTGCCCGCCACCGACAGCGGGCATCACTTCATGCGCAAACACTGCACTCGCACAACTTCAATCCTGTCAGTGTCCCCTTGCACATGCCCCTTCACTGCCCCCACCCACCACCTCCCTTTCCTGTCAACTACACACGCACGCACACACACACGCTCACACACGCACAAGGACAGGACAACCCGCCCATACAGCTGCCACATTCATTTGTTGCCTCCGCTCTCTCCCTCCCCCTCAGACGTCTTAAACAGTGACAGATCACCCCTGCGCTCTCTTAGATCACCGTATGTGTGCGTCGGTGTGTTGTGCGGACGCTGTGTGTGTGTGTGTGTGA
>CM042860.1:8263196-8327816 GCA_023658055.1 Thaleichthys pacificus
CTCGGTCTGCGAGTGCGCCTCGAAGACACTCCTCCGGAATATTCCGTTTGGACTGGGCAGTTGAATTCATGTGTTGTCTGAGTCTCCAGAGTCATGGCTCAAAACACGGTACTTCTGGAAAACGAATGAAACTGTAGGCGCACAGCCACTCACGCACATGTGGTTTGACTAATACAACGCACGCACGCACTATACGCCGCGGCCACACTATAGTGCTGTGTGAAGTCTCGGTGCTGGAGAGTCACCCACAGGGCCCAGGGAATTGAACACCTCTTTAACTGACTGGGGTTGGAGTGCCTCAGCATCGGGACTCTCTCCCTGAAAGAGACCAGCGAGGGATCGGGGCGAGCGAGATGAAAGGTGGAGCAGCAGGAGAGGAGATGAAGGGATAGAGAGGTGTGGAGGGAGACGAGGGAGAGGGGGTTACGGGGAGGCGAGGGAGGGACGCGGAGTGCGGGATACGATGTTTCTCTGAAAGAGAGCGATATCTAGGTAAACAGGTGCTTCCCAGGGGACCGAGGGGAGAGGATTAGAATCTCCACAGCTGTTACCGTGATCTACAGCCGTTACCCTTCTGTTTGAACTCTCGTTTCCCCACCATGAAGACTTGATTGAACCTGCCCAGTGCGGCTCCCCCGCTGGTTGATGGATGCGCACCCCAACGTGTTGATTGGTCCGAGCCAATCGCACTCCTTTATCCCTCTCATTTACCCCGCCCACACCCTAGTCTAGACCAATGGGCATCGCCGCCGTCGTCTCAAAACCAAATGGAGCCAATTCAATTAGGCTCCTGCTGAGTCTACACTTGTGATTTCGATGCCCTTTCCCTAAACATTTCCAAAATGTCACTATGTATTAATGAGCATTTATTCGGAAATTAACTTTTTGCAATGACAAAAAATGCAGCTATATTGATTAGGGAAAGGGTGTTGAGCTTGAAGTCAGGGAAAACAGAAGTTTGACTGTGTGTGTGTCTCTAGGACTGGATGTGTTTTTGCATAGAGGAGTGTTGATGTAGAACAGCATCTGAGGACGGTTCTCTGACCCTGCCAGTGTTATTGTCAGGAGAGGCCTGGCTTTGGCCCTGACTGTCTGACTAGCCGGGCACTTCGCCCAGACTCACGAAAGGCTGGCTGACACACACACACACACAGCGCTAGCTGAATAAATACAAGAAATAGGTAATGTTAGGACAGCACTTATTTAATGGCGTGTGAGTGTGTGTCCGTACACGCACACGGACGGCAGCAAGAAAGGCTGAAGCCTGGGTTTTCCGTTTGATGTTGAAATTGAAACTGAAGACGTGACGAGGCGATTGATCTCAGCATCAGAATCCCCTCAAGGCTATTCTCATCCTTTCTCATTTCCTCTCTCTCTCTCTCATCCCTCTCTCCGTGCACCTGTTACTCTTCCCCTTTCTCCCCTTCCTCCCCATATTTCTTTCCTTTATCACGTTTACTTCCCTTTTCTCTGTCTTTGTCTCTCTGTTCCCTCGTAATCTCCCCTTCTTTCTCGCAACCTTTCCCCTCCCTCCCTCCCTCCCTCCCTCCCTCCCTCCCTCCCTCCCTCCCTCCCTCCCTCCCTCCCTCCCTGCCTGCCTGCCTGCCTGCCTGCCTGCCTGCCTCCCCTCCCAGAGACCTAGTGGTAGACTAGCACTGTAAGCTGGAGGCAACAGCAGACATCTGGGCCCACTCAGAGAGAGAGAGAGGGCTGGCGGGGTACCCAGTGCCTGTCTTCCTCCGTACGCACTGGGACTGCGCAATGGAAGACATAGAAGGAGAGAGAGAGAATAAGGGGCAGGGATATACTGGAGTAGGGGGGCGAGAGAGAGGGGAAATAGACGTGGGGAAAACGAGCGGGGGGGGGGGGGGGGGAGGGAGGAGGACGAGCGCAGGGTGACAGGCTGCCGTAGGTGTTCTTGGAAGAGTTTTCCATCTCCCCGCACCATCCCGCTCCATCGCACCGCTGTGCTGTCATCCAGCTCCACCCCAGCGGGGAGAGAGACAGGCGGACGACAGAGGAAGAGAGATGCGCGTTTGTACAACAACCCTTGGAGGGCGGAGGATCGAGGGCGGGAGAAGGGAGAACGGAGGGAGGGAGGAGGGATTGGAGGGGATGGAAGGGGAGGCGTAGGGAAAAACTGATGTGTGTCGTGAACAAATCTTAAGAAAAGGTGTGGCGATCGATCTCTCTCTCTCGTTGTCTGTCTGTCTTGTCTGTCTGTTCTATATATCTATTCTATCTATCTACAACAACCTTTAATTTATCTATCTGACGCGGTGGAGTGGATCCAAAATCGTTTCATCATGCTTGGCCTCGCACAGAGAAAACGTCCTGAGCTGGGCGACACCAGGCGTCCTAGCAGAGCGCGGCGCGCGGCCCTCGAGCGCTGATAAATCGCTGCCACCTGCCTCATTTTTCACAAGTATCGCATCGTCGTCAGAGACACACGTCTCCGCTCCTCGGTGATAACAAGAACAAACGCTGAGCCCCCCAGAAGGAGAGAGAGATGGAGAGAGATAGGGAGAGAGATAGGGAGAGAGAGAGAGGGATGGAGAGAGAGCAAGAGATGGAGAGAGAGAGAGAGAGATGGAGAGAGAGCGAGAGATGGAGGGAGAGAGAGAGAGAGAGAGAGAGAGAGAGAGAGAGGAGAGAGAGAGAGAGAGAGAGAGAGAGAGAGAGAAAGAGAGAGAGAGAGAGAAAGATTGAGGGAGAGAGAAAGAGAAGAGAGATAGGGAGAGAGAGAGAGGGATGGATGGAGAGAGAGAGAGCAAGAGATGGAGAGAGAGATAGGAAGCGAGAGAGAGATGGAGGGAGAGAGAGAGAGGGAGCGAGAGAGAGAGAGATGGAGGGAGAGAGAGAAAGAGAGAGAGAGAGAGAGAGGACAAAAGGGGGTGAGGCTGGATGAATAGAGTAAAACAAATAAAAAAATAAAGAGAGAAGCTGAAAAGTGAAAGAAGAAAGGGAGAGGGAACAACAGACGCAGTTGGCAGCTTCAGAGATGTTTCCAGAAGCGCCCACACTCTTTCAAGGTCAACGAACCACATCACAAAAGACCATGGGCATTGTGCATCGAACGCTGAGCGCTACAAAGTTTTTCTCTCGTCGAGTTCTTGAAGGAAAGCGAGAAGAGACGACTGAAAACATCTCACAGCCTGGCAGCACTGATCGGTAAACATTGTCAAGAAGATAACCTGCAGATGTTTTGTGCTTTCGGGAGCTCACACTGGTGCATCAAAGATGCTCGTCAATATCAATAATGCAGCCCAAAGGGCCTCTATCCACATTGGATCTAGTAGAAAATATTCCAAAAACGTATCCTTCTTATTTCCCGATATGGTCTTCAGTATTCTTAAAGTGAATTTTTCATGTTTCGTATCAGACCTGCCTTGAATCCTTGGCTCTTGACCTTGACAGGAAATGGCGTGATCCGATGACAGGAAGTGGCGTGATCAGATGACAGGAAGTGGTGTGATCAGATGACAGGAAGTGGCGTGATCAGATGACAGGAAGTGGGGTGATCAGAGGAGGGCCGAGGCCTCCTTGAGGAGGACGAGGAAGGAGAGACGGATGCGGAGGGTTCTTGTGGCTAAGATGGGAGGTAGAAAGAGATTGAGGAGGGGGGGGGAGGGAGAGAAAGAGAGATGTATGGATTGTCCAATCAATAAAGAGCGCCACCGTGTCTCTCTTCCTCCACGGTCCTATCAGGCTTTGACCTTTACTCTGTCTTCTGGCTGCTTTCTCTCTCTCTCTCTCTTTGAAGATAGAGGTATGGAACCACAGAACCAAGCAAAGTGACCAGTATAGGATTCAGTGTTTGCGTCACTGTTATCGATCAGGTTAACAATGGCTGTTTGTCCCTTAGCAAATGACGATGTCATCTCTCATCATCCGTGAAGTCTCATGCAGCTGCAGGTCTATTTAGCCCGTCATAGAACCAAGATTCATAGGACAAACAAATGTCCCCCACTTCCCAGGGCTTCCTGTCTCGAGATGGATGTCTTGCTTTGTTGCGGAGACATACTGAGGACGCCTTCTCTTGCAGTTGTGTTTGACTCAGAAGGTTGGTGTTGATAGATCTGCAAGCAGTTTAAGCAAAACCTCAGTAGCGTTCTCAACAGGTGAGGAGTCTCTGAGTCGAAGACAAATATCTTTGTTGTTTGTTTGAGATATCACGACTGACTTGATCCTCGACTGACTTGATCCTAATCTAAGACAGGTTTATGCACACGCACACCAAATACCCCCGGACGCACAAACAGACTGTATCCACACATGCAAACTCTCTCTCTCTCTCTCTCTTTCACACACACACACACACACACACTACCTTCCCTCTGTTCAGATGCCAACATCAGGGTTCTCTGCCACTCTCCGCCATGAGCACAAACACCCGTGCCTCGCTCCCAAACGGGAAAATCAATGGGGCTTTTCTCGAGCTTCTGAAGGCAGATCAATGACGAGCAGTCTATTGTGATAAGACCGTATCAGCCCTGGATGGATGAGAGAGGGGTGTGTTATTAGATTGCTGTTAGCTAGGACAGGGACTCCCATGGACAGCCCTCCGTTTCCAATAAACGGCTATTAGGTGCTGTGTAGGGCTGGTCACTTACTCTATCGTGGTTGTTTATCTGAGGGGTTGGTTAGCCATGATGCTAGTAGCAGCTAGTTAGCTAACCGCTGTTCGCCCCAGTTAGTAGTCATTTGTGCATGTTTGCACCGGGAAGACCATTGACAATGACAATTGAGACAGGTGTGTGTGTGCGTGTGACAAAGAGAGGGAGGGGGGAAAGAGAGAGGGGACCGTGGATCAGAGAGTTCTCTGAATCGAGATGAATATTTATGGTTGGGGGAGGGAGCGTTAGATAGTCATCTGCCCTGGGCGCTTTATTGTGGCTTGTCACAATGAAGTAGCCGGGCTATCGCTTAGAAGCTCCAGAAACACACAGAGACACACACATACTGTTTTCTCCTCTCTCTCGATTTCTATCTCCATATAAATATGTATCCTTCTCCCTCCCTCCCTCCCTCCCTCTCTCTCTCTCTCTCTCTCTCTCTCTCTCTCTCTTCTCTCTCTCTCTCTCTCTCTCTCTCTCTCCCTCTCTCTCTTTCTCTATTTCTCTCTCCATATAAATATCTCTCTCTTTCTCTCTCTCTCCCTCTCTCTCTCTCTCTCCCTCTCTCTTTCTCTATTTCTCTCTCCATATAAATATCTATCTCTCTCCCTCTCTCTCTCTCCCTCATCACTTGGGTTGATGCAGGGGAGAACACACGCTCTCTCTTGTTTGCTCATCCCCGTGTTTATTTGCACACTCAAGTCCGTAAACGCGCACGCAAACAGACTGGGCT
This sequence comes from Thaleichthys pacificus, assembly GCA_023658055.1. NCBI lineage: Eukaryota > Metazoa > Chordata > Actinopteri > Osmeriformes > Osmeridae > Thaleichthys > Thaleichthys pacificus. Next base: position 8,268,546 of record CM042860.1, read on the forward strand.
TCCCTGAGGAAACCAGGGGGTGACACTCAGTCAGGACGCAGTCAGCTGCTCCCAGTCCACACCTGACGCTGTGATGTCGCTGTGATGTCGCTGTGATGTCGCTGTGATGTCGCTGTGATGTCGCTGTGATGTCGCTGTGATGTCGCTGTGATGTCACTGTGATGTCACTGTGATGTCACTGTGATGACGTGGGTGTGTTTGGCCATGTCTGTGCCCCTCTGACTCATGCCTTAAGACAGCCCCAGCCGGCACTGGGTTCCAGTCACGACAGACCCTCTTTCCCCAGAAATACGCCTGTGTGTGTGTGTGTGTGTGTGTGTGTGTGCGTGCGTGTGTCAAGTGGTGCGAGAGAGAGAGAGAGCAAAGAGCCTTAGTCACAATCTGATTGGGTGCGTGTTCATGCATGCAAGCTGAGTGTTTGGCAACATGCAGTCATGGATATACCCAGTCTGGGGAAGCCCCCCTTCCCCTCTCCTCCCTATCGTGTCCATCACCAACATCCATCACTGTGGTCGTCCGACACCCACTCATAACCTCCTCTCCACCCCCCATCCATAAGCTGTGATCTGTGTTTATGTGAACTATCATCACACTGAATCGACGCTGCTCGGACAGCCAGCGTTGCCTGAGCGATGCCGCTGAACCCGCCGCTACGCGTCCGCGCTCGCGCCCGTTTGCACGGTGTAATACGTTTTAATGCCGTGGAGTACGTGAAAATGTGATTTACTGGAGCATAACAGAGGCTGGGATGCCACTGAATCACTGGTAATGGAACGTATTAATCATGTTTTTAATGATTCATGATGTTTTCCTCCAGTGTGTGTCGGCCCACAGGTCCATACGTGTATACAGAGTGTGATCGTTAATCTGAGTGAAGCTGCACAACGTTCGATGCCTTTCAAAGGCCCCCTTCACATGCCGTCTCTTTCACCCCTCTCTCCCCCCCCTCCCTCCCCCCCTCCCTCCCTCCCTGCCCTCCCTCCCCCCCTCCCTGCCCTCCCTGCCCTCCCTCCCCTCCCTCTGTCAGCTGCCCTCTCTCTCTGTCACTCTCTCCCCGTCTCTCCCCTCCCCTCTCTCTCCCTCTGTAATGCGATTCTTTTTGATGCCCCCTGTGTCAGGGCGAGCCCCTCTATCAAAGCCACTGGTTTGATGTCAAACAAGGGGGCTTCAAAAGTCCACGCTCCGCAGAGCGCTCCCTCGCTCTTTTCTCTTTCCCCTTTCCCAACTCACTCTCTCCCTCTCTCTTCTCTCCCGTTCCCATCTTTCTCTAAGCTGTCTCTCAGCGCCGCTCTCCTCTCTCTCCCAACTGTCTCCGCTGCGCTGCTCTCTTGCTTATCTTTTTACTCCCCTGACCCCCTCTCTCTTTCTCTCATCCAACCCACCCCTCGTTCTTTCTCCGCCTCCCCTCCTCCCTCCCTATCCCCAGCTTCTCCCTCTCTCTCTCCCCCCCCCCCCCCCCCCCCCCCCCTTCAACCTCTCACTCCAGGACACAGCTGTCAGGCACTGCAGCGAATCGTATCGGCCGGGCTGCCCAATCAGAATGCGATATGAGCGGCGCTCTTCAAAGCGGAGGTCTCGCTGTGCTGCCGGTTGCCTGGCTGCGGCGGCTCGCTCCACGCGGCTCCCTCGGCTGACACCCGCCGCGCCGGGGGGGCTCTCAACGCGTCGACACTCTCCCGCGGTCTGACGGTCGTCCTCCCTTCCCGACGCCGCCATTGGACGTTTGTGGGGTTCGTGTGAGGGACGGCCCACCCCCTCATCAGTGATTCTGGTGGCGTGGCGGAGGCCTGGAGATGGGGGGGGCCGTGACTTATCCTTGTAGCGAGGCCAAGGGAGAACAGCGGGGGCTAGCGATTCTAGAACATTCGCTGACATGTGTTCCAGGAACAGCTACGTCCAGGAACAGATGTAGATGAAAGCAAAAACTTTCACTTCTAAGCTCTTGCTGGTAGGAGAAGTCCTAGGAACAGTTTGTGCTTTGAGTGGACTGTCCCTTTATTATACACATTCACTCCCTTGGACAGCAGGGCAGTGTGTGTGCGTGAGTGTTTGTGCGTGTGTGTGTGTGTGTGTGTGTGTGTGGGATAGTGGCAGGAAGCCCAAAGGTTTCTGTCCCTAACTGTGCCACAACTTAATCAATCAGGTCACAATTAACGTCAGACAGCATAAGCCAGTCATGCAACACACACACTCACACCCTCGTCGTTTTCCACCGACTCACTTTCTATATTTTGCACATTCTCCCACACAAACCGCCTCAAGCGGAGCTCATTAAATGAGCATTATGTCTGTGTCCCCATTCTCACCACACACCCACACACACACTCAAACCCAATATTGCATCGGATAATTGTCAGTGACACTTTGCCACTCTCGTTGGCCGCTCTCTCCTCTATAAATACCGCCTGAGTCGTGGTCGGCGGCTTGTTGTCCCGTGTTCGGCACTTGGACCACGGCAGAGGTGAGGGTCCTTGTCTGAGCACCGCGTTCAGCGCTGTCGCTGGATAAACACGACGGCGGAAAAGCCCAATTCGGAAAGCCCGTCAGACGCCGGCTGGGTCCTCGTTCCCGCCACCGAACCTAATCCTAGGAACGTGGTGGAAGTGAGATTGGAGGCGTAGCCGGCGCCCTGGGCTCCTCAGACGCTTCCTGTCTGCCGTCGGTGTGTGAGGCTCTCTTGATTAAAGGACCTGGAGGTGTGACGGCGGGCACGGAAACGCCGTCGGTCTTAATGCCTCCGTGTACTCGCGCACGCGCACGCACACGCACACACGGTGACTCTGCCGTATTCAGCGTAGGAGCGTTGTGAGTGATTGCGTGCGTGAACTCTTGTCCACCGCGCATCCGTCGGCTGTGTGCCGCCGTCGGGCTGGAGAGCGGAGCGGAGGTCGTGACCTCACGGCTCCGTGTGGAGCGCTGGCTGAGCCGGAGTCGCACCACTGAGACTCATAAAGATCAAGCAACACCAGCCGAGGCCTTCCCCCCAGTCAAACACACACACACACACACACACACTGCACTCCCAACCACCAACCCCGAGCAGAAAGGCCAGCCTTCACACCGTGTATCATCATTCCCCTCTCTCTCCCTCACTCACACACACACACACTCTAGACCCCGTACAACATGATTCATCGCTCCCCTCCTGTGAACTGTGAGTGGGAGATTATTAATACTGAAGGGCAGAGACCCCCAAAGAGACTTGTCGCCCCCGGCCACCACACCCTCCCTGCCTGCAGAGCAAATGGGAAAATATTGCAAATGTTTACGGCCCATGCGAGTGTGTCTGTGTGTGTGCGTGAGGGAGCGGGCGAGCATTAGATATTTCTCCCAGTGAAGTGTTTGGTATTGGCGGTGCAGCCCGGTAATGCGCTGGCTCTGACCAGCATGGATAAGTAGCTCTCAGGGTTCATTTGCCAGCCAGAAATGTGCTGACTGTGTGTGTGCGGAGAGGGTGGAATGGTTGGGTGTGAATTTATGTGCTCACGCTGACATATTTCGGTTGTTTAAAGGATCCATATGTAGGTGTGTTTATTCCTGCTCACGTTGCAGTGTGTGTGCATGTCTGTGTCCAGGGGGGTGTACTGACTGTACGTGTACAGCGATATTGAGTCGTAAAAGTCCATCTGGTATGCATTCTATGTGTGTGTGCGTGTGCGTGTGTGAGAGACAACCTCTGCAGTTGCAGTTCTGGTTCTCAGACAGCGTCGCCAGATCAATACCTTCATCTACTCTCCATCACGTTCTCCGCTAAGCTACCTATCCTGTGTGAAACTGACGACCAAATCCTTTTCTTCTCCACTTGTTTTTCTTCTCCCCGTATATGTTTTTATTAAAGGGTAATTGCCTCCAGTGTGGTGGGTGCTTTCAGTAGATGAGAGGTCTCTTCGGGTTGACCAGCCAGTCATGGCAACTCACCCGGCAGCCTTGTGTTGGACTGAACTCAGGGCAATATGTTGTCGTGAGGGTTACATGCAGCCGCAGCTAGCAATGTTTAATGGCTAATGGGTTAAAGGTGACCTTATGAGATGTGGAAACGTTGACACTTACTGCACACACACACACTCTGTCTTCATCCAAGCAGCGCCCCCCCCCCCCCCCCCCAGATCCTTTCTCTCACTTTTCCCCTCTTTTGCTCGCTCCCTTTTTTTTTTGTGTCTGTCTCCCTGACTCCTTCCCTTAATATCTGTCGCTCTCACACAAACACTCACGCAAACACACACAAACACACACAAACACACACACACAGACCTCTATTAATCAGACTGGGCCTGTGACAGACAGGAGAAATGAGAACGGAGATCAGGCTGTCCACCACAGACACACAGGTCAGAGCAGGGCAGACAGACACCACACAACCTCCAGTCTGCGCCAGGCTTCAATTTAGAATGCACGTACACAAACACACTGGCACACCTCCGTACTGTACCAACACACACACACACACACACACACACACTGGCACTCTGAAACACACAGAAACAGGGTCCGGAAACATGTCAGAGTTGGGGAGTTCAGCTGACAGCTTGTAATTGATGAGAAAGAGAGAGGTGGTTATTACAGCAGGGCATCCAATACACGACACAGTATTTTATACCCCCTGCCCCCCCCCCACCCCCCCCCCCCCCCCCCTCCCTCCCTCGTGAGTCTAAACCAGCTGTAGGCTTTAACCATCCCTTTAGGCCATCCCAGAATTCCATCCCCGAATATGACGTTGTCAAATAATCCTTTTAAAAACACATCTCGTCTCGTCTCCCTCAAGTGTCATCCTCACATCATCTCGTCTTGGAGCTGACCTTGTTCAGGTGGCAGCAGCCTGTCAGACGTAAGCAGGGCAGGAAGTGCTCCTGAAGCCAATGACGCAGGATGTGATGCGTCTGAAGGGGATGGCAGAAGCAGCTGGACGAGTCCTGTCAGGTGGAACTCCGGGGGGGAAGGGGGCGGGGGGGGGAGGGGGGCGGGGGGGGAGGGGGGCAGGGGAGGGGTGGGGGCATGCTTCCTGTATGCTGTGAAATTGGTTTTCTCACAACACAAATGTGACGGAGAGAGAAAGCATATTTTTGACGGGATGGAGAGACTCAGACCGACGCGTGCAACTTGTGTCTGTGCGTGTGTGTCCGTGTGTGCCTGTGTGTGTGTGTGTGTGTGTGTGGGTGTGCGCATGGGTGTCTCATCACGGTCTATGACTAACACTGCAGCCAGAGGGCACTGACTCCATCCTGCATCATGCAAGCGGCCGACACCCCCACGCCGTTTGACGCGCAACCCCTTCCGTGTCAAACAATCCCACAATGCCTCTCTCCCCCCTCCTGCCCTCGGTCCGGTCTCTCGGCTGCAAAGGGCCACCTGGAGGTCTTCTAACGAGGCCCCCCACCTCCCCGGTCCTGCCGCCCTTGTTAGTGTCCCTCTCCCCGACACCTGGCTCGTTAGCGGCTGCAGGGAGCTAGTTCCTAACGACGGCGGGAACAGCTCTCTGGTGGCCGGTGACACGGGTGGCGGTGCTCGTCTGCTGGGGAGAGGACAGTGTCAGATCAATAAGGAACGCCGTGTACCTGACACACACACCTGCCGACTGTTTTTTCCCGGAAAGAATAACAGTCACGCCTTTTAACTTAGTTAGCGTCGCAATTGCCCCTCGAGTCACTCGTCCTCGCCCGGAGGTTCGATCTCCCTCGTCCTCGGACGGACACGCGACCGGCCCTGCGTGTGTTTAAATGTGTGACAGGTGTGTGTACCGTTCGTACTGTGGGCAGGAGTTGTGCCTCTCCGCTGGTCTGAGACCAGCTGGCCCCTCAGTAGACCCAGCGGGGATGCTCCTCGCCTGTGTGTCCAGCTGACCCCAGGTCTGGTGTCTGTGATGGTCCTCCTCTCCAACCATAACTGCTGCACTATGCTGTGCTTTTATCGCCCGCTCAGCACGTTGACCCCCCTAGAGTGACTGATTAGAACGGTCGCTGTCTCTTTCTCTCTCTCTCTCTCTCTCTCTCTCTCTCGTCCTCTCTCTCTCTCTCTGTCTCTCTTTTGCTCTCACTCTCTCTATATCTATCACTGTCTTTCGCTCTCTCTTTTTTTACTCCCTCTCCCTTGAATTTGATCCCTTCTCCCTGTACATCGGTTCAGTCTTTGCCTCGATCACTCTCCTTCACCACTTCCTCTCTCCCTTCCTTCCGCTGCCTCCCTCTCTCCTACATTAGCACACTAATGAAAGCGCTATGAAAATGTCCTCTCAGGCTACCACGGACAAATGGAACATTACTGTTGGCCCCGGGTTAACTGGGCATAGGAGACCTGCCGTCAGTCTGCAGGAAACCAGGGTTATCATAGCTCAAATGTGCTAGGATGCTAGATATTAACCAGGGTTATCACAGCTAATATACGATAATATGCTAGCTGTTAAACCAGGGTTATCATAGCTCAAATGTGCTAGGATGCTAGCTATTAACCAGGGTTATCACAGCTAATATACAATAATATGCTAGCTGTTAAACCAGGGTTATCATAGCTCAAATGTGCTAGGATGCTAGCTATTAACCAGGGTTATCACAGCTAATATACGATAATATGCTAGCTGTTAAACCAGGGTTATCAAAGCTAATGAATGCTAGGATTCTAGCAGGGTTATCCTAGCTAAGGTATTATGCTAGGATGCTTGCTGCGGCGCCCTGAAGGCTCATGTTTTTTACTGCCCTGGAAGGTTAACCAAGCAATCCAGCTAGAACTGGTTTGGTTTGAGCACACACAAGTGTGTAGATACATGCCTAACCCGGTTACGTCTGATGTTGTTAGCGAGTATGCCGTGCTATGATATCCCTGTGGTAGTGAATGGGATCCAGGCTCTGTGGAGGGCGGGGGCGTGGTCGGAGTCTGACTCTGACGGACTCTGCGTGTGTCTTCACAGGGGGGGTGGACACGAGCCGATCCAGGGATGTGGAGATGCAGAGAAGCACCCCGACAACTCCGAAGACCGAGGCCTAGAAGAACCCTAACACTTCAGCTTGTGTTTGTGTGAGATATGAACTGTGTGTGTGTGCGTGTGTGCGTGTGTGTGTGTGTGTGTGTGTGTGTGTGTGTGTGCGTGCGTGCGCGTTTTTTAATGCACTCTTTTCATATCCGAGATATGGGTCAAACTGGGTATTTTTATATACTGCACTCGTTATGTTTTGGGGTCACTTGGGTTTTCACCAAATGAATAAATCACAACTTTCCTGGACTAAATTAGAGCAGTATTCATATCTAACAGGAGGTACAGATACAGGTACCAGCAAACTTTCCCCCCCCTTGTTAGCAAACTGATGCAGTACGCTCATTATGTATTTTGCTGTTTGTGGAGATTTCGTTATGCCTTCATTTATGTGAGGTTGGTAAGAGCAACATATCCGTGTGTGTGGGTGTGTGTGTGTGCGAGTGAGTGTGTGTGTGTGTATTTGTGTGCGAGTGTGTGTGTGTATTTGTGTGCGAGTGTGTCTGTGTTTGTGTGTGTGTGTGTGTATTTGTGTGCGAGTGTGTGTGTGTGTATTTGTGTGCGTGTGCGAGTGTGTGTGTGTGGGTATGCCAGAGATAGCAGTCGGCACGGCCGGTGCCCTGCTGGGTCTGGGGAGCGGAGCGGAAGGGCAGAGGGGGGCTGACGCTGCAGGGTTCAGGGCCAGAAATAGATCCAGCCACCGGGGCAGTATTGATCAGCGGGGGGGTGTTGGAGCTCCAGCCTATAGGGACCAGACTGGCTTCCACACACGTCAGAGAGAGCTGCAGACACACTCACTGGGACCCCAGCCAGGTAGAGGGGGCCGGGGTGGAGAGGAACAGACTGTGTGTGCGTGCGTGTGTGTGTGTGTGTGGGTGTGACCCCCTGTTATAGTCATGTTATGGTTATAGTTATGGTGATGTAAGTTCCACATTCCACTGCCCAGAATAGGGCATCCTCTGTGTTTAAAAATTGGCTGTTCAGCAGACACGCGCACACACACACACAGACACACCGTATCTGCACAGAATCCCAGGGGAGTTTCCCCTCCATCAACCATTTCTCTCAGATTGTGTGTTTTCAAGCACCAGAAGAGAGAAAGACATCTTAAGGTTGTTTCATTCTCTGGGTTTTTTTTTGCAGTTGATTAGAGATTTTGTGGTTTAACCTTCAAACGTCGTTTCATGTGGTCCCCAGCTCTTAGGAAGCTGCAGTCAGGCATTATGAGGAGATTAAATATTAAAACGATGGCCCGTACTCAGTACAGCTTTTACCTGGACAGAGAGAGAGAGAGAGAGAGAGAGAGAGAGAGAGAGAGAGAGAGAGAGAGACAGAGAGAGAGAGAGAGACAGAGAGACAGAGAGAGAGAAAGACAGAGAGAGAGAGACAAAGAGAGAGAGAGAGAGAAGACAGAGAGAGAGAGAGAGAGAGAGAGAGAGCGTTAGAGGACAGTAAACGGGAGAGGTCGTCCGACCGCTCCCCTCTCACGTCCCCTCCAGATTAAAGGGAACAAGGTCTTTGATGTGCAGATTGGGGACCGAGAGAGTCGTGGGTGGCGATCTGGCAGCTGTGCCGGCTCCCCTGGGGGGATGTACCGAGATGGACGTCCTAATCAGGCACCCCGAGTACAGGCCTGACACGGGGCTGGGGAAGGTCTGGCCTCCAGCTCACTGGGTTGTTTGTGGTGACACGGTCCTGCTGGCCAGCTTCCTCCGACAACAGCTTGTGTCCGTCCAGGCCTCAGTGTCACCGCCTCGCAAAGTCATAGACATCTCTCCCGGACTCACACTCGAGAGCACTGCGCACTCGCAAAGAGTTTGTGTTTCAGCAGTCGCAGTTTGACTGAATTATAATGTTCTTCCCCCTTCGAAAGACCTCACAGAGCATCGATGCAGGCCGCTAACCGTTGCAAACGTACACAATGGTGCCGAAAGGAATGTTCATCATGTTCTATCCTTTCTAGATTCCTGTTCTCCTTTTGACCTCCGTTGTGGAAGTGTAGAGCGGGTCAATGCACGGAGATCGTGAATTGTACCCTGTGTTCATGTCATCTACTTATCTATCATCCGTGCATTGAGACGCCTGCGAGACAAAAGTATACTTTTGGCACTATAGTGTGAGATTTCGATTCTAGAGCTGGTTGCTTTTTTTCGCGGTTAGCTTCAGCCCACGTCAACCGAAGTCTCTGGACGAGTCAGGGGAGGAAGAGAAGGACGAAGGTCTGGGAGTAGGAGAACAGACAGGTCACACACGTAACACGGTTTTTAATGAACCTTTGCAGCCGGTGTTTTTGGGAGCAGGTGAGGGATTTCTGCTGTGTGTGTAGGTCTTGTCCCCTTGAGTGATGACATGGTGGTAATTGGAGGGTGTTCTGGGGAGTGGTGGCTCCGTTGCAAGGATAAGGTCACATCTGGTAGACTGGTCAAACAACGTCCAAGAGAAGTACAACCTACCCAACCCTATCTGTTTTTCCTTCTTTTTCTTTCCTTCTTTCACTCTTTCTTTCTTTTCTTCTTTCTTTTTGTCTTACTTTCTTTCTCTTATCTCCTTCTTTGTCTCTGTCTGTTTCTATTGCTGAACCTATCCTCCTCCCTTTCTCACTACCCTCATGTTTCTAACCTTTCCCCTTCTCCCCATGCGACCTGTACACTTCATCTCTCTTTTTCCAATCCCTCTTTCGACGTCTACTCTCAGCCGTCCCTCCGTGTTATGTCAGCCAACGATGCCTCAGAGACCTCATGTTTTCTCCATCCCTCTCTCTCTCTCTCCCTCTCTCTCTCTTTCTCTCTCTCTCTCTCTCTCTCTCTCTCTCTCTCTCTCTCTCTCTGTGTCTCTCTCTCTCACTTTCTTTCTCTCTCTCTCTCTCTCTCTCTCTCTCTCTTACTCTCTCTCTCTCACTTTATTTCTCTCACTCTCTCTGTGTCTCTCTCTCTCACTTTCTTTCTCTCTCTCTCTCTCTCTTACTCTCTCTCTCACTTTCTTTCTCTCTCTCACTCTCTCTATCTCTCTCTGTGTCTCTCCCTCCCTCCTTTGAAGTCCTGCATTCTGTCTTTGCGCCGAGTCACCGCACAGCTTGCAGTCCCGCGACGCTGCCTGGCTCCTGCTCAGGTGCTGAATCACCATGTTTGATCTCTCTCCTTCCCCTCTCTCTCTCTCTCTCTCTCTCTCTATCTCTATCTCTCCCTCTCATCGCCCAGCTCTCGTCCCAAGCCGACGGTCTGAAAACTAAAGAGAAAGAGTATGCCGATATTAAGGAATTCCCTCGTTTCCTGACTGTTGTTTGTTGTGTTATGAGTCCACTTTGAAATGTTTCCCCTAGCCAGACACAGTTATCTGCGTGGGAACAGCAATTAATGAATTAAAAGTCCACAGAAACAATTCTGACTACTGTCAGGCTAAACGCTAAGCTTAGAGTGCTAAGCTAGGTAGCGTGTGCTAGTTGGATAACTGTCGTTCATTTCCAAATGTTTATGGTGCGGTTCATCGTTCAGAAAACTGTTCTGCCAGAAGTTATACCTCGGATTTCCCTAATCGGCAGTTGTGCCCCCGTACCCATAACGACAGACCAAAACAGATGCGTGTTTAAAAGTTACACCTGCTGCCAGCAGATCACTGCTGCAGCGTTTACTGCAGAGCCTGCTGTTCTGTCTGTCTGTGTGAACTGGGATTTACATTTGGTACACACTGTCTACTGGCTGGCACACACACACACTCTTTTTTTTTAAACTAAGTGATCTTCCTAACACTACAGGTACGACATATTTGTTTTTTTGTGTGTGTCCATACCTGGGTTATTTCTGATACTGTGTGTGGTTGGACCTGCTTAATTTAGTTAGTGTGTCTGTCTGTGTGCGATTGGGTCGGTCTGCGACTGACCTAATTATGGGAGCCCAGCCATTGGCACAGCTCCCAGATGGTGGGCGGGGGGGGGGGGGGGGGAGCGGGCCCGGTGGGTGTACTGTAGAGGTGTGTGGGGGGGTATACATTAGTGTAACGCATATGCTGTCACACCTCCCTATATCTGCTACAGTAGGAGGCCAGAGGGAGGTGAGGACGACCAGCCGCCTGAATGGCAGATTTGGGCCAATTAAGGAGCCGGCACACGCACACACTCACACAAAGGCACACACACACCCACATACACACACAGGCATGCGCACACACACACCCACATACACAGGCATGCGCACACACACACCCACATACACACACAGGCCTGCGCACACATACACTCACGTACACACACACTCACATACACACACAGGCATGCGCACGCACACACACACACTCACATACACACACACTCTCATACACACTCACACACACACACACACACACACACAGGCATGCACATACACACACATCCAGACACACGCGTACGAGGGCCGGGCTCCCTGCAGACCTACAACACCCTGTGGGTGTATGCTGCTGCTGTCTGGTACTGCATGTCCTCTTCCTCTCTCCTCTCTCTCTCTCTCTCTCTCTCTCTCTCATTCTCTCTCTCTCTCCTCTCTCTCTCTCTCTATCTCTCTCATTCTCTCTCTCTCTCTCTCATTCTCGCTTTCTCTCTCTCTCTCTCTCTCTCTCTCTCTCTCTCTCTCTCATCTCTCTCATTCTCTCTCTCTCTCTCTCTCTCTCTTTTCTCATTCTCTCTCTCTCTCTCTCTCTCTCTCTCTCTCTCTCTCTCATTCTCTCCTCTCTCTCTTCCTTCTCTCACCTATATTCCCTTCTCTCTTTCTCTGTCTCTCTTTCTCTCTTCCTCTATCCTATCTCGACCTCTCTCTCTCTCTCTTTTCCCCTTTTTCTCATTCTTTCTCTCTCTCTTTCACACCCTCGTGAACTTATTTCCACCCTACAATGAAACACGCACATCCTCATGTCTCTCTCCAGGAGTTGGACTCTGAGACTTGGACAATTACACAGCTGTTGTTGTTCCTTATTCATTTATTTCCAATTTAGAAGTCTTCTTCGAGGTTCCTTCATTTCCAAACCCTTTCTCAGTTTAGCTGTGTACTCGGTATTCAGTCCGCAGTCATGCACACCAAACATTTTTCTTTTTGCCGTGATAAGACCATTAAGGCCACAGCTGTGTGCATCTCTTCCCTGTGTGGATGGGGATTCTCCCGGCGGTGCCCACAGGTAAACGCAGCCTTGTTGGTGAGTACCGTGGGTAATCTGACTGCAGGTGTGGGTGATTAGTTGGGGTTAGTCCAGGACAGTACTGCAAGCTGCAGCCTCCAACACATGCCTCCCAGCTTTGTGAAAGTATCTATGTATGTATGTATGTGTGTATGTGTGTATCTGCTCTGAGTGTATGTATGTGTGTATGTATGTATCTGCTCTGAGTGTATGTATGTGTGTATGTCCATACGTGTGCGTGTATTGTATGTGCTTGGGAACCGGAACCTGCACTGTGCTTGTGTCTGTGTGTGAGTTTGAGCTTGATTATGCAAACTGTACGTGTATGTATGTAGTGTGTGTGTGTGTGTGTATGTATGTGTGTGTGTGTGTGTGTGTATGTGTATGTGTGTGTGTGTGTGTGTGTGTGTGTGTGTGTGTGTATCCTCAGGGGGGTTCCTCTTCGCCTCCACACTGTTGAATATGGGGCACTTGGTGTGTGTTTTTTTCTCAGCTTGAGTGGAAAAAAACCAACGCTGCCGCAACCGGCAGACATTCTGCAACAGAACATTCTCAATCCCGACTCGGGCGCCTTCAATTATTCATGCTGCTGTTGCTATTGCAGCTCTCTGAGAAAGAGAGAGACAGGGAGAGAGAGAGAGGGTGGGAGAAGGAGATGGGGGTAAGAGTTAGAGAGAGAGATAGAGAGAGAGAGAGGGTGGGGTGGCAGAGAGAGAGGAGAAAGAGGAAAGAGAGAGAGGGTGGGGTGGCAGAGAGAGAGAGAGAGAGAGAGAGGAGAAAGAGGAAAGAGAGAGAGAGAAAGGGTGAAAGAAATCTGAGGGAGGGGAGAGAGAAAACAAGGGCTAGGGGAGAAAGCATCGGCATTCCTTGTGATCGGCAGCCTGGTGATGGAATATGCATGTGCCTAACAGCAGTCTCTTCTATTTCCCTCCACTGACATCAAGCAGTCCCACCGTGCCCGCTCCACCTCCCCCTCTTCTGCATCTTCCCTATGCTCTCTCTCTCTCTCTCTCTCTCTCTCTCTCTCTCTCTCTCTCTCTCTCTCTCTCTCTCTCACCTTCTTGGATGTCCCCTCTCTAGGCTGTACTGTACCATACTGTACATGCTCGCCCTCCCTCCCTCCCTCGCTCTTCCTCCCTGTGTCCCGGCCTCAGACGAGCCCCACCATTAGGACTGTGATCACTCAAGAGGGAGCCGATCGAGGAGGTACCCTCTGCGGGCTGCCTACCCGGCCAAGGTCGCGTCAAGTACAACTCACCTCGAGTCCTTGAAAGTGTGACAGCTTTCTCTTATGGCACCCCAGGGAGGCCACATCACTCAGGGCACACCCTGTACTGTTTCAGCCTTCCGGTTTGTCACCCTCGGTGACAGATCTCAGAAACGACGTACGTGCCCCTCCCACCTGGCCCTGGAGCCTATCGGACGCAGGGGTGCGTGTCCGTTATCCAATGATGTCCACCGTGTGGCAGTGCCCCCCCCCCCCCCCGCCGCCCCTCCCGCTCCCCACCCCCCCTCCCTCTTTCTCTTGTCTTCTTCTCTCACAAGGGTTGCAGTCAATTGCAGCAGTTCGATGTCAGCTTTTTCATGTTATGGAAATGACTGGTCTCTGCTGGTGGATGACCTGTTTCTGTGAGACTTGGTGTGTAACTGGCTCCCCTGGGAGGGGGGAGGGAGGGAGGGAGGAGGACAGAGAGAGCGAGAGACGGAGGATGACGAGGCTAGTGGGAAGGGGGAAGAGGAATAGAAAGTAGACTCTTCGAGAGGAGGAAAAGGAGCCCAACGGAAAGAGAGAACGAGGAGAGAAGTGCGCTGTGGACGTGTGTGGTGTCACCCTCACGTGGTGCAGTGGGCGCCCTCTTAGCGCTCTCCGGGTCACCCTCACGTGGTGCAGTGGGCGCCGTCCTAGCGCTCTCCGGACAGACGGAACACACGGCTACACTTGTTGCTTCGCTTGCTCGCTCTTCGCATCGTTCTCCCCTGCCGAAGCCAATCTCCATCTCATCACTCGTGACCTTTGGAGGCATTTGTTTGCTGTTTCCAGTCCGGTGAGCGGTCTCTCCTCGAGTCACAAACCATACGTCCTAACCCGCCTCCATCAACCACTAACTTCTTTTTTTCTCCCTTCTCTTTAACTTCTTGTGGCCTTTGTCCTACTTCCTGGTTCTTCTTTCACTTCTTGTTGATGTGCGTCAGCTGTGCATATTTCATGGGTTCTCCAGATAGGGGGTATAGGGGGTGCCAGAGGTGCAAGGCTAGGGTAGGCTAAGATAGGCTAGCTTGAGCTCTCATCAATGATTCAGGGGCAGATGGGAAGTGGCGTACTGGGACCAGGAGGTTATGCTGAACCGGCCTGCGTTACGCTGCTTTGCCCTGCCTGGCGCAGCTGTCTGACTGACCCTGCGGCCCATTGGTTGTCGGATACAGCCAATAACAGCTGGTCTGAACTGCTTGGGTGGACCTGTGTGGAAACACCTGAGAGTCCCACAGCCACAGGTGTCGAGCCTCCATCTGTGGCCTTTTGGCTCTGTAATCTGTTAGTGCTGTCTGACTGTGAGACAAGGCTATTTGCAGTAGTTAGATCATGCTTGGCTTAAAGTGGCTTGGCTCTTAGTCAGCTTATGTAGTTAAAGTGCCAAAGAAATTAGCTCTATTTACACATTGTGCTCTGGACCAAGTCATCCAGACTTGGAGGTACTGGGGTCTGATTCCAAGCAGAGCTCCTACAACCAATCAGGTGCATGGAAACTTAAAGTTGGGCTAGTCATCTCTGTGGTCATGGTAGGATAATGGATGGAAGGAAAGGGTAGCAGGATGTGTGCAGGATCCCACTGCTGCTTCCGTCAGATCCACAGAGGCTGCAGATCCACATGGAACCTTGGCCTCCCCAGCCGACCGGCTCATTATCCCCCCCCCCACACCCCCCACACCCGCCTGGAAGTCTCTGCTGCTCGTTAAATGCCAGGAGCGTCGCCCCCCGCTGCCCCTGGGAAGAGCACTCACCGTGGGAGAGACCAGGGAGGAGGAGAGGGTTACTTTGCTTTCTTTCCACTTTCTCTATTTCTTTTTTCCACACACTGACTGTCTCTCTTTCTCTCTCTTTGATTTGTCTCTCTCCTACCCTCTTTCCCACTCTCTCAGCCTTACAACTTTTCTTTCTTCCCGCCTCCCTCCTCCTCCCCATCCTCCTCCCCAGCCTCCCTCCTCAGCCTCCCTCCTCCTCCTCCCCAGCCTCCTCCTCCCTAGCCTCCCTCCTCCTCCCCAGCCTCCTCCCCAGCCTCCTCCCCAGCCTCCCTCCTCCTCCCCAGCCTCCTTCTCCCCAGCCCTGGCGATCCATACCGAAGGATGAAAGAGAGAAAACGGTTTCCCCGCTTGTTGCTCAGACAGAAGCGAGAGAACCCTTGAATAGTAAGTAGGGCCTTGTGGTATACATGAGGCCGAGAGGGGAAAAGAACCTGTTTCCAAAGGAGGGTTTCCTTTAAATTGAGCTTGGTGTGTGTGTGCCCCCAGCCCTCATTATGGTGGGTGCTGTTGTTACAAGTTTGCGCAGCCATCAACAAGAAGCATGACTGCAACGGGAAGCGCTTTCCTTTCCCTGCCCGTCCCATCAGGGGGGGGGGGACGGGGGGGGGGGGGTGAATTAATGAGGTGTCTGAAGTGTCATCTCTTCATCCACTCCATCTCTCCGAGAACTCCTCCTCTGAAAATGTACGTCTGGATGCCGCATGTGTCTTCCCTCGCTCGCTCTCTCTCTCTCTTTCTCTCTCTTGCTCTCTTCTCTCTTTCTCTCTCTCTCTCTTTCTCTCTCTTTCTCTGGGGACTTCATTCGATTGAGGGATGCACTGTATTGTATAGAAGCCATTGACAGTACATTGGCTGGGAGGGGACTGTTGCTTTTGAGATGGATATTAGATTAAATGTCAATGCTATGCTAATGTAAACAAGTTCCATGTGTCTAGGTGCACAAATACCTTTATCAAGGATGGAAAAAGCTCAGGTTTTCACAAACATTATTCCTCCTTTGAAGAGTGTTTCTAACAGAAATAGGTTTTGGAGAAAATAGCTATTCCTATTCAGTCTGTGAATGCCTACAGTAACAATAACGTAGGCGTTGAATACTCAGAGAGCCGTGGAAACCCGTGTGTGTGTGGAGACCACATAGAAACGATGTGGTTCATTCATATAGCTCACTTAAGTCAAAAACGCTTGACAGACCGACAGATATAGGGAGGGAGGTGGCTGAGCGGTGAGGGAGTCGGGCTAGTAATCTGAAGGTCGCCAGTTCGATTCCCCCGGCCATGCCTAAAAATGACGTTGTGTCCTTGGGCAAGGCACTTCACCCTACTTGCCTCGGGGGGGGGAATGTCCCTGTACTTACTGTAAGTCGCTCTGGATAAGAGCGTCTGCTAAATGACTAAATGTAAATGTATATACACAGTGGTGTTACACAGGGGGCGTGAGGCATCCTATGAGTGAAACGTCTTGTGTTAACCTCTATCTGGAGGAACACAGCTGTTTCTAACACCAGGTGAGGTGTCCTAGAAAAGGATGCTTGGCTGGCAGAACACGGTGTACAGTAACTTTAACATATAAACAACAGACAGCAAATTCCCCTTGAAAAGTAAGTCGCACTCCAAAATCGTTGTCCTTGTTCATAAGGTCCTTATATGTCTTTAGAGTGTACGGTTTTCACTCATCAATTCCGAAACTGATTCAAATAAACTGGTCGTTGACGGGAACAGGAGAAATCAGTCAGGATTTCAGGGGAGTCAGGTGGCTGAGCGGTTAGGGAGTCGGACTCGTCATCTGAAGGTTACCGGTTCGATTCCTGGCTGTGCCAAATGACGTTGTGTCCTTGGGCAAGGCACTTCACCCTACTTGCCTCGGGGGGGAATGTCCCTGTACTTACTCTAAGTCGCTCTGGATAAGAGCGTCTGCTAAATGACTAAATGTAATGTAAATGTAAATCATCATGTATGTCAGTCCAACCCCAACCCCACTAGAAAGCTGTCTCTCAGCTGCCACCCGACACAGTCACCACCCGGCCCCTGTGTTTGTGGTGCCCAGCTACGCACCGCACTCCAGCAGGGCTTAGCGCTGTTGCACTAGCAGACACATTAGAGCGCTTAGTAAGCAGCCCGAGCGATTATGACGGCGCTGTCATTGATGGATGGCTGACGTCAGACAAGAGAGAGAGAGGCACGTTAAGCCTTGTGTTGGATCACCCGTACACCCTCCCCTCAACCCTCAACCCTCCCTCCCCCTCCCCTCTGTCTCTCTAATCCGTTTTGGTTTGTAAGAGCACTTGTGTTTGTGTTGACGGAGTAGTCTCTCGTAACCTCCCGTGGGCCGCTTACAGCCCGTGGTTTCCTCGAAAGGCTTCGTGGCACTTGTAGCTCGTGTGATCCGGATAGGATCTCGCTCATTCATTGGATGCCGCAGCAGCGGGTTTTGGGTCGTGTGGCGCCCCAGGATAAATCCCATGAATGCTGGCCTGCCTGCTATTCATAGAACACCCCCGACAGCAATTGGAACCATAGCCGACTCCTAAATCATCCCATCGATCTCCCCCGGGTGGAGCCGATCTGGGCTCCCGAAAAATGGGTGGAAAGCGAGAAGAGGAGCTGTCGTCTAGTTATTTTTGCGACCCGGGCTTTTGACCTTTTTCCCAGCGGCGCACTGCACCCTGGGAGAACGGGTGTCTGGGTCAGTGGAGCTGTGCGTCCCCGTCTCCCACTAATAACCAGGCTTCTCTCCGGGTTCCGACCCACGACGACGTGACCACATGGCCTTCTGGGTACTTTCTAACTGGGCCCCCACGACATTATGGGAGCGAGAGAAAGTTCGACTGTCTTTGGGGAAACGAACGGCACCCTTGTCTCCTATCGGTGTCGGGGTTTGTCGTCTCTGATAGCAGCGCACACCGAAGCATGGTGACTCTGACTGGCATGTGTGGCCATGTGTGCTGCGTTAAGACGCCCCTGTAAGAGGCAGAGTATGATGTAGAAACGGAGGACCATCTGATGTGTGGGTGAGAGATGATAGCAACTGACTAAGCTTGGTGCAGTAACTGTGAAAGCACAAGTATAGCATCCTGCCAACTCGTGTTAGTGTTTGAAATGCGATGAGGCACTTGTTGGGCTTGGAAGATGGAATAAACGAACTGATACAGGGAGTATATGTATCCTAATGAGAGTAGAGTGCTCTTTTAAAACTTTGGGGGTTTGTTTTCCGGCTTGCCTTGCCTTGAACTCCTGTCAGGAAGTGTGATATGACTAGGCGTTTTCCTCTCTTCTAACAGCCTTGCTTTGGGTAGTGTAGACGACACACGCACACTCACACCCACGACCGAGCGTATGTGTGTGTGTGTGTGTGTGCGTTGTCTTCTGCAGTCAGCTGAAAGGCGACACGACAAACATACACACCACAGATTCTCATTTCTTTTCCAAAGCCTTCTGACCTTGATTTGGACTTTTTTTTCTTTCTCACTAATCGAACACTAATGTATTTTCTTTACAATTTGACAAGATGTAATCATGTTTGGGCAGCATTCCTTTCCACCTCTGAATCTGTCTCTTTCATTCTATCTCATTCTATCTATTCACTTCTTTCTCTCTGCACACCTGCATGCAATCAGTGTCAAAAATGCACTAAGGATAGTATCACAATTTTATTAGAAAAATTAGATATTTTCATCTCTCAGTTTTGCCATGCTTGGAGCATATAACAATACAGTAAAAAACCCAGACCCGAGAGGATAGTAAAGCAGATTTCGACGATGCTGTTGCAGCATTTTGTCATTCATGCCGTTACTATACAGACACTGTAACATTCCTAACACAGAGTACAAACACCTGCCCAAACACGTCATGTCCGATAACAAACCGCAATTAATTAACATTTATCTGAATAACAAGAAATCCCCCTTCAAAATAAACCAAACAAGACTGAATTTTGCAACTTAAAACGTATGTGCTGAATACTTGTACCAGCCCAAGGCACCCAGGCTTTAGCATGTTGGCAAGTAACGACATTCTTACAGAAACACTTGAAGCAAACGACAATTACAAAAGAATGACTTTTACAGTCCGACTTTGCAGTGTCCTTCAAAACGTACCCTCCTCCCCTGGCTTTCTTCGTCAGTCACAGTGCAAGTTCCGGAGGGGCGGGAGAGAGGGGAGGTTTGGGACGGAGCTGATTTATCGAGAGGTCAAACATCATCACTTCACGGCGTCAAATACTGACAAGAATTAGACGGACAGCGTAATCTCCCACTCTCAGAGGGTGAGAATGGTGTGTAATTCCGCAGCGGGTTGTGAAATGTCCAACATAAGCTTGGATTGCCCCGCTGCCGGTCCTGGACAAAATATGCGAATCAAAAAGCTCAAGTGCGCTTGCAACAAAACTCCCAAGAAAAAATTGAAACAGATACCAACACTTTCCAACAGGGGTTTCCAAAGACGAATGTTTTTTTTTTCAAGACCATGGAAATGTTTTGTTTTGCACATAAATATCTAATCATGAATAGAAATCCCAGGTTTAAGCTTATCATTAAATAAATATCTAATTGTCTTGAACAAAGACAAAAACGACAGAAGCTCAGAAATACACGCAGGCCTTTTTGTCATGACGAAATGCAGTTCAGTTGAGCGAACGACATGGCTCGAATGTCCATTTAGTAGCTCCACCGAATATCTCTATGTTGGTCTCCGACCAAGAGAAGACGTTGCCAGCTTGCGCTTTGCTGTTGCAGGTTGCCAGGTTGTAGATCTCTCCGATAGAAAGCTTCCTATCCCACATGTTCAAATTTGCCAGCTCACCAACAAATGCTTGGGTGGCGTCGAACCCACCTCCCAGAGTGTCCTGCGAAACAAAGACACAAGTTCAAGGTTAATTTGTTGGCACGAGATTTTGGAGGGTTGGATGGATTTGGATGGTGTCTGTTATGTTGGATTTGGAGATGCAGTGAGGACTTGGGAATGTTCACGGACAGTCAATGTCGAATGACGCTGCTCCCTTCAAGAGCCCTTAATGTCCTATAGGCCTACTATCACGCACGTATAGGTTTTTATACAAATATTTTTATACTAATATTTCTCATTTGTTATATCGGTGTAGGACAATCCAATGAGCGCCAATGGATGTATTCACCTAATGTGGTGGTATTCCATTCTAATGGGTAGCTCGGGGGCCTTATTAGGTGGGCCGACCTTAATTGGCCAGCTCATCAATGTCCTTACAATCCCATTACATGAATATTCCTTTCTTTGATCACTGTACTAGTGGCGCTTTCTAGTATTTTAATATTTCCTTGACTGATAATAAAAACTTGTTTCTGCCTGGTACTGTGATTTGGAATGATAAGATTGATAGTAGCCCTTCAGCAATCCGTTCTCACCTGCTCCTGGCCGAGGACCAGCACGCCCTGCGGTTTGATGGGGTGATAAGGAGCCAAGTTCTCCCCGCTGCCCCTCAACACTCCGTCCTGGAAAGCCTCCCACACCCCGTCGCGCGTGGTCCAGGTAATGCAGATATGATGCCATTTCCCGTCGTTGATGATGAAAGGTAACTTGGCCACCTGCAAGAATGTCAAGATGTTCATTTAAAATCTCAAACAAGGATGCCTAATCTTTCATTATCTTAAACGTTGCATTTTCCTCTTTACCTAAATGTTTTCTGACAGGCTACACAGGTCATTTGTCAATAGGCTACGACACCAAAAGGCTGATTTTATTGACTAGGCCACATTTTCAGTTGCGCATTGTAATCCATACATCTATGCGAGCTCATTACCTTGTCATTGATCAGTATCTCCATCGGGTTGTTCCCCCACTCTATCAGCACCAGTTCGTTGGCCTGTCCCGGGACAGCGTAAGAGAAAGGTGTGCCCACCCCAGGAGACGCGTTGGACTTAATCCACAGACACACGGTGAAGGCGTACATCTCAGGCAGGCTCCTCTTGGATTTGGCATACATGTAGTTGGTCCTCAACGGGAAGGTCAGTTGAAACTTGTCCAGTGGTCTGTTGTCTTTTCCTGGTGGACGAAACACGGCGCTATTGTTTAGAGACTATTCGGATGGTTTCCCCTCATGTTTTATGGATAGGATGAACCCCAACCTGTATGGTATTAGTCAAAGAGCTTCAGGTGTAGCCTATATGAAAAGTCAAACTCAAAATTGTGGTCAGTTTGTTTTGTATGCGAAAAAATGATAGGCACACAGTAGATGAAAATTGATGTATTTCCCTCTTCTCTGCGGTAAGTGATCACGTGAACAGAAGAAACCCGAGGGAATAGTTCTCGCTTTCTCTTTCGCACGCTCTGTCACGCAGCGCTCGCACACACACACAGACACACACACACACACACACTTCCCTTACACACTCTCTCTACACTATACAACGTTTGTTCTCCGGGATGGTCAGTAACGGACTGTTCTAAACCTTGATCGACTTTACAAAATGCGCTTGTCTGTGCGCAGTGCTGGACATGGGCGCATTTAAACAGCACCCTTTAAAGTTACAGCGCTGCTATGCGACTGCTGCAAAACCAACGACTTGCTAACAGGGTAAAGCGTCCGTTTTCAGTTGCTCTCCCTCAGGTGACTTATCGGAGCATGCCGTCGCTGTAATAATACAATGACTGAGATTATGCAAAGTATTGCAGCTCCCACCCCCTCTCCGTCTCCGCGCGCACCGTGATTGCTGCGGCACTGTTTTGACAACAGTGTTGGCTTGGAACCTATACGCTCTGCGTTTGTTTTATCTCGAACGATTAAGCGAATTTGATCACTTTAAGCCTTCATAATACACGACCCTCATATTAGATATTCAGGAATGGGCTGCCCGTTCCGATAATATATTCAGCATCTAAACTGTTACTGCCATGCTATGCATTGCAAATATGAACGAAATCCTGCAGATTTGATTTCCGAGTGTGCTCATATTGTTCAGGTTTTCTTAATTCACTCACCTTTCTCTAGATCCGTTATCCGGTGGTGCATTGTGGTCAGCGTGGTCTCCACTCGGTTACGCTGGTCCGTGTCGTTCTTCTGACCCGGTTTGGTCTCCTCCAGCGTGTTGACCCGGGACAGGACCTGCTTCTCCATGTCATCTATCTTGTTCTGGAGCAGGTCCTTCAGACTGTTGGCTTGCACCGAGCCGTTGTTTCGGCTGTATTGCTGTTTACGGGACAAAAGGGACAGACAGATACAAAGGGTGAGGGAAGGACAGAGGAAGAGAGTTGGGCTATTTAAAGAGGAAGATCTATATGGGTGCACCTACAAAGCAGGGTTCCTTGAGGGTAAACCGCGCTTATCTCACCGCGAGGCTTACTGGAATTTGTTGTTGGATCAAAGTGACTAAATTGGTCAAAGATGCGAGGGCGTCTGACCCCATTGGGAGTCGCGCGCGCTGTTGGATCTAGTCCCTGTTTTAGTAGCTAAGGCAGGTGTAGGTCATTGAGAGGCTATGGCATTATAGAGTGGAAACAACCTTATAGGTAGCTTAACAGATGCCTATTTGTGCTTACAGTAAACACTACAATTACACTACAAAAGCTATTGAATGTGCTAAAACTGCCAGTCCATGCCTACCTCGAGATTCTCCAGCCTTTGTTTTAAGGTCTGTAAAGTCTGTCCGAGTTGAGCCAGCGTGTCCGTGGGGCCCCGCGAAACATCCCCCATCGTGTTCTTGGCCCCAGGCCGCCTGCCCGCTGCTCCAGCCTCGGGCAAGCTCTGGCTCTCGCACCGGCTCAACTTTGACGTTAGTTCCCTGATTGTCTCCTTTTGGTTCATAATTGTCTCCTTTTGTTGAAGCACCGTCTCCCTCAGTTGCATCACTGTCGTCTTCAAGTCCTCCGCCGGACCGCTGTTCTGCATCGTAGCCGCGCACAAGTCCATATCCTTGGGCACTGACGTACAAATAAACTGAGTCTGTCCGAAATCTTGCGCAGACCCCTGTACAATTAGACAAGCAAGTACAAAAAGTTTCCAGGAAAATCCGTCCATGTTTCCAGGCATGTTTCTGTGAGTTTCTCTGAGATCTTGCTGCTGCGGGTGTGTTTAGGAGCGATTTCAGCACCACGGAGCTGTCTACTGAAGCTGTGAGATTTCAGAGCTGCTAGTTCTACTTTATATAGCGAGCTGGAGGAGAAGCGCAGGTTAGCTGCATCACAGTGGGGAGGGAGTCGTCCTCACTGCTTAATCACGTCCCACCCTCTTATTTAAGGTCGTCCAACTTGTCCGAGTCCTTAACACTTTTTACATTTCAAGGCAATTCACGTGTGCTACTGACCGAAATGCAGGACAGACTACTTCCAACACGGTTTCTTCGATAGGATAATAGCAGGATTCGAAGTGTTGTGAATGTATTTTGTTACATCGCTATTTAAAATGAGCTGGTCTAAAATATTTCAATGAACCACAACCCTTATTCTATTGTTATACTACAGTAGTAGGCAATTTGTAATGATGTCTTTATTTTTTGTTTAATATTTGTCTCGGTGGTCGATTATGTTCCACCTTAAGATAAGCCACTCCCAATGCTCCAGCGTAGCGGGGATCCTGGCAGCGTGCCTGTCCCACGGAGTAGCGACGTTCCCTCCCTCCCTCCCTCCCTCCCTCCCTCCCTCCCTCCCTCCTCCTCTCCCTCCCTCCCTCCCTCCTCTCTCTCTCTCTCTCTCTCTCTCTCTCTCTCTCTCTCTCTCTCTCTCTCTCTCTCTCTCTCTCTCTCTCTCTCTCTCTCTGTCTCTCTCTCTCTCTCTCTCCTTAAGGAGTGCTATCGCATCAGAGCCACATAGATGTCTTGCCAGTCTTTTTCTCACGCCTGTCTTCGAAAACATATCATGTCATGGACGGAAAATTGCTTGTGCAGTAGAGCTCTATTTCCCATAGGCTATGAGGACAAGGAGCTTTTCTCTTATTGTATATTAACATATTTTCATACAGAAACTGTAGAATAGGCTAATTCAATTAATTAAATGTATGTCTGGAATTATTTCAATGTTTAAATCCATAGGTTAAATGCATTTTATTCCACGCTTACATCCATGGTTCTGTACATCATGATGTCTGGGTGCACAAACTAATTTAGAGGCTTTACTTTAGGCCTGTGGTCTGATCACATTCCAGTATTGTGTAAGTGCTGTCTAGAAATTGTGGAGCTAGAATTTCCTATACAGTATAAGTGCTGAGTCAAATGATGGGAAAAGGAGTGGTTGACTGTTCCTTTTTCACAACCGGCACCATCGGAGGGGCGCTAAAGGGATGTGTAATGCTTTCAAATAATTAATTTAACAGGCTGTTGCATAACTACCCCCGGGGCAACCATATTAAAATTGATAAGATATGCAAGCACGGAAATACGAGGGGGAAAGTTTCTCCAGAATGATAGCCTGTTGGTGAAAATATTTGATCTTCGGTCCGTGAAATGATGAGTTTTTTTTAAATTATCAACTAATAGGAAAAGTGGATTTTGGAATGGCATGTCGGAAGCTACAGTTGGTGATTAGTTTAAATTACATAAATTCTCTTAATTTGGACATTTGGAAATGCAGAGTAGTTTTCTCAGCGGTGCGCACAGCTGCGACGTCACTGGCGCTTCAACTCTTCACATGTAGTCTGTATTTTGTAAGTAATGGACAATTCAGTTATGGAATTGAATAACACACTAGTTTATTTAATTTTATTGGAGATTTGTAAGATTATGTGAACTATCGCTACCTCAAAGCTCAAATAAAAGAGCGAATTGACCCATCAGTCCAGTTTAATTTGCTTAATTATCGATCGCGCGCGCTCTAATCAGCAAGGTGCCAAGCTGTGCGAGAGAAATAGTGAAGGTAACAAATGGTTAATGGCAAAGTCTAATTGCCGGTCCGAGAAAGCCATGTCGCAAATACACCTTATCTCAGCACTAACGCATAAAACAGAGGACCTTTACCGTTACGCGCGTGGGCACTATGTGCACAGGTCATCACGTTAAGGTTCATTATCTATCCTCTTACCCTAACCGGTAATAAAATAGCTGTTTACCATATGGAAGCAACTGAGATGAGATGCATTAGATGTCCAGCAATGATTACACTGCACTCTAACCCGTAGGGACGCATCGCAACCCTGCTGGAGAGCTTCACTCTGCCCAGCAGCTTGCCTCAGATTTCGATTCATATTCATCCTTCCATCCTCCGCATATAAAAAAAGCGCAACGCCATATGCTCAGCCACGCTTTCCCTCTCCTAGTGGATAGGCTACATCACCATGTGCCTTGCCACTTAATTTGTGATTTGCCTCAGGGAAAAAACAAAAAAACACGAAGTATCAAATAAGATGTAATTCGTGAGGACTCCTGGCGTACTTGTTCCTGAGTAATCAGATTTGTTGCCATTACGTTCTTTTTGGAGGACTTGACCGAGAAGCACCTGGCGAATGGCGCTGTTTGGCTTAAGATCAGAGAAACGACAGTTGTTGTGGTGATCAGATAGTGAATATAAATAAACTCCCCTCCCCTCCTGTCTTTCCCTCTCTTTGGGGTTATAGCCAGGCTATCTTCTCTAGACAGGATGCCACTAAGGGCCTCTGTCTGCATCCCCAAAGACATCTTAGTTCAGTTGCTTTCAGACAGGCAAGCAACTGTCTCCAGGAAAGTCTCCTTGTTAATGTGATGCCGTAATGCCAACATTGCGTCATTGGAAGCTACCCCCAAAGTCAGGGTAAAGTACAAATAAGAGCTCAGGCACACAGGCATACACACACACAGACAAGGTATCTGTGTATACACAGATACCTTGTCTACTTTTCTACTACTAGGAGAACAGACTCTGGTCTGTAATGATCAGTCTGCCTGGTCTTACTGAATAATGCAAGGCCTTATAATAGGACCCACTCTAATGGCAGAGATAGATAAGGACCATTTCACAGTCTGGCACTGCAATGCTCGTTTACTTGCTCAGCATCTGCACCAGCAGGAGAAGGCGTGGAGGGTGGAGGAGGCGTAGGGATGGAGGGATGATGATGGAGGAGGTGGAGGAGGAGGAGGAGATGGGAAGGGGAACTATGACAAATGTACAAGAAAACTAAAAAGAGTCATGGAGTGGCGTGGTTGAATCATGTGACCTGAACAATGACTGGCTTACATCCACATCTTTTGTGTTAGAAAACGTTCCCCCCCCCCCCCCGTCGTTCCTACATCGTTTTCTCTTAACACATTCCCCTGACTTCAAATCCGTTATCTTCCATGAGATATTTCGCGGTCTCATTCTACAACCGAGCCCGAGTCAGAAGTTGTCCCTGTCTGGGACTCGGAGGCGCTGCAGAGTAGGGGTTGAGTATGTTGGTGGCGGCCTCCTGCCCTGGGTCCTCGTGTGGCTGTTCTCCTGTCCCCCCCCCTGCCTCGTTAGCTCTCCTCCCACCATGCCTTGGGAGCACCCCGTGGGGGTTTATCATTGGGGACCTGCCTGCCTGGGAGCCTGGCTGCCTGTCTGACTGAAGGGTGGTCCCTTGGGGAGCGTGGCTTTGACAGAGTGAGAGAGATGGAGGAGGGATATTTGACACACACACACACACACATACTGACTTTCTTTATCTCACACTATCTTTCTCACACGCACACACACACACACTCACACATACTGACTTTCTTTATCTCACACTATCTTTCTCACACGTACACACACACACACACACACACAGAGACAGACTCTTCTCTTCCTCTGACAAAAGTCACAAAACCAACAAGCTTGCTTTGTCTCATCACTCCCAGGTACACGGCGGCACTGCGACTTATTCCCCATCTGTTCAAATCTAAAGTGACAAAAACGACTGCGAAGCGGGGCGTGTTCCACTGGCGCTGAGATAACCTGGTAATCATTCTCCAAGGCCCGTACATTAGAAGGTCTCACTACAACAGCGCTTTTCATCAACTCTCTGGCGCTGGCCTTGTTGGGCCACATCCAACAATGTTCCCACAGACTCCACAACGCCCGGCATCAACAGCAGGAGTCGGGTCAAAAACGTATGCCGACGGGAATTTGCGCTGCAACTGGCGAAGACGTTTTCGGAGGGAAGCAGATTTGACTGTAAGGTGAAGCTTTAACGAGCGTTGCTAGCCAACTATATCGGTAGTCATTTCATGAGATATTCATGCTGGAAAGCACACCACAGAGTTAACAGTTGGTGGTTATAATGACTAAACTGTGCCAACAAGCGTGTGACTTGGTGTAATTGGTCGTGTTTGTCTCTCTCCGTGCTGGTGAGGATGTGTGGTGGGGAGAGAACAGGGGGAGAGGTGGGCCTGTGTGCTCTGTTGTGTCTGGAGGCCATTTCTGTTTCTATGTCATGGGAGACAGAAAGAGGTCAATAACTACGGTAAAGAGAGAGAGAGGCCTTGACAACGCCTTGCTTCCCAATGGATCAGTTTATTTAATGGATCACCAATTATCCTGTTGTGTTCTTTTACAGATCTAAGATACTGGGGCTCATGTCGATTTTTGTGTCAGTATAGTGAGCATATTCAAACTTTTGATGTTTCATTTTTCTCATCTACAAATAGATTTTTTATTTTTGGAGATGCATCAGATTCCACCCACATCAAACACATTGCATGAGCAGTATTGGTTGGTCAGTCAACTTAATGAGTTGTGAAAAACAGGCCTACACATTGTTACAGTCATGATTTCATTGTAATGCCTGGGGGGGCTTTAACAAGAAAAAATGAAGGCTAGCTTAATATAAGCCATCTATTTTAACGTTTGTAAAGTTTTTATTTGTATATTTAGTCATCTTTTTTTCTGTACTTAATTTTTTACAGGGCACTGTTCTGGCAGTCAAGGCGAGACTCGTTTATTTCGAGCGAGAGTGGAGAGCGAAGGCTATGATCCCACTCCGCTGCGGGGAGCAGGTGTGTTTTAGGGCTCAATAATATGGGGAAGATACTTGCCCGTAAACCAGGAGGGACAGGGAGTTGGTGATTAAACGAGACAACAAGCACTCGGGAGTTTCTCTCTCAGATTCATAAAACGACCACAACTTCCTCTCGTGAAACCCCACTTTCCCTCTCAACAAGCTCACTCTGGGGATTCGTTTATCCCGGAGAATGTTCCACGTCAAAAAGAACGTCGGAGGACAGCTCATTCCAGGTGCTTCACAATCGACCGTACCGTTGCTCTCCACAGCTGGGTATCACGCAGTGACATCGACGGCTCACACACTCCGTCCTCTATTTTCGATTCGAATCTCATTAACAAGGACGCCGCCAATTAAAAGCAGCCTGCTGTCTCCTAGGCGGTGACCCAGCTCCCATCATGCCCCTCTGCAGACAGTCGGGGCCCAAAGCAGTCGTTAAGGTCACCCGTTTTTCGCTGCTGAAAAGGTTTTGCAGGGACTAGATTCACCCCAAGGAGTCTTGTGGGGACCCCGGCAGACTTCCCCGGCAGACTTCCCTGTGCCTATATAACCACTGATGAGAAATTACCCATGCAGAGATAATTAAAGTGGGACCCACAAAGTCATCTCTCAGTTCTGCTCCTCCACATCACCTTTGGCGCAGCTTGGCTTGCACATACAGTACCCTAGTTCAAGGATACTTTGTGGTGCTGTTTTAACAAGGATTAGATATTCATTGGTTATATACTTGTAGGGGAGACATCTTAGGTTAGCATAATATAGTCTCACAGTACACGTGTCCTTTGCGAACACACGGAGGGATATTTGTTTTGTGTGTTATCACAGTGAGTTAATTATGTCTCATTGACTTGGCAAAGACAAAGTACAGTAGGTTTATAGCTGTTTATTGTTCAAGAAGATCATCATGCAGACATTTAATTTGTCGGATCCTTGACCATCTCCTGGTTGAAATCATTCTAATATAAGATTCAGTTGATTTTGCATGACTATACTTTAACATCGATACAGCAATATCCTTAATAAACCAAACTACGCCACACATAGACCCTTTCATAATAAGTCAGTACATTCATACGTTGCGATTGCAGAGGGTCCTGATTTATCTGAATATCATGTTCATAAAGTCTGGTGCCATGACTACACCCTATGCCGATACTCATGCTTTCAGACTGACAGGCCCTATGCTTCACAATTTGTCTTCGGTGTAATGTGATTGATTCAGATTCCGGTTCAACATCAGGCAACAAGCTGCCTCTCTTGATGTGCCCCTGCCTTCTATCCACACACATGCTGGTGTTACAAACCGTAAAAGACCAGCCTGTCAAATCTATTTCAATATCAAGAGTATCTCTTTTGTATGTGTTTGAACGAAGGCCTCTGTTGTGTAGCTTTGATGTGATGTAGAAAAAAGAAAAGAAGATCGCTTGACATTTTCCCTGCTCTTTGTCAAGGAGCTCCGGCGATGGCTATACCAGGGCCTGACAGTTTACCCATGATGCTTTGCAGCGCTCGACTTTCATTAAGCTTGATTGTTATCATATGAAGAGCTCACTTCATCAGTCTCTTCACTCAGGTGATTCACATCTTGAGAAGCACGTTGCTTAATTAGATTTCTTTCTGTCAATTTGAAGGATTTGAACCTATTCATTTGACTTTTTTGGATTACTCGAGGGGTGCTGTTTTGTGCTCAAGTTCTCAATTCAGCCATGCTACAGCGGACAGTTTATATCTCTTCACCTTGATGATGTAACTTCCAAATTTCCGTTGGTAGCCGTGAACTCAATCTCAAATTGGTACCCGGGAACAAGGACCTCTCTTCACTGCCCACACTTTCGGTGCTGTTTAGCAGCAGCAGCTGCTGAGTGATGAATGGGGCCTCGTGTTTCGCAGGGTGGACAGTGAGCACGACGTGAGAATGAGTGTGAACACGACGCTCCTCTTCCGTTCCTCCGCGGTCGATGAGATGACAGCGTGAGGTGGCCCCTCAGGCCCTCTCTCTCTCGTGTGCCCAAACCCAAGAGGGAGAGACGGGACCTCTTCAGTCCGACTTCAAGGTCAAGGTGTCGTCTTCTTTCTCCGGCTTAATCCGCCTCTCCTTCCTCGTTCTCCTCCCGTCCCTTTCCAGCCCCCCCCCTCCTTCCCCCCCCCCCTCCTTCCCCCCCCCCCCCTCCCCCCCTATCGACTGTGTTAAATAACCCAGTGGGGCTGAGGGGATGGTAATCTCAGTACACTTCACACCCGTTCATCTGACTGGTCCAACTGAACATGACGCTTCTCTCTCTATTGATTGGAGCTCCTCTCATATTAAGACATCGATCAGCGGTAAAGTGGGGAGCACGTCGGGGGTGTTTGGATCAACCAAAACGGCCGCACGGTTCATGAACGAATAGACGCCTGTCTAAGTGGCCATCGATCGGCTGGCCTTCCGAGCCTACTTCTGATTACAGGGGAATCATATGCACGTGAAGGCCGTCTGTGTATATCTCCCAGATAATTATTTGGACAGCTCTGTCTAAGGTTACGGAGGAGGTTGCTGCTGTCAGATTTGCTTATGTATTGTAGCTGCTTGGGTGAGTCTAGATTTGACACTGGCAGGGTAGTCTGAAATTGCCGATCTGCTGGCCTCATGAAACTAATGTGATTGAGTCCAAGTCATGTTGAAATATTAAAGGAGGCTAAAGGAGTATTCCTTTTGTAGCTGATTTAACCCTCGTTAAAAATGGTATAACTGAAAATACAAGAAAAACTGCCAATATCTCTAAAACATCCCTACAGTAATGATTGTCGATGGAAATTTGAAGAAGCACACTTGGAGGATTTGATTTATGGAGATATCAACCTTGAACGTGAGTGATGAGGGGCCGAAGCTGGCACATAACTGTCTGAGAAAATGGCTGAACTTTGAGAAAATACTGCTAATAATAACGCTGAAGAAAGCAAAGCATTAATCATTGCCCCACTGTTGTTATTGATGGTCCAATGTTAGCTTGGCAGAAAAATAGCAACATGCATAATTAAAACTGGCCAGAGAAACTGGTGTTTCATCCTCCAGATACACATAACAACAACAACTTCTAATGTCCTTTGATTCCTCTGAACTTCCACAAAGAATCTCCAAGATTCAAAGTGCGTTTCGTACGGGTCATATAGCTTTTCCACAAATAGCTTTTAAGGCATCGATTCGTATAGGTTTGATTCAATTCGAGGGTGGTCCAGTTTGACTAATGTGATCTCTTATCACCAGATGTGTCTCATACTGTCTTCATTTGAGTACGGATTACCATGTGGGAGAGACTGCAAGCTCTATTATGGCTTGGCTGTCTCCTGTTTCTTACATTTACATTTACATTTTAGTCATTTAGCAGACGCTCTTATCCAGAGCGACTTACAGTAAGTACAGGGACATTCCCCCCGAGGCAAGTAGGGTGAAGTGCCTTGCCCAAGGACACAACGTCATTTTTGGCACGGCGAGGAATCGATCCGGCAACCTTCTGATTACTAGCCCGACTCCCTCACCGCTCAGCCAGCTCATCTGACTCCCACTTCTTGTCTCAGAGGAGTCACAGTTGACTCACCATCACATGACTGAAAAAAGCTACTGTGATGAATCCCAACACAAATCGCTTTCTCCGTCTCTTTCTCTTACACACACCCTCTCTCAATCAGTTTCTTCCAATCATCACTTCCTGACATCTCTCTCACACTTCCTCTCTGTCTGGCCCTCCTTACCTGTTGTTAGATCGTCCTTTGCGTGGCTCCCTTCTTCTCCTCTCTTGCCAGGACGGTTGTAATCAGTCCTCGCTCAGAGACAGAGGGAGAATTCAGCTTTTCTCCTTCCTGTCTGATTTGGCTCTGGGAACAGGTCCAGATTGAGCCCCAGTTGATCATGTCACCATGCTCCCAATCTGGAAAATAGGGAAGAGAAGGGAGAGAAGGAGAGCTGGGAAAGGTAGAACAATCTATCCCTCACCTCCCTCCCTCCCTCCCTCCCTCCCTCCCTTCCTCTCCTGCCAGCCATCACAGGGTCCCAACCTCCATCACACCTCAGAGCTGCGATTGGTTTCCCCAGCGAAGTCGACACTGGGACCAGGGAGGAGAGAACAGCTTCAGCTTGAAGCGTTTATGAGTTTCTCACACAGCCGCTGATTGCTGTATGGAGGGTGCCGCTGGGTGGTCAGTACCTCTGAAAGGACATTCGGATGATTACTGCGCTGGCGAATGCATGGAGAGGGGCTTTTTCATGGCCCAGTCTGTCTGGCCTACAACTTTCATGTTTTCTGATGAGCTGAGCGCCTGGTGGGGAGGCTGTGTGTACCAGAAACGGTGTTGTTCTGTGTCCCTCCATGAGAGGGGAGAGACAGACGCGGCTTTGCCACATCCTAGACGGCAGTGACAGAGACGTGAGAAAGGCCATCGTTTTCCTCATGCAGGAGCCGGACTCGAACACAGGCACACAAACGCTTTGAACAAGAATTACAGTAGATTCCCTGTATGTAATGTGCTGTACAAATATAGTTTGATTTGTCGGTTATTTTAACCATGTTACTGTGTGTTTGTTTTTTTGTTTTTGCACAAAGAAACAGAAAGTGTGTTTGAGCGATTTAAGCACTGCGACAGATGGAGGATGTCTTCTGTCAAAAGCACTCTTCGAACTCCTGCTGTTTGAGGAATGATCGCAGAGACAGACAGCAGAGGAGACCAGAGACAAATCAAGAGGCAGGTGTTCTCTCTGAAAATTCACTTGTCGGCAGGCACAAGTGGTGAGAAGAGGAAGGTGTAATTTAGCAAACACAAAGGGTAACCTTGAGTGAAAGAAAGACAGAAAAGGAAGAGGAAAAACTGGAATGTAAGAAGTGAAAACAGTGATGTGACCACGGAAAATGGAGTTGGAATAAAAATGCCTGCCTTTCATTTCCATTTCACAAGTTCCTTGTGTCAATTTTTTTCATGTGTGATTTTTCACTTTGCTTAACTGAATAATTTATCAGTTATTTTGTGAAACTAGATTAGTGTGCCTCAGTTTGTGGCAGCATTATAAAGATGTATATGCCTGATAATGCTAACAAACCTACTATTCTATTTAGTTTAACATTCATTGTTTATACTTTTATGCTGGGTTTGTGCCCTGTGCACTTTATGACACATATGCATCATTCTGGTATTAAGTAAACTGCTACCAAAGGCAATCTCCACAGGCTATTTCAGATCAATGCCTGATTCATCGATAGTTTTTTGTTTTGAACTGTCAAAGGGACAGTCAGTGACCATGCTGATATTTTTTTTGTGATTTCTTAACACCTCCCTCTATGCCACGGTGCATTATGGGATCATCCCAAGATGGCTGCGCCCTTGCAAAAGTGCTAAAGAAGTATCTCTCGGAGAAATTGTTGACATTTTCCGTTTATATCACGGCAACACTTGTTCCAAAGTAGCTACGGCGACACACGGTTGTGTGGCAAGACTCCACGACAAGAGACAGCGTCAGCTCGAGCCTGACAGCGCGTGGTGTGGCTGTGGCAGAGTGTCCGTGTGAAGATGGGCCTCGTCTCGAGCCCCTTCCCATAGCGAAGAGCCGCCGTGGTGGGGAAAGAAACCGCAGATTCCCCTGCAAACACATACCGCTCGAATTTGGATTTGACGGCTTTGACATCATCTACAAATTGTGGACGCTACCTTACAATTTCTTGACCAGAGTTGTCTGCGCTACCGCATCTGTCATAGTCAGAAGCCGGAGAGGTTTCCAAGCCCGAATCGAGCAGAATTCAATCGCGCCAAGGTCTGCATCTGCATGCTCCCCCCATGTGAAAAGCGCCATTTCTGCACATCTCTACTACTTGACATGTACCGGTGGCTAGTCATGTTGAAATATTTTGCATGCAATAGACGACGCAAAACATGTTTAGTCTGTGTAGTGAGCACATGTGGCAGGATTAGCTCCTTGTCAATCTGGCCAACGTCAAAATGTTGCATGTCACACAAGCTAGCTAGTGTGGAATGCTAGCAGTGTGTTAGCCTGTCAAACTTGATACTGCTAGCAGGCTAGCTTTATCGCCAAAGCATGATCTTGCTAAACACACCCACCGCTTTGCACGAGTACAGTGTTGTGCTGAATTATATTATTGTTATCTTACAATCTTACGTCAGTTAGGTAGCATGTTAGCAAGCCTGGCTGGTTCGCTAACTTGAATCTGTCTACACGATTGAGCTAGCTAACGTCACGAGCTGTCAAGCTGGTCCATTTAACCGCCTTAAAGTAATTTTTTTGATAGACTACTATCCCTAGTTTGCAAACGTAAGCATTCTATTATTGTTCTACACTTACTATACGGGTTCACTTGTAATGCTTTTCAAGTATGATTATACAAATATTGAATGATCCAGCAAGGGTCAAGTGAGTACGTCTCACATTTCACTATGCACAGAGAAAACAACGGCAGTTGTATTGTAACTTGAAAGCTAGTAGTAAGACGCTACTCTGGCCTATACACACATGCCTTTATGAAGCCGGCTTTGGCCAATAGCAAGGATCTTTTGTTGTTGCTAAATAGCCTATCGTCTCTGAATGTGTACAAAATACTGTCAAGCCTACCTGCAGCTACCCACTAGTGACTAATCCTTCTTTCTCCACTGTAACCGATGTGGTTGTGTCCCCTTGCTTGATCTAAACCACTTCCCCTCCTTCTCTCTCCTGTAGGGCCCTGATGAAAATGGACTCAGAGCTGCTACTCTCGCCGGTCGTGGGCCTGGCGGAGGAGGAGGAGGCGGATATGACCGACTGGAACCTTCCGCTGGCCTTTATGAAGAAACGCCACTCTGAGAAGATCGAGGGCTCCAAGGCCCTGGCACAGAGCTGGAGGATGAAGGATAGGGTAAGAATGTTCACAGAGAGAGATTCAGAATGTTCACAGAGAGAGAATCAGAATGTTCACAGAGAGAGAATCAGAATGTTCACAGAGAGAGAATCAGAATGTTCAAAGAGATGGAACGAGAACGTTGAGAACTCTGAGGTTCTTTGACTTTGTCTCTCTCTCTCTCTCTCTCTCTCTCTGTCTCTCGCTCTCTCTCTCTCTCACCTTTCTCTCTGACCTTTCTCTTGTGTCCTTGCCAGATGGTGGCCCACTGAAGTTTGTCCGTTATGTGTGTATACAGTTCAGGCAATGTGCGGTTACTTCTGCCTCTTGGTCTTCAGCTCGGTGCGTGTGGTGTTGTGAGTTGTGGATACATTGTTCATTTTCGCATGGTATGGTAAATGATAGTGCTGGTCTAGTATTGATACAAATAACCATGGAATTCCCTTGTTGAGGCAATTAGAATAAGAGAAGGATCAGACAAAGAGGAGTAAGAACAGACGTAGATTTAAATGCTTTATACAATTTTGGGCCTCCTGGGTAATGAAGGTGTAGGCCGTTCATTATGCTCACATCAAAGCAAAGTTTCCTAACTGCAGCTGACACTGAATTGCTTATAACCTGAGAAGTGAAATAGTCTGTGGAAGTTTTACTGATGAACTCTTCTAAACAGGTTGATGTAGGATCACGCCACTGTTTCCCTCGAGGTGTCGAGGTGTAACCCTGTAACAGTTTGCCTAGCGTCTGTCATTTTTTTTCATCACAGGTAATTCATTTTACCCAGCTAAAGGCTAACACTAGGCTTTGACAGAGTCCAAATTCAAGACTTTTCCCCCGTGGATGGTGAGTGTGAGCTTTTCTGCTCATCTGTTAAACCGATAGAACTTTTTATTACAAAGGTAGCTAGCGTTTGATCCCTGCAGCGGCCAGCTAGCTATGGAGAGCTATAGCCGCAATAATGCCAAATGTCACACTGACATGCATTACACAGGCGGTCTTGGTTTCCCCACCGGCTATTAGACGCTCTGCCCAAAATGAAAATTTTAACACCCCCTCAGCTGTTATGACTTTGAATTACACTGTGCTGCCGTATGAACGACTAGGCTTCAGGGAACGTTGAAGGAGAATTTACTATGAAACACGGGCCCCATATTCATTACAAGCTGTAAATGAGTTTGCAAGGCTTTGACAAAAATTTCTCCCAGTACCTATTTTAGCCACCTTTCCGGATGTCTCCTGGTGTTTCATGAATTATATTCGACACTTCGGTGGGCTTTCTGTTGATTTACAGCATCACTTCCCCCCCTCCCCCCCCCCCAACTTGTCAAAGCCCAGGTTTTCTATCTTTGCTGGCCTGGGTCATGTTTTCTCCACTCTGGTCACGCAGGTTGATTTAAACCGATCGATCGGCTGATCGATTCCGAACAGATAGCCTAATTGGGAAGAGAGTCTCCGCTGATTTGGCATTTAAACGGTTAAAACCTTTGTCAGGAAGGAAGGGGGGGGGGGGGTCACGTGACGGGGCTATTGAGTGGTCAATAAATGATGTGCTGCATCATGGGAAATCAGCAGTTCACACTACAGTCAGACACATTCTGCCGTCTGTGGATAAGAGTCGAGGGGGGGGGTGGACCAATTCCAAGGCCCATCACTCAAGATGGGAGGTTCAGTCCCTGCGGAGGTGTCTGCGATTGAGTTGTGACCGTGTCGCCGTGGGCACCAGCTAGGCGCAAGTGTTTGAATTGTGTTCAGGGGGCTCCGTTGAGGTTAAGTTCAGGGTCAGGCCTTCTGTGTTTTGCTCTGCGACTGCACTGCATGAAATTGCACCGAATCGGAAACGAAACCTGTCCAGTTAAGGCAGATGCTAAAGGACGTGGACTGATGGCTTGGGAGTTAAAACACTTAAGGAGCCGTCAGAGCTTTGTTCAGATGAAACCCCGCTGTGTGTTTCTCAAATCCCCCCCCCCCCCCCTCCTCGGATTTCCCTGCAAACTCACAGGGCTGGTTCATGGCTCTGTGTCGGTCCATCTGGGAGACGCAGACAGGCGAGCGGAAGAGGTGGAAAGGGGAGAAAACGCATTGGCGTTTGCGCGACCGCTCAACCTCACAAACATCGAGCACTCAGCAGGCATCCAATCCACTCGGCCGCGCGTCTTGCGCAACAGTAGGCTCAAGCAGGCACGTCTTCGCTTAAAGTATTTCCTGTACGCCGAGGCCCCGGGGGCGGAGCCAGACTGTTTACCATGCGTCTCTCCACCTGGAAGCCAGGCCCAGGCGGAGCCATGTTGAGGTGCGGGTGGAGGACGCACCTGTGTGTTTGTGGTCGGCCCTCTACCTCTGGCCCCGTCATTTCAGAGTGATGTGTACGGCCTCGTTTTCAGTTTGTACCACCATACAGCCCCTGTGGTGGCTGTCCACAAACCCCTCCGAGAATTCCCCAGTGCGGTGACACGTGAGGGCTGATATGTGTATCAGATGACTGGTGACCCATGGAGACACACACACACGCACGCGCGAAGTAGGGGGAGACACCAGCACTTGAGATCTCAGGCCTGGCTCACTTCCCCCATTTGTTGATCATGTTGTATAAGGGACATGGGAACATATACAGATCTACCCAACCAAGCACACACACACATGCTCACGCATGCATCTCTCTCTCTTTCTCTTTCTTTTTTCTCGCTCTCTCTCACTCTCTCTCTCGCTCTCTCTCTCTCGCTCTCTCTCTCTCGCTCTCTCTCTCTCCCTCTCTTAATGTATCTCTCCTATAACAACACAATAAAGAAACAGTCAATGTTTAATCATTTGCAAACACTAATAAAACACTGGGGAGCACTGCTGTGTACCCAGGAGTGCCATAAATATTCATCTGCTTTCTGTATCAATAAGTTGTAATTCTGCTAAATAAGTGCAGTCAATGCACACAGTTCATTACCTACCTACACTGCACACACTGCACACATCCAGTCATTAATGCCTGAAAACAATATTTATTTGCATCCTTTTAAAATCAATAGCTCACACCTATCATTCAGAATTGTAATGGGCTCCCCTTCTCTTTACTCACGAATATGAGCATTCTCACTCTCTTAATCTTCTGTGATATTGAAATTTATGCTCCAGGGAGTGCTGGCTTGTCCTAAATGGATTTACACTACATCCTTACAGACTCGCGGTGGTATCAAGTCCGCTAATTGCTGACTCTGGTTTTGTCTGCCTGTCGACGGTCTAATAGTTCTGTGTCTGTAATAGAATTGTGTTCCGTTTCCTTTTGTTAGTCCTTTATGCTCTAACACTCGTATTGTCATGGCAACCAAAGACATGTTGGGAGATGGGAGGACTCGGCCTTGCGGCTAAGCGGCAGGCTCGGTGGAGATGGAGTCGAAGCCTAATAGATGCTGGATTCCAACTGACATAGATGGACACAGAGCGAGGAAACGGGATGCCAGTGAAGTTGGCTGTGTGTGTGTGTGTGTGGTGTCTGTCGTTTGTGTGTAAGTGTGTGTCCTGTGTGTGTGTGTCTGTCTGTCATTTGTGTGTGTGTGTGTGTCCTGTGTGTGTGTGTGTCTGTCTGTCTGTCTGTCGTTTGTGTGTAAGTGTGTGTGTGTGTCCTGTGTGTGTGTGTGTCTGTCTGTCCTGTGTGTGTAAGTGTGTGTCCTGTGTGTGTGTGTGTCTGTCTGTCGTTTGTGTGTAAGTGTGTGTCCTGTGTGTGTGTGTGTGTGTCTGTCTGTCGTTTGTGTGCATGTCCTGTCTGTGTAAGTGTGTGTCCTGTCTGTGTGTGTGTGTGTGTGTCTGTCTGTCCTGTCTGTGTAAGTGTGTGTCCTTTGTGTGTGTCCTGTGTGTGTGTCCTGTGTGTGTGTGTGTGTGTCACGTAAGCCCGTCACCCTTCGTCCCTCCGAGCCTCAGTTTGCTCAGTTCACTTAGTGCCATGCTGGCAGCCTGCTAAGCAGCAGGCGGGGGGGGGTGGGCGGCCCAGGGGCCTCCAGGTTGCTGGACGTCCCTGGCCTGGCAGGGCCCCTGCTCAGCCTGCAGGGAGGATCAATGCTCCCACTGGTTTTAATGGCCTTCATTTATCGCAGGTCTTACAAATGGAATAATCACTGACCATTGATCTGTATGCAAGGAGGGGCTGTAAAAGGGAGGGGGGGGGGAGGAGGAGGAAATGGCGTGTCGCCTGTAGTCCCGCGCCATGTTCTTAATGAGAGAGGGGGAGCTGCCAATCCAGTCGATTACACACACATTTTTGCGCGAGAGTGTGTGTGTCCCTACTGTGTATGCATGCTGTGTGTAGTGTGTGTGTGTGTGTGTGTATGCTGTGTACTGTATGTGCTGTATGTACACATACATGCTTCTCGCCATATGGAGCTTGATCAGTTAGGGCCGGGTGTGTCGTCTGGCATCACACGCAGACATGCGTCATATTTAACAGTCCTTTTAATGAATTCTCTCTCTCTCTAAAAATGTTAGCACGTCGGCCAGTGTGTTTGCTCTCTTTCCCCGGCCCTCTCGTACGTCAACACACAGCAGGATTTATGAGATTATTGGAAATCCATGAGGTCCAGGAGACCTGTATAAAAATGTTGTTTTGTAGAGACTATCCCCTCAGATTAATGTTCACCATCACATTAACAGGCAGCGCCAGGCTCCTGATCTACAGGCTCTAGGTAGGGTGTGTGTGTGTGTGTTTCTCTCCTCTCCTCCGTCTCACCCCCTCCTCCTCTGGCCTGATCCCCCCCCCCCCCCTGTCCTCTCTTCTCATTTTCTCCTCTATCATTTCGCTTCTTGTTTTGGATAACCTCTGGCATTTTGTTGTTGTCGTTAAATAATGCATTTCTTCTGTAGTCTCCCTGTCGGGATGGTGTCTGAGTCGTCCAGGTGTGTGAGTGAGATGTGTCGGCTCAGAGCGTGTCTGCTCTGACGTACCGACACCGTGTGATGATGTCACACGGCCCAGTCCAGCCCTGCACGGCAGCTCAGGTTGTCCCTGATCTGGGTTCTGCGCTGGCCTGTTCCCCCCCCTCCCAGATCGAAACCAGCTCAAACCCTAACCCCCAACCCACTTTTATTCTCATAATTTATACTTCCCACATCCGGCCCAAAACACTAGTTTTAAAGTTCAAGTTTATTGTCAGATGCACATAAACAAGTCATTGGGATTGTGTGACAGCGAAAGGCTTGACTTTCTACGACAATCCTGACTGGTCTGTGGTTTCCATGGTGAATGACAGGCTGCTGCCAGTGGGGAATGAATGCACACGTCTGGATGCAGAAGAGGGATGAGGGGGAATCAATGGGGAGCGCATCTGGTCGCTGTCAAGCCTAAATGCCACTTAAGTCCAATGATGAGTAAAACAGAAAAAACTCTATTCCCCAATACATCTCCATTACACCCATGCAAATGGGTATCAAATCTTTTATTAATTGCCTCACATTTGATGCCGGTGGAAACAAATAATTTCTTTTCGCTGTGATGGTAATCACCTTGGCTCCCTCGCTGGTGTGTGTGTGTTGGTGTGTGTGTGTGTGTATGTATGGGGAAGCATTTACACAGTGCTGCATAGCGACAGTTCAACCATGCTCTGATTAGAGGCTCGGTGAGATGTGCATGAGAGGGTTTTCACATCTGCACGCTGCGGCATGGACGCCATTGTGGGGGGGGAAAAATGCGGCTGACATGTTGTGCCTACAAATGTTTTGGGTCATGTGATCATGCTTTGGAAGTAGCCTACCTTTTATAGGCCTTCATGCAAAACTATGACACCAGTTTGTGAGACTGTGCTGGGTCAACTATCTGTGGGGGTGGGGGGGTGGGGGGGGTGTGTGTGTGTGCGATATCACCCACAAATGTGTCTCTTCTTCTGGGTCCCCCTGGCACACTGACCTTTTCACTAGCCTGAGGGAAAAGGCAGAGCTCCTTAATTACCTTCATAACGATACACACACACACGCCTTCCAAAGGCCACAAAAGAGCAGGGCGCTCACCCGCTGAGTCTGTATGCATTGTGTTACCGGGGTGTTATGTGTCTGACATGAGCATATGACCACATCAGTGCCCTATGCCATGCTACTGCTGTATTGACATTGCCATAAAAAGGCCCATATTAACATTTACATTTAGTCATTTAGCAGACGCTCTTATCCAGAGCGACTTACAGTAAGTACAGGGACATTCCCCCCGAGGCAAGTAGGGTGAAGTGCCTTGCCCAAGGACACAACGTCATTTTTGGCACGGCGGGGAATCGATCCGGCAACCTTCTGATTACTAGCCCGACTCCCTCACCGCTCAGCCATCTGACTCCCTCTCTCCACACGTGATAGAAGCAACACTGCAGGGGTTGTGCATCCTAGGATGTGAGACAATCGCACCTCCATCGACACATCTCATCTATACAGGAGGTGACCAGTCGCCAGTCAATACAGGGTGGATGCATGGGTGGCATAAGTGTGTAAAGCGCACGCTCGCACACGCAGACATGACTCATCACCCCATCTTTCCTATTGACCCGTGCATACATGGCTGACCCGTGCTCAAAGCAGCCGAGCAGGACATTGGATTGGCTTAAGTCCAGGAAGTGAAGTCACGTACCTCACAGGGACATTGTAATCCAGAGGTCATTGATCGCTCTGTCTGTCACCTGCTGTCTCTGAGTCTATTGGGTGACACGGGGGCGGACAGGGACCCGGGTGTCAGTGACTCAGATTGCTGTGTGTGTGTGTGTTGGTGTGGATCTGTTGCATCAGTCTGTGTTGATGTGGATACTGTGTAAACTCTACCCTGCTAGCCTTCCCCCTCTCTTGCTTTCGCTCCGTCTCTCCATTTCTCACATTTTCCATCTCTTTTTTTCCCTCTTCTCTCCCCATCACTCCCCCATCTCTATAGCCCACTGATATGTTCTTTACCGAAGCTTAAAACATGTAGCTAACAAGCTAAATATCCGGTCTATCATGCCAGCCAACTAGACATTAACCTGCCAACAGACCAGCCAATGAATCTGCCATGCCAGAGGGCGAGGCCACAAATGCTTGTTTGTTTGACCACTGACTCACTAATGAAATGATTGAAATAGTCGGGAGGTTGAGCGTGTTTTGTATCTGACCTTCTCTCTCTCTCCTCCCTCTCCCTCTCCCCCCCCCCCTCCACTCCCCAGATGAAGACGGTGAGCGTAGCCCTGGTGTTGTGTCTCAATGTAGGAGTCGACCCACCTGACGTGGTCAAGACCTCCCCCTGTGCCAGGCTGGAGTGCTGGATAGGTAAGACCACATACACCCCCCCCCCCCCCCACACACACACACACAGACACCCAGACGAAATCAAGCGGGAAGATGAAAGGCTGCGAGCCTTCCATGCGACGGCAGCAGAGGCCTCGACACAGACGAGCCGTGTTCCTCTGCACCCGCGAACGCGCCTCAGAAGATCCGTTTGGTGTCGGGGAGTTTTGAAAGCGAGAGAGAAAGAAAGACACAGAACTTGCGGAGGTCTTCTTTCCCCCAGTGCAGGTTGAGGACAGCTGACTGACAGATGCGCAGAGTTTATTCTGGGACAAGGGGAACAACCTGAAATGCTCTCCACACCAGCGCCCTATCTAGACTACTGCAGTAAGACGCAGCGACTCCAAGCAGAGCAACATATGATGCTCATACTACCTGTATCCACACTACCTGTATCCATACTACCTGTATCCACACTACATCCATAGTTCCTGCAAGCTTTATTGACATGACGATCCAAGCCTCGACACGAACGGTGATGATTCGTCGTCGTTTTCGCCGAACGCCGTATGGCCTTCCCCTGCAAAGTGTGCACCAGGTTTTAGGACACAGACAGGAAGTGATCATCAACACGTCCGGTAGCCTTAGTCAGTCAATAACTCCCCCCCCCCTCATTGGCCACGCCGAAATCTTGATACCTCGCAACTCCCACACTCCACCCCGGTCCCTTATAGCAGTGTTTCCAAACCCTGGTCCTCGTGGACCCCCAATGCCCTGCATGTTTTAGATGTTTCCCTGCTCCAACACACCTGATTCAAATGAATGGGTCGTTATCCAGCTCTGCAGAAGCCTGCTTACGACCATTAATTTGAATCATGTGTGTTGGCGCAGGGAAACATCTAAAACATGCAGGACAGGGGGTCCACGAGGACCAGGGTTGGGAAACCACTGCCTTATAGAATCTATATTTGCTGTTTATTTATGCCATTGATTTCCTCTCGTCAGTGTTTTACTCTCTAGAGCCTCGGCCAGTCTTTGTGAGCTGTGTTATTATTTGATTAGATTAGAGGAACTGCACTGGTGTAAAGAAATGGCGGTGCGAGATTGATACCGAGGCTCCGCATTGAGTTATGTCGTTTCATAACGCCGGTATTGGGTTAGCTCGCGTGTGGTATATTTTGTTATATTCCAATGGACAAACGGCTTGTGACTGTGAAACTAAAGATCGAGGGTGATGGAGTTTACGGGGCCTCTCAACGTTTTTTGTTTTTTTTAGTGGGTGAAGAATACCATCTGGTGAATGCAGCCTTTTCTTGGTTCTACTTTTGAACTCAAACTGTACATCGTGACTGTATGTCTTTTGTGCGGTTAAATGTGTTGGGTTATATATATCTTTTGGGGTGTCTGTCCTCTTCACCACTCAGGACCAAGTTGAAGCTGCGGTGTTTACATGTGTGGTGTTCACAGTATCTTTGTTTTGCTGTTGTGGCGTTAACGGTATTTCTGGTTTCCGACCCCCAGATCCTCTGTCCATGAGCCCACAGAAGGCCCTGGAGACGATCGGGGGAAACCTGCAGAAG
This sequence comes from Thaleichthys pacificus, assembly GCA_023658055.1. Taxonomy (NCBI): domain Eukaryota; kingdom Metazoa; phylum Chordata; class Actinopteri; order Osmeriformes; family Osmeridae; genus Thaleichthys; species Thaleichthys pacificus. The sequence goes on from CM042860.1 coordinate 8,312,177, forward strand.
CAGTACGAGAACTGGCAGCCCAGGGTGAGTGGGTTCATATCATGCTGCCTCCTCCTCCCTCTCTCTTTTCGTCACGCTCTCTCTCTCCCTCTGTCTTTTAGTCGCTCTCTCTCTCCCTCTCTCTTTTAGTCTCTCTCTCCCTCTCTCTTTTAGTGTCTCTCGCTCATGTTTCCCCTTCTGTCTTTTTCTCAGCTCGATCTCTCTTCTGATATCAAGCTATCCTCTCCCCCTCTTTTGCACTCTGTTCGATTATCTTACTCCCTCAATTGCTCACATTTCTCTTACTGTCTCTCTCTTCCTCTCTCTCTCCCACACAATAAACTCTTGCGCAATGTATGTGTGTGTTTGTGTGTGTGTACTGCATTTATGTACTTTTAAGTATCATTCAAGGTGCTCCTCAGAGTGGCTCACAGCCTTATGTCTCCTATACAGGCACTGTCACTCAAATATGTATCCCATCATTCTGTCCTGCGTGCCCAAGGATTCCATCTCCTATTTCGGTCTTATCACTCATACGCACACTTTCTCACACACACACACACACAATCTCTTTTTCTCTCTCTCACATACACACACACACACACATGCTTTCTCTCTCTCATACACACACACACAGGCCACAAGTTTGGGAGTAGTGTTTTGGAATATACCGGATAGTTGTAGAATAGTGTAATAGTGTGTGCTCTCATTACTTTATGTTAATGCTAACATAAACGCTTTGCAGCACCCTTAGTGGTTATGTGCTGTATGTAGGCTTTGTGTCTTCATGTGTAGGCAACAACTGTGTCTGAATGTTATATGACTTGTACTTAAAGTTGTGTGGAGTTATTTACAGCTGGGAGTCTACTTGAGTGCCAGTCAGTCATCCAACCATCCAGCCAGCCAGTCAGTCTACCAGCAGGCCAGACTACCAGCCATCCAGTCAGTCTACCATCCAGCCAGTCAGTCTACCATCCAGCCAGCTAGTCTACCAGCCACCCAGCCAGTCTACCAGCCACCCAGTCAGTCTACCAGCCACCCAGTCAGTCTACCATCCAGCCAGCTAGTCTACTAGCCAGCCAGTCTACCAGCCAGCCAGCCTGCCATCCAGCTAGTCTGCCAGCCTGCCATCCAGCTAGTCTGCCATCCAGCTAGTCTGCCAGCCTGCCATCCAGCTAGTCTGCCAGCTAGTCTGCCAGCCAGCTAGTCTACCAGCCAGCCAGATAGTCTACCAGCCAAGGCCAGAGGACTGTTGGAGCTTTCCTTCCCTGGCTGTGCAGGGACTCTCCTTCTGCAGGGTCTCCAGTCTGGATCCTCCAGTGGCTGCAGCCTCCGTGCTGCTGCAGGAGCAGATGGCTGGGGCGGCCCTCACCTGCGGCTCCTGCACACCCACACACACCTGGCGGGAGGGGAGCCGTGTGTGTGTGTAGGGGGAAGGGGAAGAGGGGAAGGAGTGGGAGACGAATTAGAGATGGAAGGGGAGAGACAGGAGGAAAAAGAGGGAAAGGAAGTAGGCTGTAGGTCAGGAAATTCTGAGAAACGGAGATGAAGCCGATGAGATGAGTGAAAAGAAAGATGGAAAAAGACTGAGAGAGGGGGAGAGAGAGACTGAGAGAAACTGAGACTGAGAGGGAGAGAGAGACTGAGAGAAACTGAGACTGAGAGGGAGAGAGGAGGGGGAGAGAGAGAGCGGTCCAGCATGAGGAGTGTGGGCTGGCTGCCCCAGCGGTCAGCAGCAGATGCAGTGTTGGTGAGAGGAGGAGGAGGAGAGAAGGTGTGGGAGCCTGGATGCTTTTATTCTTTCCCTTTCAGCCCCCGGGCCATGCCCACTGCTAAGACCACAGACCAAAGCTTGTGTTCTACTCCTCCACTCATCTGGGACACTCTCACCCTGGTCCCTCACCTAAACCCTGGCTGAGATGCACTGAGATGCTTTCCGTCGGTTTTCACCCAGTCACACGTTTTCTTTCTTTCTTCTTTTTTTGTCCTCAGAGCTGGCAGTATCCGTCTGCTATTTTCCTTGTCTCTCTTTCTTCTCTTTTCTCTCTGTTTGCCCTCCCACTCCCTTACATTGACGCTCCCGAAGGCAAGCAATGTACTGGCTACTGCTGCCCACTCACTAACTTGTTCTCCATGGCTTCGTATCTCCCAGTTCATCGTTCTCTGTCCGTCTGTCAAGTCTTTCCAACCAGAGTTTTCTGGCTTTGAGTCTGGGCCTTGCATACTTGATACACTCTCTGACACCTCTGATAGGCTATTTCATAGCTCTGTTTTTGGGGCACTGGCAGTTATTTTGTTTTCATTAAATGCTAGTTTAACCCCAGCAGGCTAAGGCACGTTGGCTATGTCTAACTGCCCATGGTTATCATTTGTGTTCATTATTGCTTTTTTTTTTGCCCTGTGTGTACAATTAAGCATAGCGAAGCTTAGACTGACGGAGTTAATTTGGCGCACATAGCTACATTGTGTTACACACCACAATAACGGATGGGTACCCAGCTCCCTTGACTGTTATCGTTAGCGTAACGAATGGGATTGTGCTCACAGGAATCCCATTCAATTTAGTCATTATGGTCCCTTGGTTATAGCTTTAGCTCAGCCTAGCTTTGCGTAATGTGGCATGCTATTACACGAGGTTTATTGATAAAGGGTTTAGTGCTTAGCCTAGTGTTACACCCATGTTCCATTGATGAGGCACAGTGTTTAGTCTAGCTACCCACAGCTCATTGACGAATGACAAGTGTAGTCTTTAGCCTAGCCTAGCCTGGCTAGCGTTGCGTAGCTAGATACGATCAGCTCATCGATGGACAATTGCAGTCTTTATCCTAGCCTAGTGTAGCATGCTACCTGTACGTCACTCACAGATGAAGAGCCTTAAGTGAAAGCGACACCAAAGCGCTGGCAGCAGCGCTGTGTGCTGGTTGAGGTCCCCCGCCAAGGAACAGTCTTATCTCGTCATGCTCTTTTACCGAGGCCCACATGGACTTGAATGGGCAATTTTAGTCGCCACCCACGTATTTAAGAGAAGTGCGTGTGTGTGTGTCTTGGGATTGATAGCTGCTGGGGTGGACTCCTACAGCGACGTCATCGAAGAGATGCAGCTCTTGTCTTTTATAAAAATAGGCCTTAGTTGGTATTACAGACCTTCAGGCTTATTTCAAGCACCACTGCAATGACTGAAGCAGAGAAACCGGGAGTGCTGCATGCTCAGACAACACCATTGTGGCAGCGTCTTTATCACGCCGTCGCGTTAAGAGTCTAGCGGAGGCTACGACCCGACCACCGACAGCCGAGACGGCCTCGTCCGTATCCGAGTGTCAAGTACATTTGGAAAACAGGCGGATCCGTCTGCGCGAACGTGTATTACATAAGCTTATCGCCAGGGTATGCATTGTTATTAGGTACGCTACCCTCCCTCTTATCTCCGCCTGTCGAGATACGTCTCGTTCCTATTTATCCAGTCTTATCTATTCTGTCTGAAACAACCTTTAGTTTTTCCTCAGATGTCTTGATAGATTTTTTTTTTGTGTGTGTGTAGCAACCAGCACCAAGGCCCTTTGGCTCCGCGCTGTTGGAATGCCACTCCACAGATAGGAATCCCTTGTGAGGCTAGCCTCTAGCCTTTTTCATCACTCCTTGATTGTTGCCTCCCGCCATTTCTCTCGCTATTCGTTCTCCCCGTCATCATTGTCCTCCTCTCTCTCGCTAGCATTCTCTTGAATGCCCTGTCTCGCTTTCTTCCTTTTGTAATTTTGTTTTCTTTCTCTCCTCTGGGAGGGCTGAATATGTGTTTTTAGTTGTGGACTCGCTCCCCTTCCTCTAATTAGGTTAAAAGCCCCTCTTTAGGAAGTGGAGCAGCGTGTCAGAATGTCATTTACCTTTTCAACAGCCCCCTGGCAAAAGATGGCTGGCTGGCTGCCTGCGACATGGCTTTTGCGCTCTCCCGTTAACGCAAGTTACCTGGTCTCCTGTGTCTCTCTCTCCCTCTCCCCCCCCCCCTTTTCTCCGCCAATCTATCTTTCCCACATATTTCTACTTCTCTCTCTCTCTCTCTCTCTCTCTCTCTCTCTCTCTCTCTCTCTCTCTCTCTCTCTCCTTGGTCTTTCTCTCGGCCTCCTTCTATCTTTCATTTTCCCGCCATCTCCCTCTTCCTTTTTGTCTCTTTTGCACTCTGTCCCCTCCACCCTCTTTTTATTCCCCTCTATCTCCTATCTCTCCTATCCCCTTCTGCCCCTCCTATCTCTCCTATCCCCTCTATCTCTCAGTCCTATCACACTCTACCCTTTTTTTATTCCCCCTTATCTCGCCCGCCCCTCTCTCTCTCTCCTCTCCTGCCTTGCTGCTGTAGTGTGTGTGCTGTGCTGTGTGAATCCCTGCTGTCCACACTAACCCTCCCTCTGCATTATTTATCAGACCGCGGCAGCACAAACACTCGCCTCTGATTGGCTCCAAGACCCGCTCTTATTGCCCCGGCAATGTCGAGATCACACAGCAGGAGTGAGGGGAAGAGGAACGAGAGAGAGAGAGAGAGAGGAGCAGTAACATGCTTGGGCAATGCGGTAGTCCGGGATTGTCATGAATCAGTCTAGAAATAGTAACACCTGTGTTTCATTTAACATTTCTCTCTCTCTCTCTCTCTCTCTCTCTCTCTCTCTCTCTCTCTCTCTCTCTCTCTCTCTCTCTCTCTCTCTCTCTCTCTCTCTCCCTCCCCCCCCCCTCTCCATGTCTATATGTTCAGTCCCAGTTTGTCTTCTAACTCTGTACTTAGTATGCATGCCATCACCAATGCGTCAACTTGCATACTATCTATTATAGATAGTATGCAAGTTAGAGTACTAGGACTGCCGAATCAGGAGTGGGCTGTCCTGTTTGATTTTGAGGGGAGGTGAGGTTAGCTTCAGGATGGATGAAGAGGCCCCTGTTGGACAGAACAGATTTCCTCTTTCGCACATTCAATTCAATTTACTTTATTGATCCCGAAAGAAATCCACATAACCATCCCAGGTCATCGTTCGTTAATGATTATTTTGGGACCTGGGGGAGGGGTGAGGATTCAAGGGGCCCTTTAGAGACTAAAGGAACTCTTAATTTGAACCCATGTTAAAATGATAGCCAATGCTTCGCCAATGGGGGGTTATGGCGATGATGGTGAGGAGTGGGAAAGGCTCGAGTTAGAGTCCTGAGCGGTTAGGGAAGCGGGCTCGTAATCTGAAGGTTGCCAGTTCGATTCCCGGCCATGCAATATGACGTTGTGTCCTTGGGCAAGGCACCCTACATGCCTCGGGGGGGGGAAATGTCCCTGTACTTTACTGTAAGTCGCTCTGGATAAGAGCGTCTGATAAATGACTAAATGTAACTTAGCACACGGGGAAGACATACAAGCGTCTGCCGCCCGTGCGACTGGGAGATCCATAAACGCTGTGGTCAAGGCAGCGCTGTGCCCGAGGGAGACGAGCCAGCTCTGGGTATCGATCAGCCCCCGTGCACCCCCATCACCTCGTAAATATCCTCCTCAAGACAGCCCTCGCCGACCGCCTAGCGCTAATCTGACCGGCGAGAAAAAGAGATTAGGGGGGGGGGGGATTAGGAAACGGATGTGATGGTTTGACATTAGGTGTGGACGAGGTCACGAGGTGAAATTAAAGTGTCGATGTGAGCTGTTGTAAAAGTATGGACAGTGGCTCTACTGTGAGGGCTTCCACTGCGGCTGTAGAAAGGAGAGGGAGAGAGATGGGGAGAGAGATGGGGAGAGAGATGGGGAGAGAGATGGGGAGAGAGATGGGGAGAGAGATGGGGAGAGAGATGGGGAGAGAGATGGGGAGAGAGATAGGGAGAGAGATAGGGAGACAGAGGACTTTAATGTGACACCACATGGATTTTTCTGCGCACACTGTATAGTCAATATTCCTGTGACAGCCATTAGACTAGATTGGGACAAAAACGGGATGACTGTTATCTCGACATGACAGGTGTGTGTGTGTGTGTGTGGCCGTTTGCAAACATGCTCGAGAGAAGCGAAGGCGACGTATTTGATTGCGGAGGGGCCAGAGTGACTGTCGCGTGAGCGGACCTCGCCTCAGCTGCCCGGGCGAGGGAGAGAGTGCTGTGTCACACGCCATTAGACCCGCGGCGCGCGGGAGAACTCGCTCTGACTGACTGCTCGTTGGGTGTCATAAAAGTGACGGAAGAGAGCCGGCAGGGTGACAGGGCGCGTTATGAAAGTGGTGGTGGACGGGATTGATGTGGCCACGGCAAACATGACTGAGGTGTGGAGGAGTGTACATCTGCCCGCGTGGGTGTATCTTCTCTTCCCCCTGTGTGTGTGTGTGTGTGTGTGTGTGTGTGTGGTGAATAGCTCGTGTGTCCCGCTGTTCTCTCGCCACCGTGACTCATCTCTCAGCTGCTGCTCTTGTCACGTTACTGTGTCAGCGATGCTCAGAGACAAATGGCCGGTATGGGGCTATTAGCAACACACACTGGCTGCGTGTGTGTGTGTGCATACACGGGGACTTGTTTGGGAGTGTATGCACGTGCAATCTTCTGCGTTGGAATGTGTGTGTGTGTGTGTGTGTTTTTGGCCGAATTGGTTTTCTAGAGGTGCGTGGTTGTGTTTTTGTGTAGGTATGTGCACGAGATCTTTTTGTGTATGTGCCCGCTTTGGGAGCATTGGGTTTAGAGAGGTGTGTGTGTGTTTGTGTGTACGCATACACAAGATTTGCGCATGCGCTGGCACCGGCCACTGGACCCCGGCCACGGAGGAAACAGAGCAGGAGGACATGAGGCAGGAAGACAGGATATGATGCAGGAAGACAGGATATGAGTCAGGGGACAGGAAATAATGCTCCACCTCCTGTTGGAGCCAGAGGCCCAGCAGCCATGTGTGAGAGGCGGCCCCGCTGAGACCGGCACCTGCGCTCAAGTCCAACCCCACGTTGCAAACTTTTTGGAAAGTTTCACCGTTGGCATGACCGTGTGGGTTCTTGTGTGCCGCACTCGGGTTCCAGCCTAGAGCTTCCGTCCTTGTGCGTTATCCTGTTGTCCTGGTGCATTCACGCGCACTCGCGTTCTAGCCTAGAGTGACAGTCTTGAAAACATGATCCTGTTGGTCTCGAGCCATCTGCGTGCAGGCTGTAATCACCCTTCACTCTGAGCTATGTAAACATCTAAAGAGTGTTCATGTACAAGGTGCCAGTACATGATTATGTACAAGTGTGTGTGTGCGTGTTTGTATTAGTGTGTGTGTGTATTAGTTTTGATCTTGGTTGTACTCCCTCTGAGCTCTGGACCTTTGAAGCACCGACACATATAAGGACTTATACGGTTTGACCTCTTTAGTCTAATCCTATCTTTTCCCAAGAAAGTAGATTAACTTCTACTGTAATAGCGTCTGTTCCACTCTCCCTCCCTCCTCTCTCTTTCTCCCCCTCTCTCTCCCTCCCTCTGTCTCTCGTTGTCTCTCTCTCTTTCTCACACATACACACACACACACACACACACTTAACTAGAATAGTAAAGCTGCGTAGTAGTGACCAGTCTGTTCCGTCTGGAATCTAAATCTGACCGTCACTGTAGACGGTCCACGACCTTTGGTCCATGACCTTTGGTCCATGACCTTTGGTCCAGACCTCCAATTAGCAGGAGCAAGTCGGTATCTGTCAGATATAAGGCTCGACAACAGCTGACAACTCTTACTAATCCAAATGATTTTCATAATGCCCGCATAGAAAAGCATTAAACGCTGCTCTGACGTGTGGTCTGTCGACCAATCAGGTTATCTCACTCAGCCTTCGCCTCTCCCCTGTCGACCAATCAGGTTATCTCACTCAGCCTTCTCCTCTCCCCTGTCGACCAATCAGGTTATCTCACTCAGCCTTCTCCTCTCCCCTGTCGAAAGCTTGCAGAGTGTTTCTCCCTGGAGTCCTGGTTTCTATGAACAAGCAGTTCTTTATGCTGCATCGCCACAAAGGCAGATTAAATACGTCTGTAGAAACCCTTCTACTATACATGTTCCCTTTGTGATGCCAGTCTCCGCCATTTGTATGAGTCAGACAGAAACCACCTTCCGGAATGTATCTTCTAAGGATCACAGATTCGTTTTTTTTAAATTACATACGCACATAACCGAAAATTGGTAAAAGACAGTTTATCCCTACATGGATGTCTGGTTCGCTCTTTGAGTTCCCTCTCAACTTCAGTTGTTCATGTCGCCGCCGGCTCCTCACCGGTCGCCATGGAGACGTCGCCATGACATCAGCGTTCCTTTGGCGTGAGGTCACGGAGCCGCACGATCCACCAGCGCCTCGAGCCCAGGACCAACGCCGAGGCGGAGCCGCCTTTGTTTGCGGAGGTCTTTGTGTTCCGGAAGCGGGCACAGTCGTGTATCGTCGAAGACGGCGCGCGTCAACACGGGCGAACGTTCTTCGACGGTTCGATCGACAGCGATGTTCGCGCGGTCACTGGAATTGCGATCAAAGAGTCTTTTCTTTGTTGCGATGGAAGGTGGAAGCTATTGAAAGCGTCACAATGGAGACGACGGTGGAACCGGTTCTGTGTGGGTTGGAACACCAAGGTCTCCTCCTGAGGCGGCACGGCGGCATCTTCAGCGCCTTTCTCACTGTTTTGATGATGGGACCCAGATGCCCAGATTCTCTAGTCGGTCCCGACCGTAGAGGAGAATCTTCTCAGCATGTAAGCCATTCGACCAAGGGAAGATCCTTGTGTGAGGCTTCTTCCCGTTCAGACTCTACTGTACTCCTGATGGCCTTTTGCGGAGATCATTACCCTCCACCACTTCCCCTCCCCCCACCCCGCCCTCCCCCCCTCCTTAATGGGGCTGCTGTCTCTGGTTTCCTCAGCATCCGTCTGAAGGCTCCATATCTCAGTCGGCAGCTTCAGCGTGTGGTCGTCTTTCAAGTCCCCTTTTTCCCTCCGTTCCCTTTGAAGGCGTTCCGCCGCCGCCGCCGCTCTCGTTCTTTACCCGGAGAGAAAAGAGCGGCTCAACAGGTTCGGGAGACGGAAATGAAACGGATGTCACGTTGAACGGACGGACTCCATCTCGTGTATTTCGTAACTCCTGAGTTCGTTTTTTTTTTTTTTTCCTTCTTCGTTCAGAGTTTGCCTTTCAGTTCCACAAAAGTTCCCTGTCAGGCCTGTGAGCGTCAAGGCCTTGGCATTCCGCCTCCGTTGGCTGACACAAGGTTTTCTCTTATTGGACGTGTTGCCGGTCGGTCCCAGGTCTGTGGAGAGATTCTATAAATAAACACCCAGAGCGGTAGATGTGATGATGCCGGCTGTATCGATGTGAGCTGGACCCTGGCAGTGGAGTCTAGCTGATGTCAGGCACAGTGGCTCTGGCCCTGCCTGTCTTTCTCAAAGCTCCTTAGAGCATCCATCCATCCCTGCCTCTCTCTCTCGCGCTCTCTCTCGCTCTCCCTCTCGCTCTCCCCCTCTCGCTCTCTCTCTGTCTCTCGCTCTCTCTCGCTCTCGCTCGCTTGCTCTAGCTCTCTCTCGCTCCCGCTCTCTCTATCTCTCTCACACGCTCTCGCTCTTTTTCATTCTCCCTCGCGGCCTGTCCCCTAAGAGTAGCGTGACTGCACAATCCTGCAAGACGGTCTATTATGCTGACTAACGAGTGTGTGGGTGTGCAGGTGTGCGTGTGTTTGAGCGAAGGTCCTGACCTGCTGTATGTCACTGGCTCCTCCAAGATGCTATTTTCGCTTGTTATGCACCGATTGCACGATAATCCCCGCAACCCGATTGGTCCGCTCTAAACATCTATTTTGGATGGAGGCAGCTATTCTCTGAACCATCAAGTACTTATCCAATATTGCAGGTTGGACAGAATCAACCAGATAATTCACCATCAATTATTTTGCCTACTCAGAAGAAAAGAATCCCCTGGAAGATTCACTTGGAGGTAGACCTTCCAAAGCAAACGTTGAAACACCGTGTGTACTGTACTGCACATCACAATACACTGCCCCATACCATAAGTCACAACTCTCCACCTCTGGAAATGTCAACATGTGTGTCAGGTCTCTGTCATAAAGCACCCCCAAACAAAACTCCCAAGTTTCCCTCACAAGGAGGAATAAAACTCAGAGGTGTGTGTGTGAGAAAGAGGGAGGTGAGTGTGTGTGTGTGTGTGCGTGAGAGGGTGTGTGTGAGAGGGAGTTGTGTGTGTGTGTGTGTGTGTGTGTGTGTGAGAGGGAGGTGTGTGGTGAGTGTGTGTGAGAGGGAGAAAGAGGGAGGTGTGTGTGTGTGCGAGCGAGGGAGAGGGAGGTGTGTGTGTGAGAGGGAGTTGTGTGTGTGTGTGTGAGAGGGAGGTGTGTGGTGAGTGTGTGTGAGAGGGAGAAATAGGGAGGTGTGGTGAGTGTGTGTGTGTGCGAGCGAGAGGGAGGTGTGTGTGTTGGAGGGTTGGTTATCAGGGCTGCCGTCGCTCTGTCCACTGTTGCGCCCCACCATGGTCTCGTCTCCACAGTTCAGCACACAGCCGGCTTTAATTAAAACAGGAGGCTCGATTCAATCTCAACCACTGTGCAGGAAACCCCCCACTGTGTGGAGAAAGTGTGTGTGACTGACGGGTTAGAACAGGGTTCAGGGGTGTGTGTGTGTGTGGTCTTTGTCGTCAAGGCGTGCTTATGTGCACACTCAATCACGCGCACTTTTTGATGGACACACCCACACACACACACACACACACGGACACACCCACACACACACGCTGCTTAGCATGCAGGTTCACTCTCCCTCTCTCCTTGCCTGCCTCCCGGCCCTGGGCCAGACAGGGGTGTTGAAGCAGCTCTGTGGCTGACCAGTGACCACAGTCCCCTGGCTCAGATGGCCATCTCCCAGACCCCCATCTTGGGTGTGTGTGTGTGTACGTGTTTGTGTGGGTATATGTGTGTGTGTGTGTGTGTGTGTGTCCAGAGTGGTTTCCAGGCTGGGGCTAGGGCCTGGCAGACGAGGCTTACCAGGACAGGCGGAGGGAGAAAGGGGGGGACAGACCCGACTGCCTGGGCCTCGCTTGGTGGTGCTCTCTCAGGAGACAGGAGGGTGGGGGACACACAGAGAGAGAAGCACAGGAGAGAGAGAGCGAAAGAAAGAGAGGGGAGAGAGGTAAGGAGGAGGCAGAGAGAGAGAGCGAAAGAAAGAGAGGGGAGAGAGGGGTAAGGAGGAGGCAGAGAGAGAGAGGTAAGGAGGAGGCAGAGAGAGAGAGAGAGAGAGAGGGGAGAGAGGTAAGGAGGAGGCAGAGAGAGAGAACGAAAGAAAGAGAGGGGAGAGAGGTAAGGAGGAGGCAGAGAGAGAGAGAGAGAGAGGTAAGGAGGAGGCAGAGAGAGAGAGAGAGGGGAGAGGTAAGGAGGAGGCAGAGAGAGAGGGGTAAGGAGGAGGCAGAGCGAGAGAGAGAGGGGAGGTGGAGAGAGAAGGAGATCAAGCAGCAGGCTACAGGGGAAGTCGTTCATCATGGCCTCGTCCTCCATGACTGAAGCCAGCCTAATGAAGACAGATGGAGGCAGCCTCTGTTTAGCAGAGGACGCTGCACCTGCCTCTATATTAAGCCCCGTTTACACAGTTAGCACTTCGGCGTCATACTCGTGGTGACAGATGACGGCGACCGTTTAGTCCATCCAGGCCAAGCCTTCCAATTAGCCCGCTTGTTTAACGCGCGCCCAGTCTATCTGACCCCCTCCCCCCCTCTCCTCTCTCGTCCTCGTTTTCGGCCCACTCCAGCCCCTCGCTGTACGCGACGGGAGGACGGAGAATACAAGGGGCCCGCTTAAGTGGAACAGCTTGAAGCAGCGGCGGTTGTAAATAGGAATTAGTCCGGAACCGACTCACCCGGGTGAGCGGGAGGGAGTGGGACTTTGCGTTCGATGTCGGTTGGTCTGCCGTCCGTCCCTGCCATGAAGTGTCACTCATCATCGTGCATCTCCATGCAAGGTATCGGTATTCGGCGGGGTTTAATTAGGAATGAAATCTAAGCCATTAGACTCTGTCGCGTTCCGCTTTCAGGATTACTCAGTCAGACAGTGAGGATCTGTAACAGCGGAGGGAATGACAATGACCCGTTAATGACACACGGGAGACTGAAAGCCAGTTTTGTCAGTCGGCGCACAGGTGTGCTCCTGTTCTCCCATCCGCCGTGAGACAGAAGTAGGCGTTTGAAACGTGATCCTCCCTCCCTCCTTCCTATCCTCCGCTTCCCCTGCCTGCTGTCCTTTTTTTTGGTTCGTCACCCAATATGCTGCAACTCCCTTTCCGCCTCCTCCCCCTCCTCCTCCCCCTCCTCCGCCTCCTCCCCCTCCTCCTCCCCCTCCTCCTCCCCCTCCTCCGCCTCCTCCCCCTCCTCCTCCCCCTCCTCCGCCTCCTCCCCCTCCCCCTCCTCCTCCTCCTCCCCCTCCTCCTCTTTCCTCCTCGCTTCATCCTCCCATCCTAATGGTTCCGCTGGCTCTCCTTGAGGAAGCTGTGGTTTGTAGATGATAATTGTTTTTCCTTTTCCTCCACTCTCACCCCTGCCCTCTCTCTGTTTACCAGTGCTCCACCCTTCTCCACCCTTCTCCTCCTCATCCCTCTCAACTCTCTCCCTCCCCCCCCCCTGTCTGTTTGACCTCTTTAACTTCATGTTAATACCCTTTCATCTCTCTAATATAGGTATTTTTCATATAGCCTGTAACACCTTTACAGTAGCAACCCATATGAATAACTTATCTGCTAGCATAGAATCAAACCTTGCTGCTTGGCTTTTGAAAAAGACCCCCCCCCCCCTAGCTTGTAACGTTTACCTTGTGTGTGAAGGTCCACATGAGGTCTGTGATACACTGTTAGCACGCCTTGAGGTTTTCTTCTAAATATAGATCATATTTTCTTTCTTCCCAGATCTGAGAATCTCTATTTGATTATGCCATATCTGGTGCCCTGGGAATGTGATTAGACTTAATGTGAATGTGAATCAAGGCGCTCTCTCTGTCTCTCTCGCTCTCTGTCTCTCTCGCTCTCTGTCTCTCTCTCGCTCTCTCTGTCTCTCTCGCGCTCTCTCTCTCTCTCTGTCTCTCTCGCTCTCTGTCTCTCTCGCTCTCTGTCTCTCTCGCTCTCTCGCTCTCTCGCTCTCTCTCTCTCTCTCTCTCTCTCTCTCTCTCTCTCTCTCTCTCTCTCTCTCTCTCTCTCTCTCTCTCCCCCTGCACATCCCTGTTCTGTATCAATGGTCAGAGATCCATTTACACACTCCATAAAAAATAAACCCCCCCCCAGCACATTCCTGATCTATTGCATTCGGAAATACAAGCTATTTTTAACGGGCTTGTTTTCACTTGACGCGTGTTCCTGGAATGGGGTGGAGGTGAGGGGGGAGGGGGTGGAGGTGAGGGGGGTGGGGGGTGCTCATTGTTTTTCCAGTGACCATGAGGGGCGTGGGAGGAGGAGTGTGTTTACTTTGAAGGGAGTGCGCCGCGCACACGCAAACACCCACACGCACGCACACACGTTATTTCCATTTCCATGCGTTCTCAATCCCATCCATAGGAGCCACGCCCGGAGGGGTTCAGCAGTAATAACACACCCAGACGTTTGTGATCGTTCATCACAACAAAAGAGGCTCACCTGGCATACACACACATTAATCACATCTACACAGCAATTAGGGGATTCGTCTAAGCCCCCACTGACCCAGTATTTCACGTGGCCTTGCTGATGGCTCCTCAGCGCCCATGGGGGCCGCGCATGAATCTTAGATTGTCACGGCAGTGTGTAAACACACACACACACACTCGCTCGCACACTCGCATCGGGGTGACGAGAGGGTGCGTTCGGGGAATTCTGTCACATTAGGCATGAAAGGAATGGTGGAGTGTCTCGTGTTGACTGTAATGAGGAGTGTGTGTGTGTGTGTGTGCGCGTGTGTGTGTGTGTCAAGGCTAGCAGCTCTCGGGTCGAGATCCCTAAACTAAACAATGGCTCGCTAAAGACTCCCACTTCACCTGAACCTACTGAAATAACGTGATATATTTAGACTCGTCACACAGTCCTCTTACACAATAGGCCTGGTCAGAGGAGAGCCTCTGAGCCACACAGAAGACATGACGCTCCCCCCATGTGGAGTCACGGGAGCCTGGAGCTAACATGCTCCTGGAGGTCTGGACGGGGTTCATGACAACTTTATCGAGCTGTTAGGGAATCGTAGGCTCTCATTCCGATTTACCTCTCTCTCTCTCTCTGTCTCTCTCCTCTCTCTCTCTCTCTCTCTCTCTCTCTCTCATATATTCATATATATGTGTATGAGAGATGCAGGTGGATCCAGCTGTATTGATCAATATGTAAATATGTCTCCCTGCCCTCCTGGGGATCTCTGGGTTATTCTAAGACCCTCCTGCAGTCAATACACACATGTGAAATGAGCTTTGTGTGCTGGGTGAGCTAGAAAACCGTCGTCTACTCCAAACCTCCACTGGGATTGGGCTAATGTGTCTCTCCCCATCAACCTGGGTCTTCACCAGACATCCGCTGGACTCCTCAAATGACCTCCCAGCCCATAGAGACAGAGTCTTTGTGTGTGTGTGTGTGTGTGTTGTGCCGAGGACAGGATTACTGGGTATTTATGAATGGAGGTGGATTAATTACAATCTCAGATTACTGTGTGTGTGTGTGTGTGTGTCTGACCCCATCCCCTACTTGTCCCACTGCTCCACATTCACAAATTGACCCTGAAATCAACCTCCTACCCTTCATTACCTGTAAACCCCCCCCGGGTTTAGGCTGTACTGTATAGGACCAGGTGCTGTAGCATCATGAGCAGGCTGCTCACCAGAGCAGAGCAGGGCTCACCAGACCCAGAGCAGAGCTCACCAGACCAGAGCAGGGCTCACCAGACCAGAGCAGGGCTCACCAGACCAGAGCAGGGCTCCCAGACCAGAGCAGGGCTCACCAGACCAGAGCAGGGGCTCGACCAGAGCAGAGCAGGGCTCGCCAGAGCAGAGCAGGGCTCACCAGACCAGAGCAGGGCTCACCAGACCAGAGCAGGGCTCGACCAGAGCAGAGCAGGGCTCACCAGACCAGAGCAGAGCAGGGCTGACCAGAGCAGAGCAGAGCAGGGCTCACCAGACCAGAGCAGGGCTCACCAGACCAGAGCAGGGCTCACCAGACCAGAGCAGGGCTCACCAGACCAGAGCAGGGCTCACCAGACCAGAGCAGGCCTCACCAGACCAGAGCAGAGCAGGCTTCACCAGACCAGACCAGAGCAGAGAAGGCCTCACCAGACCAGAGCAGGGCTCACCAGACCAGAGCAGGCAGCAGGGCTCACCAGGACCAGCAGCAGGGCTCACCAGACCAGAGCAGGGCTCACAAGACTCCAGAGCAGGGCCTCACCCGACCAGAAGCAGGATCCCTCACCAGACCAGAGCAGGGCTCACCAGGACCAGAGTCAGGACTCACCAGGACCAGAGCCAGAGCTCAAACCAGGACCAGAGCAGGACCTCACCAGACCAAGGAGCAGAGCTCACCAGACCAGAGCAGGGCTCACCAGACGAAAAATCGTACGTCGGATCCTCACTAGGTGACGTCATTCTCTTCTGGTGGTCCGGGAGTTCCCTTTTTCGCGCCGGGCGTGAGATGGTTATCGCGCGCCACTTGTGGATCCCGCTTCCTAGTGTTCACTGGGCCTGAGTCGCGT